>JARHVA010001584.1:2787500-3297496 GCA_037957365.1 Torreya grandis | reverse complement strand
TACCAAGGTTGTTTGGGTAGTCTACCATATTTTTGGTGAAACCTCAGATTTGTGGGAGAACCTAAAAGTTTAAAGAAAATTATTAGTAGAAAACACCACTTGGGAACAATGTGTGTCATATTTTAGGAAAAGATGGTTTCCATATTTTTAATTTTATGGAAATATAATATATTTCCATAATCTATGACAAGGGGATATGTCTATCATTATTTATTAGGATAAGTTCACTTGACTTATAAAATATGTACCATAGTACCAATGTGATGAGATGTTTAGGATCTAAAATTTCATTTTGGGCCTAAATCCTTAGATAAAAATTGATGTAGACCTCCATGGACCCACAACCATTGACCAATTTTTTGAGAAAGATATGAAAAAATAAAAAAATTGATACTCTTGCATCAACTAAAAGGGAATTTAATAACAAGGGGAAGGGACCAAAACAAAAAAACTCCCCTCCCTTCATAAATAAGTTTTATAAAGGTAATAAGAATGGTGGTAACAAGAACACAAGTTCACAAAATAGGTTTCAAGAATGGGAACTCAATCAAAACTAACAATGGACCTAAGGGTCAAAATGTAATCAACAACAACGTAAAATTCAATAGTGTGGGAAATATCCAATAGAATAAAAGCCCAATAGGTGGATTCTTTGCTAGTGTTGGAAATCACTATTCTAACCACTACCCTTAGAGAAAAAATGGTGTTCAATATAAAGCACCCCTACTAAGTCAATAATAAGGTTTTCAGTACAGGAATCATGCAATGATGGATAACTTCTAAATAGACTTCCAAGTGACACTCATGGAGGTTGTAGGTAAACTCTTTGGTTTCCCTATCACCATACTTATTGATATAGAAGCATCCAAATGTTTTATAGATCTTGAATTTCTTAAGAAAATAAATAATAAGGTTGGTTTTATGTTAAATTATTAGCTAGTTCAATATATAAAATGAAAAGTGAAAAAGGCAGAGCAATGTCTATTTGAATATATGTTATAACTTCCAAGTTTCACTACTGTAGTAGATTTGTATGTGGTGCCTTTTGGGTATTATGATGTGATACTTGGGGTAAAATAGTTGTGGAATCATCATGATAAATTCAATTATTTTTCAAAAAAATTATTATGTATAGATGACAAAGGCCACTCCATATTAATGCAAGGAGTTAAGTGAGACATAATCCTAAGGCAAATTTTTGTAATATAGTTGAAAAGGGCCAAAAGGAAAGGGTGTGGTCCTATTTTTAGTGAAAATTAATGAATTAGGAGAAGAAAAGGAACCCACAATAAAATATTACCCCTTCCTACAAGATTTTAGTGGTGTTTTTATTGATGAACTACCAAGACTACCTACTAGAAGAGAATTTGATTTCTTAATTGACAACATACCTGATTCTGAGCCAAAGTCAAAATCCCCTTATTGAATGACAAAAATTAAGTTGTTTGAATTAAAGGCTCAATTGTAGGAACTGTTATCCAGGTTCTTATCCATCTAAGTGTATCTACATGGGGTTCACTAATGGGTTTTGTTAAAAATAAGGATGGTAACCTTAGTCTATGCATTTATTATAGGATGCTTAATAAATAAATAATGAAAAATAGGTATCATTTCCCACACATAGATGATCTCTTTGATCAAATGTTGGGGGAAAAAATGTTTTCAAATTTTTATTTAAGATCAATTTTTCACTAGTTAAGTATCCAAGAGGGAGACATTCTAAAAACTACTTTCATAACTCATTATGGATATTACGAGTTTACAATTATTCCCTTTGGAATCACTAATGTGCTAACCACATTAATGAATCTAATGAATAACATATTCATGGTTTACTTGGATAACTTTGTTTTATTCTTTCTATATGATATTTTTATCCATTCAAAATTTGAAGAGGAGCATGTCCAACACTTAAGGCTAGTGGTGCATCATTTGAGGGAACACAAGTCATATGGTAAGTTGTCCAAATGCACTTTCTTCCAAAAAAGAGTGCATTTTTTGGGACATATCAATCATATGATATAAATTCAATTGATCCTATAAATGTATTAGCTATCATGGATTGTCCATCACTAAGGAATGTCCACAAAGTTTGTAGTTTCATGGGCTTTGTGGGAATTTATTACAAAAAAATTATTGAGGGGTTTTCTAAGATTTGTAACCCAATCACTTCTTTGAAAAAGAAGAACCAAAAATTCATTTGGATAGAAAAGTGTGAACAATATTTTAAACTCTTAAAAGAGAAGTTGGTGTATGCACCTATGTTGAATCTTTCAAACCCAAATGGAAATTTTATAATGATTACATATGCATTTGAGGAAGGAATTTGGCAATGTGTTAATGCAAGATGGCCATGTAGTGGCATATGAGTACAGAAAACTCAAGCCCTATGGGCTAAATTATAATGCACATGATCTTGAGCTAGAATTTATTGTTCATGTGTTTCTCATGTGGTAAAATTTCCTATTAGGAAAGCCTTTTTATCTCCAAACTAATAACCTAGGGTAGAAATATATTTTTACTCAACCCAACCTTAACATTTGAAAAAGGCATTAGTTAGGTTTTCTGAGTGAGTATGAATTTAACATTGAATATTAAGGGTAATGAAAATATATTTGTAGATGCCCTTAATTGAATAAGGTATATAACTACCATGGTGACAGTGAGGGCCACTTTTGGCCAACATATTTAGAATCAACTACCATCATATGATTTTTATAATTAAGTTAAAAATATTCTAGAGGTTGATATTCAGGATCATAAATATGAGGGTTTTTAGATCAATAGAGGGGGACTTAGATTTAAGGGAAGGATTTATGTACCAGACCTTAATGGTTTATGAACCATGAAATTGGAGTAATCACATAGGGATCCTTAATTAGGTCACCCATCAATGACTAAGATGATGGAATCTCTCAAACAACTATATTTTTGGTTAGGTCTCAAGAGGGATGTTATTAGTTTTATGGTGATATGCTTAGAGTACCAATAGGTCAAGGCTGAGAATATACATCCAACATGTTTGTTATATCCACATGAGCCTCCAAAATTGAAATGTCATGTAATAAATATGTATTTTTTTAGGGACTTCCCTTGCCTAAGAGAAAGTATGATATGATCTTGGTTATAATAGACAAACTCACCAAAGTTTCACATAGATGGAATCTAATATATGGTGCATTAGTTTTAACAAGAAGGTTTTTTACAATAAATCTTTAGATTGCATGGAGTACCTAATATGGTCATTTTAAATTTGGATACTCGTATGACATCAAGGTTTTAGCAAACCTTGCATGTAACTTTGGGAATGAAATTGAATTCCAATTCTACTTATCACCCTGAGAATGAAACTAAATTCTAGTTCTACTTATCACCCTGAGACTAATGGGTAAACATACAGCATAAATCAAGTCTTGGAAGACATGTTTGGTATATACTATATTAATTAACAATATAAGTGGGAGCATTGATTTACCTTTTTAGAGTTTGCATACAATAATTCATACCATTCAAATCTTGGCATGGCTTCATTTGAGGCACTCCATGGCAAAGAGTGTCATAACCCTCTCATTTGGGACAATCCAGGTGACAGAAGTATAGTTGGTCCTAAAATGCTTTAGGATATGGAATAATAGGTAAATCTCATTCAAAATATATTGTTTAAAGTTGAAGATAAGAAGAAGAGCTATGTAAATATAAAAAGGACTCCTATACTCTTTAAAGGTGGAGATGAGGTTTTTCTAAGGGTAAATCCATAAGAGAGTTATATCGAGTTTGAAAATTCTTCCAAACTAGCACCAAGATATGTAGTACCCTTTCACATCCTTGAAGTTATAAACCCAGTTTCCTTTAGACTTGCACTACCACCAACACTTACTCTACTACATTATTTTTTTATGTTTCTTTTTTAAAACATTATCATGAATATGTTTCTCATATTATTGAATGTAAATCCTTGCAAGTCTAGGATCTATAAATGGTTTTGGTAGATCCCCTATAGGTTATTGAGACTCGTAAACTAACTTTATGAAACATATAAGTCTCCTAGTGTAAGGTCAAATGGGACCAATATTTTGAGGAGAGTGTGCTATGGGAAGACTATGATGAATTCTTCAAATATTTTCTCAATCTATTTACTTAGTTTTTATTTCAATAGTCATCGGGTTAATGTATCTCCCAAGAAGGAGAGGATGTCACATCCTATTTTTGCATATGTAATAATTTCCTATTTTGTATTGACATGCCATGCCATGAAAACTTGTTTAGATAGACTCTAAATATGTTTTAAGAGTGTTTATACGATTTTTCTTTATATTGAACATATTGAATTAAGAGTCAATGTATCTTTTATAGATTATTTTTTTGGGGATGAATATGTATATGTTTATGGATCTAACATGAAATTGATGTGATATTGGATTGCATGTGTATGACATTGATTTATGTAGGACTTAGTAAAAAAGATTCAAAGTGATAGGGAGAAAATACTAATTCACTTGGAAGAAATGCTATGATGTTTATATATAGACTCCAATTGATTTATTTCCATATTTTGGAAATTTATTAATAAAGTTTTATTTGATTAACTATGTAATAGGTTATATTGAGTGTGTTTTTGTAGCACAATTTTTACAGCCCTAAAAATAAGGAAGGCATTATCGAGAAAACATGAATAGATAGGAGGTTAGAAGGCAATTAAAGATATTATGTCAAGCAGTGAATCGAGCATACCATAAGGATGTCTAATAAATATAGACAAGGCCTTATTGTTTCCATTTTTGCTCAATGTGTTAAACATAATATTTTAGATCATATTAGGAACTCATGTTTTAGAGCTCATATACCATTAAGAAATTTGAAAAAATATGCCAATATATATTGGTTTTCATTCTTGTGGTAGCCTTTGTGTTGCATCTAAGTTTTATGCCTAGTAAGCATTCATCATATTTTATCCCATAAATAATACTATAAATGGTTGATTAAAATTCATTCTTAAATAACCCATATAGGGTGAAAATATTTAAATATAGCATTTTTTTAGCACATGGATATCTATAAGGTGTAGTAAATAAGTTTGGTTGAAATTTTACCCCACGGGGAAAAAAAGGTTGTATTCAAAATAAACTCTCTCAAAACTTTATTATGCCCAATCATAAAAATTTAAGTATCCACCCAAATGTGTCCTCTTTAAAATAAAAGTCAATTGATTGAATTGAATGATTAAGTTTAAAGAAAATAATAAATGTATGTTCTCATCCATTGAGAAGGACACATTATTTGATTGCTTTCGGATTGGAAAAACTAGGAATTTGTTGAAAGTGAAGGATGCATTATTTTGGAGAGAGTGAGGATATGCCATTGTTAAAAAGAGAGGATTCCATTTAGAGAAAGAGAACTTTAAAATTATTTTCCTCTTTAAAACCTGATATTATATAGTTATGATTGTATTAAACTCTTAATATATGTGCCCCAATTCCTTTAGTATACATTTTGGTCTACCAAATGTAAATTAAATAATAATCCTACCTCAAGTTGCACCATATAATATAAAATTACATGTTGTCTATTTTATTTAGATAACTTGTGTTTTATCAAAAGTTATAAATTGAATAATCTACCCTTTCACTATGTTAAATTATGCCCCATTTAGCACCTCATCCTAGCTTTGTTAGAATGAGTTTATTAAACTAGTTTATATTATGGTAAGTTGTCATAAAAGGTAATTTATTCATTATATTTTCAAAAGAAATTATCCACTCTTCAAATTAAATATTAATATAAAATTAAAGAAAGATTAGGAAGATCAGACATTTATTTAACAACCGATAATATGAATCAAGTTAGAAGGAGCATTATGCTTATTTTATTGAGAAGAAAGAATCTTGAAAACATGGATTACTTAATATGATATCTTGTTATAAAATATTTTTATCTAAAGAAGAGTGTGTTACATGCAATTTTATTTCCTCTTTAGCTTTACGACATAAAGTAGTGTTTGGCTTAGTCCATGTGTTACTCTTTAAATAAGAACACTCCTTTTAAATATCAATGCTCTACTCAATTGGTTTTGACAACACTATCATTTGGAATTAGGACTGATTGAAGCTTTCTTTCCATAAAAAATGATGAAAAATGAAGAATCAAGTATCGAAATTAGGATTAGATACTTAAAGGATGTTGTAAAATGAATGGACACAATGACTTGAATGGTGCCTACATATCTTCTAAGTATGTAATTGTATTTACTAAAACTTATTAACAATCCATAGGATATAATGCTTGGATATTTTTTGCATATTGAATGTTTAAGCAATAAGGAATCTTGTGATGCAAATAAAGGTTAATAAATGTACCAAAACTCTACAAATAGATAATTTGAGAATAATAAAATCTTACTAAAAAGTGATATTTAAGAAGTATCCTTGATATATCCCTATAGGATTCAAAAAACATAGGTTCAATATCTATTTTACATCACTAAGGATTTTTAGTATTTCCTAAGTAGTAAAACCTATCAAATGTAAACAAAATGTAGACCAAATTATCTTATGATCATTCATCAAAGTGTGGAAAAGACCTCAATTGCATGGGTGGTATTTGATACCCATATAAAGTGTCATATTAAAAACATGTTACAAATACTATAAGATTACTCATAGGAAATATTAAATCCTAACAACTATTAGATGTGTAGATCAGGGAGACTTTAGGATTTGATTAGTCAACCTTGGGATGTGAGTATTAAAATATGTAAGGGAACCCTAGTTAGACTCACAATAACTCAGGATTTATTAAACTAGATATGATAAGGGTTACTTATCAAATCCATATTTACAATCATAAGAATTTTGCATGGGTATTATATGATAGAAACATACCAATTCCTATCTTATCTTAGTTTATAGTTGCACTTGCATCATGCTATATAAATTAGCTACGGTATCGATAGAATTACACAATGATATTTTTCTTGTCTTAAGACCCGTATCTATCTTACTCATTATGGATTATAGGTGTGTGGTGGACTTAAAGGTATTTATGGTTGGAGATAAATCCCTCTATGATACTCTCACTCGTTGCATCTACACAATTATTTACCACTCTCATATGTTATCCTGCTTAACCCTGTACACATGAAATAAACTCATATTGAATGATATTTGCATTGTATTAGCTTATTTTAAAATAATGTATAGAAATGATGTAATATTATTGATTATTTAATTTTGGAAATGAGAGTAGATTTTATATGCATAGAACTTCCTTGTACATGATGTATCATTGCAAGTAATGTAAGTGTATAATGAGGGAATAAATAATTGAAGTAGTCATAATCATATGTTTTAATTTGACAAAATGGAAAAGAAACAAATTTTAAGTTATTTTTTTATTATATACATGGATAAGTGTCATAATTAATAAAGGGTCAATGGCATTTTGAGTATATGTTGGATTGTCAGTAGACTAGATCAAAGTATTAGTATGAATAATTTGAGCTTATTGCATTTACTTCCATTATCATGTTAATTGATGCATGTAAATCAAATTATGAGTAAAATATATAATATGTTATTAACATGTTATAATTAAATGAAGTAAAACCTTTTAACTAGTTCACGTATATTAAGATTCAGTTTATAAAAAAGTATACTTCTTAATGCACGAGTAGATCAATGTTATGCAAAAATGTGCTTGAGTTATAGTATGAGTAATGAAAAAAAGTTATTAAAATTTGCCTTTTTAATTTTTGTATAATCACTTATTACTCTTTGAAATTTATAATGCATGTGTTAATTTATATTATTTAAGAAAACCTTATGGAATGCTCATCTTGTTATTAAATTAAAAAATACTAGATTTAATTGTACCTTGAAGGGGTTCTTACATTTATATGTAGCATTACTACCTATTTAGATTAATAACTCTAGCCTATAGTTCTCTAGTATAAACTCTCTTCCATAATGTACCTTACCCACTATCCCTCTATACTCTTATATAGATAATAAAGAGGTTAGGGTTAGATTTGTAAAGGAGATTACTTTTAGAACAAGTCTTATTTAAACCAAACTTTTAAAACAAGTAACCTTAAGATAAGTTTTTACTATTATTAGCATAATTCAATTATTTAAATACATAATTGATAATATTCTCTAATAAATAATAAATGGATAATTTTGTACACAATTAATGTCCACTCCATATTTTTAAAATATATTATTGCAAATGCATCTTAAACCCATAAAAGAGTATATGAGTAATTGAATACACTAACATCCCTCCTTAATATTAAATTCAGTAAGGAGAAGGATAGAGGAATCACTGAACTATCTCCCCTTTATGAAACCTTCCTTTGCTCCCAAAAAAAATATATGTTGAATGAATTAGGCCTCAAGCAAAGGTTTTGTGAATATGTCTAAAACCTTATCATCCATATGGAAATACTCAAGATCAATAACCTTACCCTATATTAGTTCCCAAATATAATGCATATGAATCTCAATGTGCTTTATGTGTTGGTGCTCCACTAGGTTGTGAGAGATGTGGATAATACTTTTATTATTTCACTAAAGCATTATGGATTGAGTTTGTATAAATATAAACTCAAAAAATATGTGAAAAATCCATACTAACTCATGGCTAGCAATGATAACTCCACTATTCATTTTACATAGTGGACAAATAAAAATTAGTATGTTTCTTGCAATACAAGTCGCATGACTTGCCAAAATATTATACACGTTTCTTTAAATTCATTTGCAGTCATCTAAATCTTCTACCCAATCATTATCTATGTGACCTATAATTATTATTTTAAACCATAATTGTAACCATCCATTGAGGATTTTTTGCATGATGAGTACCCAATCCCATGACTACAAGTACTATATAAATACCTTAAAATACACCTTTTAACTTGCCAATGGCTCTCATGGGGGGTCCTGATAGTAGTGGGACACTAGGTTCATAGAAAAGTAAATATCATGATGAGTATGAGTTAAGTATATAACAATTCCCACTAATTCAATGTAGAGTGTTCCATTAACCAAAAAAGAATAACGTTTGGTGGAAAGCTTGACTCTAGATTTATAAGGAGTTGGGATGGACTTACAATTTTCCATGTTGAAGTGATAGAGTATGTCTTAAACATAACTAAAATTATTAACAACAATTCCTATCTTAGACTGTGAAATCTAAATACCAAGGAAAAAATGTAACAAGCACAAGTTAGTCATCTCAAATTACTTCATTAAACATGATTTTACATCATGAATCTACTTGTTATAACTACCTATAATGATTAATTTGTTAACATAGAGGACTAAAATCAGGGGTTTCCCATCCACTTTCTTGGTGTAAATTTTGGGGTCAAAGGGACTTCCTATAAAATTAGATTTGATTATAAAGATGTTGATCTTTTCATACCAAACATGGGAATCATGTCTCAAACTGTACAAGGACTTTTTAAACCTATACACATAGATTTATTTTTATTGGTGCTTATTGAAGGTTAAGACACTTATATCTCTTATACTTTTTTATATAAGAAGACACTTTTGGCATCCACCTGATGGACTTCACACCCATATGTTATAGTAAAATAGAGTACTAGCCTAATGGAATTAATCTTGGCAACTAGATCAAAATTTTATTGGTAATTATCACCTTTAACCCATGTAAAAAAATTACTAAAAGGCTATATTTGTACCTACCAACGAACCCATTTGGTGAAAACTTAGTGTTATGCACCCATTTTCACCTTACTATTTTTCTTTCTATCAATATTTGAACAAAATCCTAATTTTTATTCTTCTTGGGATAATAATATTTTGCCATAGCTACCTTCCATTTAGGATTCTTAGAAGCCTTTTGATAAGTCTTTAGATCCTAACTCATTACAAATAATACCAAGTGAGAAATAACAAACTAACTTTTTAATCTAGTCATGCATGGATCTCTTAGATCCCCTACCATTACACAAACCTCATCGTAAACTATGTAAACCCCATATCCACACTCATCGTGCCATAATTCAACAATTTTTTATCCTTCACTTTACCAAACTATATCTTAAGTGGGGATGTTAGTGTATTATATTACTCATACACTCTTGTATGGTTTTATGATACACTTATTATATTATATTTTAAAGATATGGATAAATAATAATTGTGTGCAATATTATCAATTTACTATTTATTAGAGAATATTGTCAGTTAAATATTTACTTAATTGATTTCTATTAATAATAGTAAATTATTAACTTAAGAAGACTTCTTCAAGAAGTCTACTTTAAATAAGACTGGTTATACAAGTAATATGCTCTTCAATCCCAACACTATGCTCTTTATTATATATATAATATCATAAAGAGCTAGTGGGTAAGGTACACTAAGGAATAGAGCTACTATTGTTATACTAGAAAATTTAGGCCTAAGCTATTAATCTAAAGAGGTCATAATGTTACTTGGATTAAATATGTGTATTATCTATCTTTAATATTTCATTAGATTCATATATTACATGTATTATGGGTGTAATTATTTTGGGTAAACACCTAAAATACATTGTATATATAAATATATTGAAATCTTAAAGAAAGACAATGCATAAATTTATTTCAGGTACCATTACTCCTTATTTATATTAATAGCTTTGACCTACATTTTCCAGTATAAGAATAGTAAATCTATTCCAAAATGTTAGATTACTCACTAGCCTTGATGCTCTTATATGGATAAGAAAGAGGATAGGGTTAGGGGTTAGAGATTAGATTACTTATAGAACAACTCTTTTTAAGAGTTAGTTAACTTGTAGAAAAAGTCTTATTAAGAGTAGTTAAATAGTAGAACAAGTATAATTAAGAGATAAGACTTTACTATTATTAGAATAAATCAATTAAGTATATACTTAATTGATAATATTCTAAAATAAATAATAAATAGGTAGATGTGCACTAATTAGTGCTTATCCACAAATTATACTAAAGTGATTATTACAAGGGCATTTTAAAACCATACAAGAGTCTATGAGTAATTAAACATACTAATATCTCCCCTTAATATGTACTTTTATAAATGGAAGGATAGAGGAATCATTGAACTATGCCCCATTGATGACACCTTAATTCACTCTCAAAATTATTTTAAGCTAAAATGATCAAGGAAAGGGCTTTTTGAATATGTATGCAACCTAATCATCTATCTAAAAATAATTAATATCAAAAATGTTATCCTACGTTAGTTTCTAGATATAATACATATGAATCTCCATGTGATTTTTGTGTTGGCTCTTCATTAGGTTGTGATGGATGTGGATAGCACTTTGAGTATTGCATCAAAGCATTTTAGGTTAGGTCTATGGAAATCTAAGCTCAAAAAGTAAGTGTCAAGTCTAAATTGATTCACAAATGGAAGCATCAACTCCACTATACTTAGCCTCTATAGTAGATAAACCAATGGTATTATTTTTTTTACAATTCCAAGTCATGGGACCTACCCAAAGATGACTAATGTATCCATAAATCAACTTGTACTCATTTGGGTCTCCTACCCAATCACTATTTATATGACCTAAAATTATTATTTTTCCTCTATAAATTGTTAGGTTGTGGAGCTAAAAGCTTTACTGTATGCAAACATGGAGGAGGTTGTTGAGTGTCACAGTCATCGGCGTTAGTCAGGCCAATCGACGTCGGTCAAGGGTGGACAGGAAGCTACCGACATCGGTCATGGATCGGCCAACGTCGGTCATCTCTAGACAGACAACAACCAATGTCTGTCGCTTGTGCGGTTCTAAAACTGCTAGTTTCACGAATAGTTTGTTTAACAAACCAGTTGTTTGCATGTAAAGACTAATTTTAGTCTTGGAGTTGCGTGTCTAATTATTGTAATTAGAAGTCTAATTATTATTTGCATGGGATCTATATAATAGACTCATGGGGCTGTATTGTAATTAAAGACAAGGAAGAGATCCTTTTGATTATAAGATCTAGGTTTACAGGTGTGCAAAACCAAGTTGATCTATAGGTTTTGCAAGATCAAGTTAGATCTACATGGTAAGTAAGATCATTTGATTTGTAGGTTGTTACAAGTTTAAGGGAGATCTACTTGAAGTACTTTGAGTACTTGTGTATTGGCAATATTGTTACTGACTGGTGGAGGTGAACAACAACTCTGTGTTTGAGTTGTTTGTTGTGACCATAATTGAGAGAGAGAACTCTTGAAGGAGAATTACTAGGAGCCCTAGAGGTGTGGGAAGCCTCAAAGGTGTGGGAAGAGTGTGGCATCTTTTTTATTGTATTTTATTTCTAGATGAATTGAATACAAGATTGTATTGTCTCTCAAATTCTGTGTTGTTTCTGATTTCTAGTTACTTGTTACTTCTAGTTAAATTCTGTGTTTAGTTGCTTATATAAGGTAATCAATTGTGCTCCTAATCTTGACAGTGGAATCAGAGCTGTTTGTTGTTCTAGATTCCACACAAAGTGGTATCAGAGCCAGGTTGTAGGGAATAAGTTTGTGATTGATTATAGGTCACTCTCAAGGGTTTCTGATTAAGTGGGAGTATAGCAATGGCAGAAGAAAGTAAGCTAAGAATGGAGAAGTTTAACAGTAAGAATTATCAATTATGGAGGATGCAAATAAAATATTATCTGTATCAGAAAGATCTGTACTTACCATTAGGTGGGGTTACAAGCAAGCCCATGGATATGAAAGATGAAGAATGGAAGGTTCTTGATTGGAAGGCTCTGGGATCTATAAGGTTGAGCTTGGCATCGTCTGTGATTTCTAGCTTATCACAGGCTAAGACAATGGTAGAGTTAATGGGATCTTTGGCAAATTTATATGAAAAACCCTCAGCTTTGAATAAGGTATTTCTTATGAAGCTGTTATTTAATTTGCAAATGTTGGAAGGTGGATCTGTACACAGTCATCTTAGTGATTTCCATGGTTTGGTAAACTAGTTAGTTTCAGTCAATATTGTTTTTGATGATGAAATTAAGGCTCTCTTAATCTTATGCTCATTACCTAAAAGTTGGGATAGTTTGGTAATGGCAGTTAGTAATACTACGTCTGCTTCAAATATTTTGAAAGTTGATGATGTTGTTAGTGTAATCTTGAATGAAGAAATTCACAGGAAAAGCACAGGTGAATCATCAAGGAATGCTTTAAGTGTTGAAAGCAGGGGAAGGCAAAGAGAGAAGATCGAGCAAGGGAGATCAAGGTCAAAGATAGGTAGGAGATCCAAATCCAGGTATGGTAGGATAATATGCTGGAATTGTGGAAAGGCAGGGCACATAAAAAAAAATTGCAGGTTGGTTGAAGATCAACATGAAGGAAATGAAGAAGCAGATGTTGCAGATATTGTTGCACAGGATGCTCTTGTATGTTCCTTGGATAAAGTGGAATCTTGGGTGTTAGATTCTGGTGCCTCTTTCCATGCAACTGCAAATAGAGCATCTTTTCATGAATATGTCTAGGGAGACTTTGGAGATATTTATTTAGGGGATGGTAAGCCTTGTCAAATGGTTGGCAAAGGGAAAGTGTAGCTAAAATTGTAGACAGGCAACACATGGGTGTTGAAGGAGGTCATGCATGTCCTAGTCCTAAAGTAGAACTTGATTTCTATTGGAAAGTTGGGTGATGAGGAATGCACAGTAACTCTCATAGTGGACTCTTGGAAAGTTTCCAAGGGTGCACTTGTTTTAGCAAGAGGTAAGAAAGTAGGTACTCTTTATCTATCTACTTGTATTACTGATTCTCCTTCTGGTTTATCTACTTCAGCTGTAGATTCGAAGATGTGGCTTTGTAGGCTTGGTCACATGAATAAGAAGGGGATGCATGTTCTTGAGTTAAAGGGTAAGAGTTCAGATCTGGAAAGCATAGATTGAGATTTCTGTAAGCAATAGAAGAAAGTGAGGTTTCTTGAAACACATGCTATAAGAAAGGATTGGGTCTATTGCACAAAGAGGAAATCTAATTTTTTTGACAAGAACAGGAAAGCCTTGGTTTTTTAGGAGAAGATGATGGACAAAGATCAGTCATAGGAGCTGAATAATTCTAAGCAGGGTAGTTTGGACAGGGTTATGATCCAAGGTAAGCTCGCAGGTAAAAAGTCATCACTCACAGGAAAACACAGTTATCAGCATCAATCAGGTGGAACCGATGTCAAATAGGTAGGTACCAATGTCGGTCATGTGTAGATCAGAGTCAGTGGTGTCAGGTAGGTGGTGATTGATGTCAGTCAGGGAACCAACATCAGTGAATAGGTGGACACCAATGTTGGTGAGGGAGCCAGTGTCGGTGATCAGGTGGATTTGACATCAGTCAGGTGCAGACCAGGGTTGACCAAAAAATGGATTTTAGGTGGACAGTAAGCTGTCAAGGGGTCTCAAATGCCCATGAGGAGGACTGAAAGTGTAATTAAGCCTCAAATTCATTATTCCCCTTCTTTAGACTACTTGTTGCTCACTGATGGTTAAGAACCAAGAAGTTTTAAAGAAGAAGAGTAGGTAGAATCCAGGAAACACTAGGAGCATGGCATGAATGAGGAATTTGATTCCTTGGATTTGAACCAAATGGGAGATTTGGTAGATTTTCTAGCTAGAGAGAAAGCATTGAAAGATGAATAGATTCTTAGGTTAAAGAAGAGAGAGAATGGACACGTGAGACGGAAGGCCAGGTTATATGGTCTTGACAAGCTGCAGGACAATGGAGGTTTGACAGGGGTATGACAAAGCATGGCTTTAGTCAATGTCAATATAACCATTGTGTTTCCTTTACTAGGTTGGATAATATTAGCTACATTATCTTGTTACTGTATGTTGTGTGTATGCTTGTTGTAGGGTCACACATGCAGGGAGTTGCTGAGCTAAAGGTAAAGTTAGTTCAGAGGTATGTCATGAAGAATTTGGGAGCAGCAAAATTCTTTGGCATGAGTATTCCTAGAGATAGGGAAGATCACAGGTTGATGTTGTCTCAGGGTGATTGTGTGAATAAGGTAGTTGTGAGGTTCGTTATGTAGGATGTAGAACCGATTAACACACCTATGGATGGACAGTTCACAAAATAGTGTCCCAATTCACATGATGAGGTTAAGTACATGTGTACTAGACTTGAGTTTTCCCAAGCAGTGGGTGTTGTCAGTGAGTTCATGGCCAATTTGGGAAAGAATCATTGAAAAGTAGTTTAGTGGATTCTCAGGTATCTGAGAGGGACCAGCAGCAGGTTAACATGTTATGCAGGGTCAAGCACTTTAGAGATGGTAGGGGACTTGAATGACAGGTGTAGCACCACAAGATGTGTGGTGGTTGGTCTTCAAGATTGAACTTGAAGAGGGATACAAGCTAGGAAACAAATTAGATGATGTACAGGTACAGGTGCAGTTGTTTATCTCCAAGTGGGAGATTGTTAGGTTGTGGAGCTAAAAGCTTCACTGTATGCAAACATGGAGGAGGTTGCTGAGTGTCACAGTCACCAGCATCAGTCAGGCCAACCGACATTAGTCAGGGGTGGACAGGAAGCTACCAACATCAGTCATGTATTGGTCGACGTCGATCATCTCTAGACAAATAGCGATTGACGTCGATCGCCTGTGTAGTTCCAAAATTGCTAGTTTCATGAATAGTTTGTTTAACGAACCAGTTGTTTGCATGTAAAGACTAATTTTAGTCTTGGATCTGCATGTCTAATTATTGTAATTAGAAGTCTAATTATTGTTTGCATGGAATCTATATAATAGACTCATGGGGCTGTATTGTAATTAAGGACAAGGAAGAGATCCTTCTGATTGTAAGATCTAGGTTTACAGGTGTGTAAAACCAGGTTAATCTGCAAGTTTTGCAAGATCAGGTTAGATCTACATGGTAAGTAAGATCATTTGATTTTCAGGTTGTTGCAAGTTCAACAGAGATCTACTTGAAGTACTTTGAGTACTTGTGTATTGGCAGTATTGTTACTGATTGGTGGAGGTGAACAACAACTCTGTGTTTAAGTTGTTTGTTGTGACCATAATTAAGAGAGAGAACTCTTGAAGGAGAATTACTAGGAGCCCTAGAGGTGTGGGAAGCCTCAGAGGTGTGGGAAGAGTGTGGCATCTTCTTTATTGTATTTTCTTTCTGGATGAGTTGAATACAAGATTGTATTGTCTCTCAAATTTTGTGTTGTTTCTGATTTCTAGTTACTTATTACATCTGGTTAAATTCCGTGTTTAGTTGCTTATACAAGGTAATCAATTGTGCTCCTAATCCTGACAATGGAATTAGAGCTATTTGTTGTTCTAGATTCCTGACATAAATCTAGTAAATAAAATTGAGGTTTTTATGCTAATGATTACACAATCCCATTATTAGTAGTATTATAAAGATACCTTAGAAAACACTTTACAACTTTTTAATGGTTATCATGTGGGTCATGATAGTAGTCTAACACTAGGTTCATAATAAAAGAAAGATTAGGATGAGTATGAGTCAGGTGTAGAAGACTTTTCTCTAATTTCCTATAAATTGTACCATCAACCATAGGAGAAGAACACTTGTTAGAAATATTGACTCCATATTGATAAAGAATCAAGGTGGAAATGCATTTTTCCATGTTGAAGCAATGGAGTATGTCTTGAGTATAATTATAATTATTAAAAAAAATCCTTCCTCTAATTATGAATTCTAAAGACCAAGGAAAAATTATAACAAGTTAAAGTCATTCACCTCAAATTAATTTATTAAGTATTCTTTCACATCATGAATCTACTTGGTGGAACTCACTTTAATGTTTAAGTTGTCACCATAGATAACTAAAATTAGGAGTTTCTTGTTGACTTTATTTATGTAGGCATTGGGTTTGATTAAACTCCATGTAAAACCATATTTTATTAAGAACATGTCAATATTTTCATAAACACATTCAAGAAACCTATTTCAAATCATACAAGGAGTTTTTTAACCTACACATATATCTAGAATTATCATTATGAATAGACTCCAGAGGGTGTGTCATGCATATTTATTCCTCCAAATCATCATGGAATAAAACACTTTTGATGTCCATATGATGGACTTCCCATTCTTATGTTATATCCAAGGATATTATTAGCCTATTGGATTTCATTTTGGCTATTAAAGAAAAGGTTTAATGATAGTCAACACCTTCAATGGAACCATATTCTAAATACTTATTGTGGTACATCTAATTTCACTTCCCTATTTTTCTTCCTTTTAGAAGTGGTACCAAATCCAAAGTTTTATTCTTATTGAGAGAATAAATTTTTAGTGCCATAGTTGCCTACCATTATAGATGCTTATAATCCTCTTGATAAGTCTCTATATCCCAACTCATTACAAATGATGCCAAATATGCAATACCAAACGAATTTTTTAATCTATTCATGTGTGGATCTCTTGAATGCCCTACCAATGATCTAGTCTCATCAAAAACTATGTAGACCTATTTTTTAAGGTTTTGGTGGTTTTACAAGTGCATTATAAATGACGCATGGTACTAGTATCAAAACTATGTGTTTTGTTGGTAGTGGAAGATCTGGTTGTCCCCCCTGTAACTCATCATCCAAAATATAGTGAATCTTAGAATGGAAGTCATTTAAAGTACCTTTTTATTTATAATAAACACTAAAATTTATGTTTGGATTAGTCGAAACTGATGGAGGAAGAGGAGTAGATGTTGGATCATAATCTTGGGACTATTCATCGAAAAATACACCTCAATGCTAAGACACTCTAGTGGTGCCTTTTAACAATAAAATTTGCACCCTTTGGAAGGTAGTTCAAGCCTTCAAAATTTGATGTAACATGAAAACACCTCAAGGTTATGGGTACCCTATTGGAGAGGTTAATCTTGAGGTTAAAGGGCTAGTTCCCCTTGATGAATCACTTAGGCTCAAACACAACTCTAACACTTGCTAAAAAAAGGGAGAGAAACCTACTATAATATAAATGATGCACCAATTATATCTAATCACTACCAACTAGATGATATCACACTTTAAATAAGAGACTAACCTGGACATGATACTAATCCAAATCTAATTCTCTACATCAATGTTTCTCATGAAGGTTTGTGAAGCAAGCTTGAACTAGGAGGACTAATCAAGAGTTCATGACATGTCACTAATGAAAATACAACTCACTAAACCCATACATACCCCATTTGGACACTTTAAGTTACCTAAAAAAAGGATTTCAAACTAAACATGAATGTTAAACAAGGACAAGCATACCAAGGAAGCAAGATTATCACTTAGAAAGAATAATTAATCAAGCATACATATTGAAACTAGTCCATGGAGAAGGTAATACTAGGTTATTATTCATTGATCAAAGGCTGAAAATAGGCATGGCTTCACCATACCCTGGTGGAGGATACAAACTTATATAATTAAGGCTCAATATATAGATAAAGTAAGAGGAGAGAAGGGTACAAGGGGGAGAGAGAGAGAGAGAGAGAGAGAGAGAGAGAGAGAGAGAGAGAGAGAGAGAGAGAGAGAGAGAGAGAGAGAGAGAGAGAGAGAGAGAGAGTCTAAAAGGATTTAAAAGAAGAAATAAGTTTGAAACTACCCCATTAGGTCCTCAAATACAAGTGTTAGTCTTTTTAAAATTCTCTTCTACTCCAAATGACATGGAAGTTTCAAACTTTGCTTGACACTGTGTCTAGCTCTCTAAAACCATCTTTTGCCTTGGTTTGTGTAATTACAAGTAGCCTTATTTATGGTCAAGTCATGTTAAGTTAAAAAAATTCTTTGATATTAACACCTTTCAATTGATCTTTGTAGGTTCTCTTTGACACATCACTTCATTCTCTTGCTAGGTGTCTAGAAGTCTCTTCATCTCACTAGGCCAATATTGTTTACAAGTGTCAAAACTTGAATTCATCTTCTCCAACTCATTATATATCCATGGATGGTATATTCACATCATATTAAACTTTAAATAATTTATATGGTGGTCTCAAACTATCCCCAAGAACTCTTTCTACACCAAAAGCTTTTATTTAGCCTCATTTTTTATAGCCCTCCAAATAGGTTAATCTCCTTGTGTAAGAAATTATATGGAAAATCTTGGTAAATTTAGAACATATATGAGTACCACATTAATCCTATCTTACTCTTAGCCAAATTTTAGGATCATAAAGTGAGTGGAGGTATCATTTTCTATTGTTTCTCTCTACTATCTAGGTTTCAAGTAGGCCTCCCTACCTAGAGACTAAATTTTGTCTCCATAGGTTTCCCACACATATTCTAACTCAAATAAAAATGTGATTAGTTTTTATAACCCCTTGAATGTCATCCATGTCAATTTTTAAATTTTGACACCTTGTACAAACCTCCCAAGTAGCTTAAAACAGTCATTTTTGCCCTATTCCATATAATTTCATACCTAAAAGTACAAACCAATGGCATGGGGTGATGATTAGGATATTTTTATACATGATTCATATAATTTCCTAGGTCATCCAACTCATTTAGAGGAATTATAATTATTTTCTCTCTCATTAAGTCATATTTGGTCTTTTAGGTAACATGAAGGTGTCTTAGGGACTTAACAATGATTCATACAATACGGTCCTCCAACTTAAAAACCAATGCCCAAATATGTAATTTTATAAACCTATCTAAAACCTCTAAACTATTTTTTCCACTATTCAACTTTTAGGAAAGATATGAGCAACATATGTGTGTCTCTTAGGTGGTTGAGTGTGTATTTATGAGAGAGAGAGAGAGTAATAATGCTTGTTTTGGGTTATAAACAAATCAATGAGGTATACACTATATCTCTTGATGTGTTCCAATGGTCCCCTCACCATCTTACTCCATGATGTCTCTTTCACCCTCTTTAGTCCATGCTAGGGTTCTTAAGCAAGATAAGGCAATAAACCATATTAACTATGTTTGAGTTATTCTTTACCACTGTAGGGCCTTGAGGATTCTTGTAATTTTATCATCTATTTAATCTCCTTATATTCTTCATATATTCTTGAGAAATTCATGTTGCCTCAAGAGGAGATTTGGAATCTTGAGGGCTTATGCAAGGTTTTCAAGCTTTATAGGCCTTGACTGAGTTTCTAGGTATAATACCACTTGTATGTGATCATAGTGGCCTAAAGTATCTCTTATCACCTTCATAACTTCAAATCCATCCTTTTATTACTTTAATGGTGTAGATTCCTAATCTTTTCTTAAGGCCTTCAAATGTTCTTAAGAAGCTACATACCTATCCATAGGTTTACTCAATCTTCAATTGTGCCTCTACCTCTTTTGAGGTGTTCATATCATCCCACCACCTAAATTACATTTCCAATATCATACTCTACCTCACTTGAGTTTTCACAAGGTGATAGGTTCCCATACTATGGTGTCATATGCTCCAAGTCTATATCTCTTCATGTTTAGGACGTAAAATGTGGACATATAGGTCTACAAACTTGTAGGTATACATTTTCTCTCATTTTTTGATAGCAAGGCATGTTTTCAATGACACCTTGTTCTATGTGATATCTCTTAAAGTTTGAAAACTAGTTGACAGGTTTCAATCTTCATCAAAACTTAGAAATACCTCTACACACTTGCCTTGTCTACATATCACCATTTGATATTTTGAATATACGTTAACTCATGAAGGCTTAAATACCCCTATTAACAAGATGAGTGAAACCTTCACATGGTTTGAGTTTTCTCCTTGATTCATGTAAGTAATAATACTTTGAAGGTTCCATTTGGAATAACATAATCCTCATATTGTATGCCTATTTCTCAAGTAAGACTTCAATTTACCTCGTAAGTCTCAAGGAATGTACGTGAATATGATGATTTTTAAACCTTTACCATACTAAAATACATTTATACCAAGGTGTGTAACATTTCTTCATGTTTTATCAACATATTTCATTAATGGAAATGACAAAAAGCCTCTCCATTCTACCTGTAGCTTTGAGGGCTAATGAGGCCTAGCTAGTTGTGTGTGTCCTTTAGGGTCTTGGGTCTCTTTAAAGGAGTTATGAAACTATGAAGGATTTCATCCTTCCATATATTACTTGGAAACAAACAAACATTCCATTTCAAACATTTATAGCACATCCCTTGCATAAATAGGTGATATATTCTTTTACATAAACCTACAACTAGCAAGGTCACTCCATAAATGAAGGGCATTAGGGACATAAGGAAGAGTTTTATGTGTTTGGAGGGTTAATTTTTCATTTAAGGAGACTCATATAAATATATTTAATTCTAAGGGCTCTTCATAGGGTTTCATAGTAGTTCTCTGACTCCTTTTAAGATGTCCCGACTATTAGCTCAGGCCTACAACTAAGAATATGTCTTAAGAAGCCATGTATGCTCAAAGTATTGAACCATATCATAAAACTCAAACCTTTTGGAGACCTCATTATGCATGATAAATGTGTATTTTAACTCTAAATATTGAAAAGTAACTTAGAATGTCTTTTTACACTTTTGGAACCTCACCATCACATGGACAAACCTGTAACTAGCAAATCATGGAGTTTCTCTGCTCTAAACTTCCTACATGTGCCAAGTAAAGACAAAGGATGGTGTGTTAATGCTTTTAAGGCCCATTATATACTCCAAAAATGTTACTCCTACTTAAATTATTTCATAAATGTCATGAAAATGCTTGAAACTGAGTCCTAGGGTTTTTGCAAGGGTTTCAGACCACCTTATGGCCTTAACAATGGTTCATAAAGGTTAATTCTTTGAATAGAGTTCCAATTCAAAAAAAAAAAAATACAACTAAGGTCCCCTCCTCTAGGAAAAATATCATAACCTCACCTTCCCTCTCCTATTCATAAAAAGCACATGAAGATGACCTTTGATAGTCTACCAAGAAACATGATGAAGTTTTCATTTATTCTATTATACTCAAATGACATCTAAAAGCTGTGAAAATGTGTAAGAGAATTTGAAGAAGTTATATGAATCTTACACCACATTAACAACCTAAATTTTTATGTTTCAAAACCTACCAACCTCTTTTGAGCACTCAAGAAAATATCAAGAGCTTATAACTACCTTTTCAAGCATTTCCACTTGTATTTTTGATAAGAACTAACCATATCTGACATTATGATAGTAATTTCATACATGGACATCTCCCTTGTACATAAAAAACTTCACTTGAGCTCTTAGATGACTCTATTAGACCTTATAAACATGAGTAGAGCATGAAAGGTGACCATGATGCATTAAAACCTTTGAAGAGACTAGATAATGATTCAAGACCTTATTTGACCATCTATAATTCTTACTAAGACTACCATATGACTTTAGAATAATATTATTTATCTACACAAGGACCTACCTCAAGAAAAGGCCTCACAAAGCAGTACAACTAGGTCAAATAGAAACCTTAACATTGTCAAAAACCTTAACTTCTAAAAAATTACCTTAAAGTTTCTAAAAAATGATAGAATGGAAATTCACATGTTTTGACAGTGAATCAAATGGATCAGTTTATCAGACATTTCAAGGCATTTAATGATGTACTTTATGGACTCACTAGATAAACCTTGAAAACATTACGATGCATGAAAAGGACACTACCTTAATAAATTATAACAAGACTAAAAAATCTTAATTTCAAGACCTCATAAGACATGGGATGGGTTAGGGACAAAGCATGGAAGCATGACAAACAATTTTTCACCAATAGGTGTTGACCTTTTGACCTTGGGGTCAAAATTTGTCAACAATGCCCAACACAAGATGTTATGCCTTAAAAACAATAAAAACACATGGATGGCCCTTTCTTTGCATTAATTTTCACTTATCATATAGGATATGTTCCCATGCATTACATCGAAAAATAGCTAGATATAAATTAAAAGTGGTGTACTCTCCTTGACTACAATATAGGGATCTCATGTCATTCCCTCATGTAATGTATTTACATTATAATATTATAAGTGCATCTTAGAACCATACAATAGTATATAAGTAATTAAATAGCCCAAAAAACAAAAACTGCATCCTAACTTATAAAATAATAAATAAATAGTTTTAAGATAATGGTGTGTGACTAAAGGAATGAGCAAAAGGAAGCAAATTCCTCTGTAAGGGGATTTAGCCACAGATCTTCTATGCTAGTAAATCAAGCATTACTAGAGGATATTTTAAAGTCTCAATAATGGCTTGGGTCTTCATCTACTATGGTTGAAGAGGATTTTCTAGATTCATAGTAGGATGAGGAATTGGAGGCATTAGAAGAATTGGGGCATCAATAGGTTCTAGAAGGGCTAGTATCAGTTGTGACTAGAGCTAATACGCTCCCTCTAAGGGGAAGGTTTATCATATAAAGATGGAGGGCTTCTAAGTTTTTTATGTAATTTTTCAAATCATAGCATCCAAAGCTATCTTGGGTATCAATATTAGTGGAAAAATATAAAAAATTTAGGATTCAAAAGGTTTTTCTCAAGGTATTTCTATTCTTGAAGAGCAAGCCCTTATTAGAAAATTTGTAAGCAAATGGCCACTATTGGAGGAATTAAATCTTGGATTAAGGAACACTGGGGGAAGGAAGTTGAGGTGAAATTTTTACCCAACGGTTTTTTCATCATTATTTTCCCCAATATGGAATTAAAAGAGAGGGTTTTTAATCAACACTTTTGGTCTCTTAGAGAATTTGGTCTTTGGTTACAAAAATGGTACCCTAATTTTGACCCTTCCTCGGCTCAATAATGTTGTTATCCAATTTGGATTCATCTTTATGGCCTTTCCCTTGAATATTGGGGAAAGGATTATCTATTTACCCTCAATAATATTCTAGGGACATGTTTGTAAATAGATCTAGTGTCGAAAAAAGGAGTCTTGGCCTCTTATGATAGGATTAGGTTTCTAATAAACTTTGACCTGGAGATCCCTAAAATATTTATTATCAAGTCTTAAGGTCATTCTTGGTCTCATCTAGTTAATGTTGAAAACATTCCTTTTAAGTACTACAAGTGCAGATAGGTATGGCATACTCAAAAGGATAGCAAGCTAGATAGAATGGGTCATGTTCCTTATAAGGGAGTTGTTAAGAGGTTTTGGAAGCCAGTGGCTAAATCTTTGAAATTCTTCAAGGAGTGCAATGGTGGAAGTTGTTGGTGTCTTTAAGCTAAGAGATGATTGGCTCAAGCATGGAAGTCCAATATGGAAGATTAGTTCTCAATCAACTCCAGTGTCAAAGGTAAGAATAAGTAGACTATATTCTTAGATCTTGTCTTAAATGAAGATATGTCAGTTTTAATAACATCAAAGGCTCTACATGTTAAAATCAAAGAAATAGACGCCTTATTAGATAAGCTAGATAAAGGGTAAGTTATATCACCTACCTCAATGTTGAAAGGCTTTGAATTCATTATTAAATAGTCCCATGTTTTAAAAGGATTGATTTATAACACTCCTCAAATGTTTGGAAAAGTTCTTAAGGAGAAGATTCCTTCTCCTGAGTACCTTCCTTTGGTGTAGTTTACACTCGGTGTGGAGAAAATTGATGAAGTGGAGGAGGATTCTAAGGAGGAATTAAATTCTAGGGTGGTTTTGTCTATTTCACAATTTTAGAGCTCTCTCCTTCATGTAAATGGTGGTGAAGTGAAGAAGCATAGAAGGAAGTTAGCTAAGGAGAAGGTAACTAGAGAAGTTTTAGCCCGTAAACAAATAACATTGGTACTTTTTCTAGATGATGGAAAGTAAGGGGTGGAAATCACCTCTTCTCCCTTATGAAGATAATATATTGAAATGTTATGGGATTTAATGCCCCTAATAAAATATTCTTTGTAAAGCATGTTCTTCTAGCTAATCATCCAGATGTTTTGTTGATTCAATAATCTAATTTAATCTTCTCTAAAGCTTTAAGTCTAATGGACTTAAGTTGGAAAATATGACAAAGTTCCTTTGTTAAATCTTTGGGGGCTTTAGGGGTATGGAAATTTTTGGGTCACCAAATAAATTAATAGTGGAGATGCTTGATAGTGGTTCAAATTGGCAAATGTGTCATATTACTAGTTTTTCCTTAGATATGAGTTTTCTTCCGTGCAATGTGTATGGTCCCAATGATCATGTTTAAAAGTTCCAATTGTGGAATGTTCTATCTAATATCCTTGAATATTTTAAGGGAGTGAAGATTGTATTGGGTGGTGATTTTAATGATTTTATTTTTATAGAGGATAAGCTAGGTGGTAGGGTGCCTTCGGCCAATGTCATATCAAAATTTGTTAGGTTTGCAGTGCAGAATGAGTTGTTAGATGTTTGACCCAAGCAGGGTTCCTTTACTTGGAATTATAAAAGAATGGGGGACCAAGATATCATGGAAAAATTAGATCATTTTCTTATATCTTCAAATTGGTTTTCACAAAATTGGATCTCCAAAAGCTCCATTATCCCTTTTGCTGGTTCAAATCACTTTTTGGTAGATCTATGTATCTCTATTGGTAGATTGCCTGCTCTCTGTCCTTTTAAATTTGAGATCATGTGGTTATGGGATCCCTATTTTTTTGAAAAAATTCAATCTTGGTGGAATAATAGTCCTTACTTCTCTAGTTCTTTGATGTTTAGGATGGCTCAAAATTTTAAGTATATCAAAGGTTGTCTTCATCATTGGAATGCTAATTGCTTCAAAATATCTTTCAGGAAACAGATCAAGTTGAAGAAGAAATGGAAACCTTGAATAATTCTATTATATGTTTGGGTATGGATCAAAATTCATATTGGGTAGAAAAAAGGTTGCTTGATGAATATGACTAATTGATGCTATGGGAGGAAATTCATTGGAAACAAAAATCAAGAATTAAGTGGTTGAGAGAAAGAAATCAGAATTTAGATTTTTTCACAAATCCATGAGAATAAAATGAAACTTTTCTCGCATATCAAAAATTCATTCCAATGAAGGATATGTGTTGAACTATCAAGTAGATATTTGAAGGGAGGTGGTATCTTTTTTTTAGAATTTGATAAATGAAGCTCCAAATTTTGATATTAGGTCTCAGGTTTCAAATTTGAGGTTTATTCCAAGGGTTATCACTTCTAATCAAAATAATAAACTTATAGCCCCCTTTTTGTTGGAGGAGGTGCAGACTGTGGTCTTCTTAATGGCTAAAGATAAAGCACCAGGGCTGGATGGGTTTTCTATGGCTTTTTTTCAAACCTTTTGGGAGTTTGTTGGTGAAGATATGCTCAATATGGTGAAAGATTCAAGGCAGAGAAGGAAAGTCATTCCTAATTTGAATGTCACCTTTATTTCTCTCTTTACCAAAGGGGAAATGCAAGAATACTTTGGTGATTTCCATCCTATTTCTCTCTACAACTTGATCTATAAAATCACTACAAAATCTATGGTTTCTAGGCTAAGACCTATTCTAGATTCTTTGATTTTGGAAGAACAAGCAGGTTTTGTTCCTGGAAGGAACATTCAAGAAGGCATTATAATAGCCCATGAAATTGTTTACTCATTGATGCAATCTTATCAGAAAGGTATGTTGCTTAATATTGACATTATTAAAGCTTATGATTAGGTCAATTGGCATTTTTTTATTAAAGTTTTGGAAAAGTTTGGCTTCAGCAAAGACTAGTGTGAATGGGTGTTCAGTTGCATATATGGAGCAAAGTTCTCTATTCTTATGAATGAAAGTCAATAAGGGTTTTTTGAATCCTTCAGGGGTATCCATCAAGGGGATCTAATTTTTACCTTTCTTTACATTGTATTGGTGAAGGCTCTAAGAATGGATATTAAAAATTCTAAGGAGGTATCTCAATTGTAGGGTATCAATGTGGTAGAAAGATTGGAAAATTTTACTCATCAACAATTAGTATATCATACCTTTCTCTTCAGTTAAGCTTATATCAGAGAGGCTTAAATATTTAGAGACATTCTCTCCATCTATGAGGAAGCCTTTATCCAATTGGGTAATTTGAGAAAGTCATAAATCTACTTTATCAATTATTTTGAGAAAGAATAGCAATTTATTTCACTTGTTATGGGGTTCAAAGTGGGGAAACTCTCTTTTAAATATCTTGGTGTGCCTCTCTTCTTAGGTGTAAGCATGAAAACTCATTAGAATAGCTTGGTGTTATCCTTTAAGGATTTTCTAGTATCTTGGTAAGGTAAATGGCTAAACTTGGAAGGATGTCTCACCCTTATCAAATTTATCTTGAGCACTCTTCCAATGTATTGCATGTTTGTGCTCCAAATGTTGAGTCAAGTTATCAAGTCTCTAAATAGAATAATGAAGTATTTTATTTGGCAAGGTGCTCAAGAGAAAAATAAATTCATGTTTCTATAATGGGAAAGGGTTTGTCAAGTTAACAATATGGGAGGTGCTGAGATCAAAAGTCTCAACCTCCAAAATCGAGCTCTTGGTGCAAAACTGATCTGGGGATTACTCACCAATACCCAATATCTATGGATCAAGATTCTCAGATGTAATTATTTATAATTAGATAATCCATGGAGCATTATTTCCATCTTTAACCCTCCTAAAGGTTCCCACATCTAGAATTTTTTGCTTAAGTGTAGCCTTTGATTTTGGATCATGTTTCATGGACCATCAATTATGGCCATCAAGCAAAGTTTAGGGAGGATTCTTATAATGGACACAATCCATTGTCTAAGTTGCCTAATCTGGTAGAAGCCCATGCTACTCTTATAGTGGCCTATAGTGAATTTGTGATCAATTATATGGAACATTCTCAGCAGCAAGGGTTTAATGCTTGGTCATGGAAAATTTTTGACTCACTAGTTATTCTGATGGATCAGATTGAACATCTTGGTGAGTGCTTAGCTAAGTGTAATATTTTTATCAATAATAAAGAATATTCATTGTATTACATAGGGGCCAAATCAGGCTCTTATACAATTTATTTAGGCTATTAGATGGAAGAAGCTACATGCAAAGTTATGGGTTAGGCTAAGTATTTATGTTGGAGCAAAGAGGGTCTTCAAAAAGTAGGGGGCTTCACCTAGTTGGTTGTCCATGATTTCATACCTACTCAGGATCGATTGTGTAAGATCAAATTTTTGGGTCCATCTTAGTGCTATATGTGTAAGTTTGTGAAAATTTTTGCCTATCACTTGTTGTTTGAATGCCCCATTATTGTCTAGTGTTTGGCTTGGTTATGCAGCAAATTGGAATGGTCTTGGGCATGGCCATCATCCTTTACTTCTTGGTCAATTGGGATGTAAAAAATTCAATGTTTGGTCTTTAGAGGGTCAGCCCAGCCATTTTAATTTGGATAATTTGGAAATAAAGAAATCAAAAAATATTTGAAGGCAAAGAAAAATATCTCTGGGTTCTTTTAAGAAAGATTGAAGTAGCAATTTTAGAGGTTTTTTTGGTACAAATTAAGCATATAAAAGGTAATCTTTCAGCCTAAAATATAAGGATGTGTGTTAAATGGAAGTTGATTTATGTTCCCCCTATTCACAGGTCAATGGTAGTTTCAATAAAAGAGAAAATAAAGGAAAATTTAGAGTGGCATCCTCCTCCCCCTGGTTGGTTCTAATTGAATTTTGATGGTGCTTTTAGGGGTAATCCAAGAGCATCTAGGGCAAGATGTATAATTAGATATTATAGTGGATCTCTTATTAGGGCTATGTCTAAAAAATTAATATATGGAACCAATAATGAAGCAAAATCTTAGGCCTTGGTGTTTAGTCTTGACTTAGCATCCCAGTGTGGTATAGTCAAGCTTCAAATTGAAGGTGACTAGCAAATTATTTTATCAGCCTTGAAAAAGAAATCAGCTTCTTCCTAGAATTTTGAGAACATTTTGTCCAAGGCTTGGTAGTGTTTAGTTGGTTTTAAAGTTTGGGAAAGTCATCATTGTTATAGGGAGGCCAATTTTGTGGTTGACTTCCTTACTAACTATGGTATAGACCAAAAGGGATCTATAATAGTTGTTAATCAAAGAGCCTCATGGGAAAAGGTTGAGGGGATTTCAAATATTACACTTGGGTCATAATATGGGGTTATGTTTATTTGGACATTTTCTTAATGCTTTGTTCTTGTGTGACATGAGGTTTGGCAACATTGGGAATGAGTATAGGCATGATTATTGTTGAGGGTGGCATAATTATTCAAGAGGGTTCTATTCTCATGCCATATTCTTGAGGTTTATTACCTCTCAGTGTGAAATCATCCTTTTCCTTTGTATTAATGGTGATAGTGATGGAATGTTCTATTGCATTGGCTCTTGGGGTTCTTGTTGTGGTTGGAGGCAATGAAGTTAAAAAAATGGCTTTCAATGGAGGAGCTTCAAGAGCTCGTATTAATATCTCTTGGGATACATCAGAGGAGATTATGTAGACCATTCTCTTCACCTTGGGGGAAGAATATATGGTGTATTATCATCTGAGTATAATTAATTCAAAAGTGGTTGCTCTCTTCTCTTCAAATATGTTAGTGTTAGTGCCTGATAAGGAAAGGGTTGTTAGGGTTCTCAAATTCTTTGTGGCTCTAGTTCATAGGAAGGGTTTGATGGAGAATTTGGAAAATTTCAAGTCAAGCATCTTTCCTAATCTTCCCTTTTCTAGTAATGATTGTTTCGGGTTCATTCCAATTTCAGTCTTCAGGGCCCTTGACACTAGATTTATAGTGTTACTAGGTTTTATAAAAGAGTTGTAGGGGAATCTTTGATATCATCCTTAGTTTGGTGGGTAGTTTATTTATCCTCCACATTTGGCTCTAATTTATATCCCTATTATAGATCTTGAATTTGGGAAAGAAATGATACATTGTAAAGAAAGGGTGGTTGTTGTGGAGTTTTTGTGTTAGTTTATCAGGCTCATGGAATGGCTCCACCCTAGCTGGTTTAGGCTCCTCAATGAGTAGTCTCTACTGTGATGCATGGTTGCATGGATATTAATCATATAACTACTTTATTTGGTGGTATAAAAGGTAGGATTTATTGAGTGTTAGCAAAGGCTGAGCAAGACCTAGTTGTAGGGCTTAATACTGATCTTGAGGTTAAGTAAGAGAATATATCAAAATGAATTTTCCTTGTCTAGATTTTTTTGGTATGGTGTTCATTTTCTATCTCTCCATTTTGATTCATTTGCTTTCCTATTGGGCCTACTAATATGTTACTATTTTTGGTGATTTTGTGGACTCGCCACTTGGTTGGCCTTGTCTTTAGTGGGACCTTGATTTCTATTTGTAAAATTCCTTAAGGTCTAGTTTTTTGTAAAATTTTGCATTTTTAATATAGGGCAAGGGACCCATTGAACCCTAGTATTGATCAAAAAATAAATTGCATCCTCTTGTGAGACATTTTATTGAACGTTATTTGTATGTGCACCAATTTGTGTTTCGACCCCATTGATATTTTATTTTTTGTTTGTTGAGCCTCCTACTTGGGCTCAATCCTTACTTTTCTTGTATTTTGTGTCTATGCTTCCTCGTGCATTGTCTCCTTAGTGAGTATCTCTTTTTGTGCTTCCACTATTGTATTTCCCACCAGTGCATTTATTTATTAATTCACATCTATATTTGTAGTCATCTTGCAACATTCATCTCCTGATGGTCTTGAATAACCATTATAAAAATTGTGTAAGAAATAGTTTGACTAACTATAATAACCATATTGAGGGACTGATGGTTCCACTACTCAATATTTGTTGTAGCTAACTAATTCCTATGCTACCCTATGTTTTTTTTGCATCAGTAGGTTTTCACCTTCTTGTTTGATCTAGTGTTTCTATCCTTCTTTCCCTATGGAGTGGAATATGCATATTAGTTTTTCATTGTGTTGAGACTTGAGTAACACTTTATCCTATATGTTGAAATGGGGTTTTCCATTTATAGAAATTTGATTTCAAGTCTTCCTTTGTCACCTTGTCCTTTCCTTTTTTTAGAACTGATTAATCTTTCTAGAGTTTTTTATTTCTCTCCTCCTCTAGCCTTATCTCTAAAAAACCTTCATCAATCACCCTTGGGCTTTCTAGTGGTCAAATTTGTGATCAATTATTTAGAGTTAACCTTAACATCTTATTTGGCCTTAGCATGCATGTGATGTTTTAATCATATTCTCCCACTTTTATAAATAATATTGGTTTGATTTATAAAATTTATTGGCAGTGGTCTTTCTAGTCTCTACATCCTTACTTTTAGATCCACTTATCCTTTTTATTTATATTTTATTATATAATCTCCACTCTTAAATTTCAACACTAGTGACTATTGACCATTTTTTGCCCAACAAGCAAAAAATTGGTCCCCTTCTTCCTCTGTTGTTTCAGGCCAATTCATTTTTTGATTTTGCACAAGTCCTAGAAATATACAGACTCTACAGGTGTAATCTTTGACAGATGGAGAACCAGTTCAGAGAGTACTGGGCTTTACAAGGCTTCTTCAAGCTCTTATTTGAAGAAAATCACAAGAAGAGTTGGCACCTTTGAACCGATGAACTGGTTCAATGCCTTGGTTCATCACTTGGTTCAATCAGCTTGGTTCAATGCCTTCAGTTCATCTCTTAAGTTCATTGGCAAATTTTAGAAGCCTTGGTTCATCAGCTTAGTTCAACACTTTAGCTTGGTTCATCAGCTTAGTTTGATGCCTAGTGCAACAGCCTAAGTTCAGCGTGGGTTCACTACTTGTTTCAGTCAATCAGTTCATTGGTGCACAGTGTTGAACTATTAAACTGGTTCAATCACTTGGTTCAATGCATCAGTTCAATTTGAAGTAAGAAGCTCAGCGTGTAGTGTTGAACTATTGAATTGTTCAACAGATTAGTTCAATGCTTCGGTTCAACATATTTTGGTTCATTGGCAAGTTCAAAAGCTTGGTTCAATCGGCTCGATGCGTAGTGTTGAACCATTGAACCGATTGAACCGTTGAACCAATTTTGGTTCAGTGGGTTGGTTCAACAACTTGGTTCAAGGGTGTGTCCCAAAGCCAAAGGGCAGTGCTAAGTCCAAATGCCCTTGCGGAGGGCAAGAAACATTTCAAGGCAATTAAATGATTTTTTGAAGGTGCAAAGAAGACTTAAAGGCCAAAATTCTTTCAGAATTTTATTCGAAGTAATTCCTTCAGACAAAAAGTCTAAAGAAATTCGAAGGAGAGCTGCCACCCGATAGGAAATCCAAAGGGCCCGAAGCAGAGAAGTCACAAAAAGGGGTCGAAAGAAAGAGTCTGAAACAAAGGACAAAGACTGAGATAATTCTTGCAAATTTTTTGTCCATAGGAAAAGCCTAAAAAAAAGACCCAATGACTTTTGCCAAGGACGGTGACATCCCAAAAGTCATCAATTTTAAGGAGACAGACTAGCCGTTGGGTGACGGCTATGTGAACGTCAAATTTAACATAGTGAAATAGCCATTTGCTTTTGAGTTAAAAGAGCACCAACCATGAAAGGAGCCCAAGGAATGTAGCAACCTGCCAGAAGATTGCCCCTGAGGGCTGAAGGAGCAGAAGAAGACAAAATAAGAGGAGGCAAAATTGCCAAGCGCAAAAGCAGATGGAGTGATCCAAGTGGTGCAGGAAAGTGTCGATTCAAGAAGTTATTTTAGTGGTTGACATAGTACCTACCATGTGATCATCAAAGAGGCACAAATAGTGATCAATGCAACTTGTTTTTCTTCAATATGCATATAAGAGCAGGCAAATGGTGTGGCTCATAAATTCAAAGCCTGACAGGAGTCGACACATCATTATATTTAGATGACTTCCTCATCCCAATGCTCAAAAAACACATGGATCACTTGTAAAAAGGGCACCAAAAGGCCTCCTTTCTTCCTCTATATATAGGAGACTTGTCATTTGAGAAATCATCTTCCACATTTTTAAGGTGAAGCCTTGGCAAATTTTCACCTAAGAATTAATAAATGCATTTTTACCTCTATTCTGATTAGATATCTCTGTGTATGTCTGAGTGTCAGTTTGTGTTTAGTCATTGCTTCTTAATGCTTTCATAGGTTTAACACCAACATACCTGGTGTCTATAAGGTGCCATTTTTCCAGGTGACAAGGAGAGCTATGTTTGGAAATACAGAGATAGAAGAAGCCACTATAAAGTGTGCCTTTTTGTAGTACCTTTGGTGAGTCTCTATTTTCTGTGTGCTCCATTAAAGCCTCCATGTTAAGCTTTCTTGTAGCCTAGTCCTCCTGTCAGTTTGAAGTGGATGTATGTGTTTGTCTAATTTCAAGTGTGAGTGTGAGAAGGTCGAATCATTTTGGTGCATCACCCCTTTTAGAGTAGATTTGTTTTCCTGTAATCCTTTTCCCTTTTCACCCCCCCATTATATATCTATATACCTATATTATCACTTATTAGAACAACTCAGATGCATCAAAGGGAGCTAGCCCTTACCTAGAGACTCTCCCCTCCAGCTTTGCCAGTCCCACAAGTGAGAGGGGAGCTTCCATTTTGATGGGTGGAAGGCAGGAGCTCGGCCTCCAACCCCGAGTGCAAATCCATAGTGTCAACAGTTTTGGCATGCCTGGTGGGACCTAGTTTTAAACTCAATAAGGTTTCAAGATTGATGTTGGTCTTGTTATAGAAAATCAACTATTTTCAGCATCGAGTGACTCCACTGGTAATAACTTCATCTCCAAATCAAAGACCAGTCTGACTTCCTATGCCTAAAGTCACCACACAGTCTTCTTCCAAGGGCGTCCCTTTCAAATTTGTTGAATTGCCTTTAAACTCAGCAAAAAGATTGAGGTTTGAGAAGATCCATCCTTATTCAGCAAACCACCCTCCCAGACCTATTGTAAGGAACACATACACACCAAGGCCGTAGTTACATCCCATCCTAGCTATGGCGTTACCCTTTATGGCTTTTTGTGTTCAGAGCCCCTTGAATCTCCCACATTATGACCTAATTCTGGGAGCAGCCCTCAAAAATGTGCCATCTTTCGATGGAGAGGGGCCCATTACAGTCATCGAGCACATAAAAAATATTGCTAATCTCTACAATATTCACAATGTCACCAAGGAAAATATCACAATCAGATTGCTGGCATTGTCTCTCAAGGGCAAAGCTCTTGACTAGTATGGGACTTTGGCTATAAATTCAATCAATTCTTAGAATGAATTGGGTACTCACTTGATAGACCATTTTGGAGAGAATAGTGAGCACCTCTTACTTGCTAAGCAGCTGACTACCATGAAAAGAGCCCCACACAAATACATGCAGGATTTCAACACGCAATTTCAAAAGACATAGGATAGAATTTTTGTTCTGGTAAGACTAACTACTAGCTATGCTTTCTTGTATTATTTAAGAGCATTAAATAGTGATATTACTATTATGATACAATCCATGGGAGGGCATGTGTTTCCTGCTGCCTATGACATAGCTATAGCAACTAAAAATTGCTTAGTATAGGCTGGGAAAATAGCCCCTAGACCCCATATGCCACTTTTCCTAGAAATGCTACCTCTAATTCAAATTGTTGCTCCCACATTAGCTCCTCTACCTAGCATAGAGAAACTAGCTACTGCTCCATCCAATGAGATTCATGAAGTTAAGATTATGTTGTAAAGTATGTCAAATGAACTTGTGGCTCTTAAAAGGCAGCAAGCTCAAGGCAACAGACCAAATCAGGGATACCAGCATTATGGTCAAGCTCCTAGACCCCCTTTCTAAAATTACAATCAAGGATAGGGTCAGCTTATTCAGACCAGACCTTTCCAAGGCTACAACCTAGGCCCCCCTTCATCATCTAAGATCATGGTGCCCGTTTAGAACAATCTGGTGCAGGAACAGCCAAGTTGTTCAACCATGGGATATGGTTAGGAGCAAGCCATTCATACAAATGAGATGATGGATTATTACCCAAATATGTAAGAGAATCAGGCAGCTACCCATTCCTAAGTCTTTGAGGCTCCAATGCAACCTAACATGAGTAGCAGTTAGGCCCAGCCTGATTCTACCCTCATAAATCATCTGGAAGGAGAATTCTATTTAGTGAATTATATGGGTGCTACAGACAATCAGGATAATTGTGTTGAAGCCAACACAAAATTCAAGAGGAGAGCAATGGGAGAAGCCCAAGATACTACCCAAATGGTAACAGCACCTTCTCCATCACACTCAAATCAAAAGGTCCCAAGCTTCAAACCGTCAGTTGTACCTCCAGCTCCTCGGCCTACATCTTAGGCTATACATAATTCTAAAGAAATTTTGAAGGAAGGCAACCCTTGAGTCAATGTGGTTGATCAGATGAAGAAGCTACACATGAACATCTCCTTATGGGATTCACTATCAATACCAAGGTAGAAAGACTTGTTGTAAAAGGAATTACATGAGCTAGATGAACGAGCCGTCCCAGCAAAAGTTGACAATGTTTTAATGATGAATGGATAGCCTTCCACCTCAGGTCAGTCCCAAAATGAGGAGAAGGTCCCTCCTTTTTATGTGTCCCTAGTCATTATAGATTTCTTGGTGCATAATTGCATCATTGAAAGTGGATCAAGCACCTCGATAATTCCCAAATGCATAGCTAATAAGCTGGGCTTGAAATATGAAGAAATGACCAAGGGAGTCCTACAGCTGGATGGAACTCCAATAAAGACAATTGGGGTGGTAAGAGGTTTGAGCCTAATGCTGCATGCTTGCCCTACTTTCTCAATTTCTCATGATGTGGTAGTGGTAGATGTCCCTCCCTACTTTGCCCTCTACTTGTCCAGGGATTTTACATCTAAGATAGGCGGTTACTTAGCAACAAATTGGTCTTATCTAGTTTTTAGAACTAAGTATGGGACTAAAGTCAATATTGAATCCAAGCCACTCCACAAAGATCATCTGGAACCTTATTCACTGAACGTAGCAAATGTTAGCTATGCCATCATTGACCAAGAAGAGTTCCAAGAAGACCAATCTTTGTCCTCTACCCTTGAAGGAGTTGCATACCTGCTCTTAGATGAGTGGGGAAGTGACAACTTTGAGCATGATACCTACAAATTCATACAGGAGGTGGGCCTTGGAATTAATTGCATGTATGAAGAGGGTACTTTTGTACTAAATCTGATGAAGGCCAGCTAGGAAAGTTTAGGTCTATGGCAGTTGTTCTTTAATGGTTCGAGGAGTAAGTTGAGAGTTGGTGGTGGAGTGGCGTTGGTCTCTCCTTCAAAAGAGAGGTTATTTTCAGCCTTTCAGTTCCAATTTTCCTACACATGTAATGTTGTAGAATATGAATCCCTCATCCATAGCTTGGAATGGGTGAGGAAAAGAGGAATCAAAGAGCTGCAAGTGTTTGGTGACAATGAGCTAATTGTCAACCAGGTAAGAGGCCAGAATTTGATGAAGAATCCTCTACTGAAGTCCTACAAACATAGGGTGTGGGACTTAGTGGAATATTTATTCACTTTCAATATCACCTCCATTCTTAGAGAATAGAACAAACACGCAAACAGGCTGGCAGTAGTTGGTGCCCAGTTTGACATTACTCAGGAAATAGGTCGAGACCATAGCTTGCCTCACCTAAAATTAGTGATTCGGCCTTCTATTCCTGACAACATCACCAACTGGTAGGTTTTCAATAGTGATCAGCAAATTACACTTTTTCTACAAGAAGTGGAATTCACTGCAAAAAACTAGGTGAAGCTACAACAACAATATGGCAGCCAAATTATTCAATTGAAGAACAATAAGCTCCCTAAAGGTTTGGTCACTCTAGAGAGTATCTTCAATGGAGATGACCAATTAAGAAGTGACAAGGCATGCATTACAACAAAGGAGGAGCATTATGAGAAGGTGGAGATATTCAAAGACAAGTTGCTTGCACTTTGAAAAGTGTGCACAGAGCATGAAAGGCAGGCCTTCATCTTGTTGTGCCAAGAATTTGCTGATATCTTTGCCTGGGAGTATAGTGATTTGAAGGGTTTTGACCTGAGCTTAGCCCAGCATACCATTGAAATAGAAGAAGGCACCAAACCATCAAGTAGAAGTAGAGGCCTATCAACCCAATGATTGAGCCTCTCATGAGCAAGGAGCTCACCAAATTGATTGAGTCTAAAATAATATTTCCAATCAAACACTCTTCTTGGCTGGCAAATCTTGTTCTTGTTCAGAAAAGGAATGGAGAGATCAGACTGTGCATCAATTTTAGAGATCTTAATAGTCTCTTTAAAAGACTATTATCCTCTCCCAAGCATGGACCAGATCCTTCAGATGGTGATAGGCAGTGAGCATTTCTCCCTCCTGGATGGATATTCAAGGTACAACTAGATTTTAGTGCAAGACTGTGACCAACACAAAATAGCCTTCACAACCAAGTGGGGAACATTTACTTATAGGAAGATGCCTTTTGGACTATCTAATGCTGGTGCTACTTTCCAACAAGCAATGGACATGGCCTTTCAAGGTCTGATGAACAAGACAATGTTGGTATACCTTGATGATGTGACAGTTTTCTCCAAGGAAGTGAGCCAGCACATGAAACACCTCAGGCAAATCTTTGAGAGGTGTAGAGAGTTTGGTATCTCTCTCAATCCTAAGAAATGTGTGTTCGTTGTCCATGAGGGAAAGCTCCTTAGTCACATTATTTCTTTAGAAGGTCTGGCTATTGATCCAAAAAGATTTCACTCCATCCTGGAGTTGTCCTTACCCAAGCACAAGAAAGGCCTACAAAGTTTTTTCAATAAGATAAATTTCACATGGAGATTTATCCCAAATTTTGTAGAGGTGGTCAAGCCATTGACCTCTATGCTGAGGAAGGGTGAGGAGTTCACATGGATAGTATAGAGAAAATATAGTTTTGAAGACATCAATTGGCCATAGCCTAGGCTCCCACTTTGATCAGCGCTGACTTCACTAAATACTTCAACCTCTACACCTTCAGCAATGAAGAGGTAATCTCTGCCATGCTTACCCAAGCAAGTGATGATAACCTTGAGTAGCCAATTGCATTTTTTAGCCAAGGCCTAGAAGGTTTTGAAGTCAGATACACATATGTAGAAAAGCAAGTCTTGGCGGTCATACAGAGTCTGAAGAAATTCAGACACATGCTGTCCAATAGCAAAATCCACCTCATGGTTCCACATCCTAGCATCAAGGATTTCTTGATCAACCTAGATCTAAATGAGAAGAGAGCAGGGTGGATCACTAAGGTGATGGAGTATGATGTAGATATCAAGATCACAAAATTGGTAAGAGGGAGAGGCCTATGTGAACACCTCACTGCAGATTTTAGGTAGCAAAAGGAGGATAATCTGTTAATCTTTGATGTAGCTACAGTGGAAGAACCAGCTGTCATGAAGGATTGGACATCAGACGTGAGGCACTTCCTTCTTACTGGTGAGTGCCCACACTCACTTGATAGGACCAAGAGAAGGTATTTTAGACTCCAATGTCTCCCTTGTGCCTTAATCGATGGAGTGCTCTTCAAGAAGGATCTCTCAGGAGTCTTTTTAAGATGTTTGGACTCAAGTCAGGCTGATAGGGTGCTATCTAAGCTCCATGATAGACCAGTAGGCAGTCATTTCACTCTTAAGGCTACTGTAGCAAGGATAATGAGAGCTGGCTATTGCTAGCCTACTCTTTTCAAGGACACCCATGCCTGTGTAAGGAAGTGATAGAAGTGTGCACTTTTTGATGGGAAGAAATGGTTGGCTGCCATGCCTTTACAGCCTATTCAGGTTGAGCAGCCATTCATGCAGTAAGGCCTGGACTTCATAGGGATGATCAATCCTCCCTCCAGTGCTGGACACAAGTGGGTCCTGACTGCCACAAATTAGCAAGGTGGGTAGAGGCTGTTGCTCTGAAGGAGGCAAACAAAAGTGTGGTTCTAGATTTTTATGAGGACCTAGTGGCGAGGTTCAGGGTTCTAGCAACCATAATCTTAAATAATGCGTTAGCTTTTTTGGGGACCAAAACAAGTGAATGGGCACTAGGATATGGTATATATCTTAGCACTTCATCCAATTACTACTTGCAGGGGAATGGACTAGCCGAATCTATAAATAATAACCTAATCAGGATCATCAAGCGAACCATGGAGGAAAATTAGAGGACTTGGCATGCCAAGTTGAAAATAGCCCTGTGGGCAGATAGGGTCACCCCGAAGAGGGCAATTGGCAAATCACCATACACACTCATATATGGAAGGGAAGCCAGGCTCCCCATTTCACTCAAGTTGTTAGCCTTAGATCTCGCTCACCAACTACAATTAGAAGAAGGAAATAACATGGAAGTTAGGCTATGTGAGCTGATGGAACTCTAAGAGACAAGGGACCAGGCTATGGCTTTTATGACCATCTGCCAACAACAAGTGAAGAGACACTTCAGCAAGGAATCTTCATTAAAAGGTTTCTCTGAAGGAGACATTGTCTTGAAATGGGATGAAGACTGAGCTAAACCTAGAAAGCATGCAAAATTTGATGCCCTATGGAGTGGCCCGTACGTGATCACTCAGTGTAAGCAGCATAATGCATTCCAACTCTCTAGGTTGGATGGTGAAGAACTGTATATCCTAGTTAATGGGATACATCTTAAGCATTACCACTGAGCCCCTTCTCCATCATGTATATATTTTTCATTGCTTTTCTCCTATTTTCCCTAAGTGTTTTTTGCACATGTTATTAGTTTTCTTATCCTTGTGTGTTTTTGTTTTCCTTTTGAGGTAAATCTTTGTGTTTAGTTCTAGATTTATCAGACCTATTTTTGATCTTTAAGTCATAGTCTGGCCTCGTGCCCAATGGATTTTGAGGCATCTAGTTTCTAAGCATAGCAGGCATGCTTCCCTTGGGAGTCACCAATTTGTTGACCATTTTTTGCCCAACAGGCAAAAAATTGGTCCCCTTCTTCCTCTATTGTTTCAGGCCAATTCATTTTTTGATTTTGCATAAGTCCTAGAAATCTACGGACTCTGTAGGTGTAATCTTTGACAGATGGATAACCAGTTCAGAGATTATTAGGCTTTACAAGGCTTCTTCGAGCTCTTGTCTGAAGAAAATCACAAGAAGAGTTGGCACCTTTGAACCGATGAACTGGTTCAATGTGTTAGTTCATCGCTTGATTCAATCAGCTTGGTTTAATGCCTCCAATTCATCGCTTAAGTTCATCGGCAAAGTTCAGAAGCCTTGGTTCATCAGCTTAGTTCAATGCTTCAGCTTGGTTCATTGGCTTAGTTTGATGCCTAGTTCAATCGGCCTAAGTTTAGCATGGGTTCACTACTTGTTTCAGTCAATTAGTTCATTAGCGCGTAGTGTTGAACCATTAAACTGATTCAATCACTTGGTTCAATGCATCAGTTCAATGTGAATTAAGAAGCTCAGTGCACAACGTTGAACCGTTGAATCGATTCAACAGATTGGTTCAACGCTTGGTTCATCGGCAAGTTCAAAAGCTTGGTTCAATAGGCTCGACATGCAATGTTGAACCATTGAACCAATTGAATCATTGAACCAATTTTGGTTCAATGGCTTGGTTCAATGGATTGGTTTAAGGGTGTGTCCCAAAGCTGAAGGGCAGTGCTGAGTCCAAATGCCCTTGCAGAGGGCAGGAAACATTTCAAGGTAGTCGAATGATTTTTTGAAGGTGCAAAGAAGACTTAAAGGCCAAAATTATTTTAAACTTTTGTCTAAAGGAATTCCTTCAGACAAAAAGTTTAAAGAAATTTGGAGGAGGGCCGCCACCCAATAGGAAAGCCAAAGGGTCCAAAGCACAGAAGCCACAGAAAGGGGCTGAAAGAAAGAGCCTGAAACATAAGACAAAGATAGGGACAATTCTTGCAGATTTTTTGTCTGCAAGAAAAGCCCAAAGAAAAGACCCGATGACTTTTGCCAAGGATGGTGACATCCCAAAAGCCATCAATTTTAAGGAGATAGACTAGCTGTTGGATGATGGTTGTGTGAACGTCAAATTTAACACAGTGAAATAGCCATTTGCTTTTGAATTAAAAGAGCGCCAACCATGAAAGGAGCCCAAGGAATGTAGTGACCCACCAAAAGATTGCTCCTGAGGGCTAAAGGAGCAAAAGAAGACAAAATAGGAAGAGGAGGCAAAATCGCCAAGCATAGAAACAGACGAAGCAATCCAAGTGGTGCAGGAAAGTGTCGATTCAAGAAGTTATTTCAGTGGTTGACACAGTACCTATCATGCGATCATCAAAGAGGCACAAATAGTGATCAATGTGACTTGTTTTTCTTCAATATGCATTAAAGAGCAAGCAAACAGTGTGGCTCATAAATTCAAAGCCTGACAGGAGCCAACACAGCATTATATTCAGACGTCTTCCTCATCCCAATGCTCGAAAGGCACATGGGTCACTTGTAAAAAGGGTGCCAAAAGGCCTCCTTTCTTCTTCTATATATTGGAGACTTGTCATTTGAGAAATCATCTTCCACATTTGTAAGGCGAAGCCCTGGCAAATTTTCACTTGAGAATTAATAAACACATTTTTAACTCTATTCTGATTAGATATCTCTGTGTATGTCTGAGTGTCAGTTTGTGTTTAGTCATTTCTTCTTGATGCTTTCACAGGTTCAACACCAACATACCTATTGTCTATAAGGTGCCATTTTTGCAAGTGACAAGGAGAGCTATGTTTGGAAATGCAGAGACAAAAGAAGCCACTATAAAGTGTGCCTTTCTGTAGCACCTTTGGTGAGTCTCTATTTTCTGTTTGCTCCATTAAAGCCTCCCTGTTAAGCTTTCTTATAGCTTGGTCCTCCTGTCAGTTTGAAGTGTATGTATGTGTTTGTCTGATTTCAAGTGTGACTGTGATAAGGTCGAATCATTTTGGTGCATCACCCCTTTTAGAGTAGATTTGTTTTCCTGTAATCCTTTTCCCTTTTCACCCCCCCCATTATATATCTATATACCTATATTAGCACTTATTGGAACAACTCAGATGCATCAAAGGGAGCTAGCCCTTACCTAGAGACTCTCCCCTCCAGCTTTTCCAGTCCCACAAGTGAGAGGGGAGTTTCAATTTTGATAGGTGGAAGGCAGGAGCTCAGCCTCCTGCCCTGGGTGCAAATCCACAAAGTCAACAGTGACCATTTCCTTGATAACATTGTAGGTATTCACATATCCTTTCTTGACTCCCTACATAATTCCCTACTCTTGCAGATAAACCCTTGATTTAAAAAACTTGTTCTTTTTAATAATTACCATCCTCAAACTTCTCCTCACAACTCTCTTGATCCCCATAGCCTGCATCCCATGATATCTTGCTTGACATTGTTATGCACCTACTCTAAAAATATAAATGCTATTCACACTTTCACTATGAGTTTCCTTCCCACTTGACTCTCTCTTCTTATGTTTCGGTTCTTCTTCTATTCAACTTTAAAATTACCATTTAAAGATGCATTTTTTTATTTTATACCTCACATGCATTCAATTTCTCACTTACCCCCTCATATTCTTGATTATGTTCTTGCACTTTTTTACATGTCATCTACCTTTTTATCTTTCTTCCTTATGTGTTCCTAATACATGTGAACCATCCTTCATGTCTTGTGTCTCATACCATATGCATCATGGTTTTTGGATCTAACATCTTCTTGCACATCATACATTATACTCCATCCATATTATAAAACTAATTTTCTAACTTGGTCTAAAATAATTTATGTGACACTTTTCACAAACTAGAGCCTTGTTGAGCGATTATAATTTTTCACTTTTTTACCAGTATTATTGTCCAAACCAACTTTCCACTTTTCATTCCATTTCTATAAATTCATCTTATGCAATATTATATTTTTTCATGATCTACCTTCCATGGCATCATTACATTTATGAGTTATTTTTTACTATAGGAGATCCACTCATAACATCCAACACTATTGTTCATTTCTGAGCTAACATTTCAGGTCTTCACACCTCTTTTCTTGGCCTCTATAGAATTAACTACTATTTTAGATAAACCATTGATTAAAAAAAAACTTAATTTTTGATAATATAATAGCCTTAGTATTCTCCTCACAACTATCCTAACCACATAGCTTGAAACCGATGATATCTTCTTCGACATCATCATGTACCAACCCTAAAATTTCAATTCCATTCACACTTTAACTATGAGTTTCCTTCCCCCTAAACTCTCTCTTCTTCTACTTTAGTTCTTATCTTATTCAAATTATAAATGAACTTTTAAATATGCACTATCATTATTTTATACCTCATGTACATTTATTTTCTCACCTACTCCTCATATGCTTGAGTGTGTTATTACTCCTCTATTTGACATCATCCACATATTTCTTTTTCTTCTTTATGTATTCTGAGGACGTGTGTACCATACTTCTTGTATTTTGCCTCATACCTCATGCATCATGGTTTATATATGTTCTTATGCATCATATCTTGTGTTTCATCTATCTTACATAACTAATTTGTCAACCTGAACTAAAATAATTTATGCACCTTTTTTTTACACTCTTGAATCATTACAATTTTGCACACTTTTCCCACTAGTATTTTCCAAACCAAATTTCTAATTTTCATTACATTTATCCTAATTCATCATACACAACATTATCTTTATACATAATCTACCTTCCATGGCATCATACCATACCATCCTTTCCAATCTTTCATCAGTCCACCAAATAAGCTTTATATATCATCTGCACCATATTGTTGTATGTTTTACACACCATCCTATACAATTATATTGTATCTCCCTCATTACATTTATAGCTGAAAATACTCCTATATATACTTAAATTTTTAGCATAATAATTCTAATTGATTCTTCCCTCAACTTGTCTGACTAGATATATAAGATCATATATGCTTAATTCCTTATTTTTGGCTTCCCTTCATGCATCATTTAAAGACTAGTTGGAGCATATTCTTGATAATTTTCTATGGAATAGCTATATGGGGTGCCATACATGTGTCACTTTTACTTGTATATTGATTGCATGGTTTGTAAACATCAGTCATCTGTTTACCCTTTCCTTATGCATTATAACCTCCCTAGTGAAGTTTATTTTCTAAGTTCATTCTTGGACCATATGTCCTTAGTTTGTGTTATGCTTCTTGTAATGTTTTTAGAAGTACCTTATGTGTTTGTAGTTCACCATTTTTGTGCAACTCCTCATTTTATTTGTATTCCACTTTATTTGAAACCTTTAACTCTGGATTTGGTGCACATAATGTCACCACAGATTAAAACATACTTTACCCCTTCCTTTTTTTCCCTCACCAACTTTTAACTCAATAACCCTACACATCTATGGTTGTTTGATATTTTTGTTTCTCTCATGAGGTTTTTGTTGTTGACTAATTTGGTGTTATTGGACCCATCATAACACCATTTTTATCTCTTTATTTCACTCATCCTTGATTTTATAGCTTATCATTCCATTTTTCACATAAGATAAACTAGCACCATTCACCTTTGCACATTATCTTCCCATAATTATGTAATTATCTCACACCCAACATGTTCATTCTTAGATGTATGTATCTAAAACCTCTTCATCACTAGTCTATCTCAAGGATTTATTATTTTTTAAACTCCCCATCTACTTATTTTACACAAAAAAATTGAAGATATTACTCTCCCTCTAATTTGAATCCATTTCCTTTGCATATGTTACTCCATAATCACTATCTAGGGGATAACAAACTTGTGTTCCCAGTTTTCAAATCTCATATAGTTATGTTTAAATAACATAATGTTAGTTGTCATAGCACTATTATCTTCCCAACATATTTATCAAATGATGTAGGGATATATTTCCCATGTGCTTCTCATATTCCTTCATCAATTTGTTTACTTTAGCTCCTATACTGATCAAATTGTTATTCATTTCCTAGTAATTGATATTTGTATTAATGATCATCTCTTATTCATATGGTGCATTCCTTAATAAACATATTCCCCATGGTCCTTCTTAGATCAACTCATGGTCATGCCCTACACTTTTTTGAAGCCACGATTTCAACAAAGACATCCCCCTTCTAGTTTTAGTAATAAAATAAGCTTTATGATCTCACCTATGCCATATGATATCAAATTTTATGTATACCTTCCTTGGATTTCTCCCTCATCTCTTGTATAGTCTACACTTTACCTTGTATATTTATGATCGTGTCATGTTCTTATTTTAGGATGTGTTTTTGTGCATACATCAAAATACCCATTCTTCTCATTATCCAGAGTACACTACACATTTTATTTTAGAAGTAGTGGTTGATCATCCCTACACCTTGTGTGTATATCCCACTTCTTGTAATGCTTTTTATCTTCAAACCTCCATTATTCTTATCATCCACCTAGTTTTTTACCCAATCCTTCTCTTAAAAAATGCGGATCATATTCGTGACTTTTTGTGATTGCTCCATCTTAAGGATATTCACGTAAAACTTGTGTAAATTTTTTTTTTTGTGATCCTTTTGAAATTATCCATAGTTAAATTACTTTTCAAAATATTTTTGGTAATTTTACTCTCCACACGTATAAGTTATGACACTATGGCCCCTACCTATATCACCTCATCCTTTGCACTTTGAGGCTTATCCACCTTAATTTAAGACTTATTGATAATGTCCCCCATTCTGATTATGATTTCCCCCTTAGTGTTGAGCATTTCCTATACCTTGGTGTTGGTAAAAAACCCTCCTTATTTTTAATTAAACCCTCCACCTTGAGGTTGAAAATAACTTCATTGATTTTGGTAACCACCTTAATACCGTGGTTATGGAACAACCTCATATCCTTTGCTTATTTGATCTCTTCTATTAATATAAAATTATCTTTTTCATGAGTGTTTAAATCACATATCTTGTATTATTAAGTGACATTTATTTATTTTTCATATTGTAATAAAAACATTATTTGTTTCATGAGCTTCATTTCAAACCTCACAAGATAATTTCACCACTTTACCTCTTTCTTTGTAAAATTCTCCCAAGTATGACCATCTAATTCACATGATGTACACCATACTAGCTTTCACACATCTTATAATGAACTTATAGAAATAATCTATAATTTTTTATTCATCTTTCATATATGCACTTTAAGAAATGAGGCTATCCCTATATCAATGTTTTCAGTAAACTTAATTTTGAGTGTAACAACTAATGCCTCCAATGCATCAATGAAATTATTCATTTCCAATTGTCTTCTAAAATTTGGAAACAATCCACTAAAACAATGTTGTGTATATTGTAATGGGTGGATCTCACATAATAAATTTGAAATAAATGTCTTAAAATGTGAATCATATGCATGCACACTCTCATTGGCATCCTACTTGATCTATTTCAATGTAGAGTTATTCTCTTTTTCAAACTTAGGAATGTGAAATTCCATAAAAAATGCATTCTTAATTTTTTTTTAAGTCAATCACCATCTAATTTGGATCACACTTTTTATACCATATGTGTACATGATCTAACAAGGTAATCATGAATTGGCTAGTTTTCTTCTCATGTGCATTAATTTCTTTTGCACGCCATGTAATATCACATTTATGAACATGATTTATCATATCTTCAATTCCTTGATACTCTATAAACTTAATCAACATTTCATACACATATATCATATTATCTAACATTTGTTTTTTCTAGGCTACCATTGTTATTTTCATTACATATATATTATATATGTAATATATCCTCCTAATCCATTATGAACCCATCCTTCCATAACTATATTTTGTAGTATGTTCCCTTACATGGCATCTCCATAACTGATAGTTTTAGGATTAATTGATGAACTGATTGCTCCTACTAACATCTATTATACAATATCCCATCCTATTGGCACAAAAACTACCATATTCATTCTTTCTTACACGTGCTCTCCTTTTACATGTGTGTTACCTCCCTTTAATAAACTTTGAAACAAAGTTTATTCCAACATGAAATCTTAATACCTCATTAGTGTATACCTATCTACTTTAAAGACTATTATAGCTCAAATTTGTATCCTTGAGAGGATGTTTTAAGTCCTCTCAACTTGAGCTATGCAATGGGATTGATCCTAGGTTGTGGGTGACCTTTAGGTGAATCAAAACTATAGATTATAGGGATAGCTCCCATTGATGTATTAGTTAGTTTCACTATACTACTTGATTGAAAAGGAAAAGGGAGAGAAAAGACATAAAATAAACTTATCTAAGGAGGCGATACACCAAAACAACACCCTCCACTTGACTACCATGCACTTAAGAACATGGATTAGGCCTGAATCTAGTTACACTTATCAAAACAAGGACCTTGAAGCATGAATGTTTCAACACAGAAGTCATAGCCAATGCATTGAATAAGAGGGTTGGTCAAGAGCTCTAAGTAAGGCACTAATGACTAAAAATCCACTTTAAAACCATGCATAACTACATCAAACTTTCCATGTGACCTGAAAGAAGATAATCCATTTGCAAATAGGTATGAGAGGACAAATGAGAGAGAGTACAATCACTACTACTAAAATTCATCAAAAATCACATAAGTACACTAGTTGAAAGCATGTGAGGAGGTAAGAATCAACTTCATTCATTATTATAAGGCATATTATAAGCATTCAATTGAGTAGTAATTTTCCATACTCAACAAAAGGATCTATACAAAGCCAAACAAGGTTGTATTTATAGATAATGAGAGTAAAAGAGAGAAAGAGGGGTGTAGAATAAGAGCCAATGATGGCTTCCAAGCATCATAATAATAGTTAAAATCTATAAATGAGGTTATAAATTAATCTTAAGATATTTCTCAACATGTGTGCACTTGGATATGATAGTTTCATGAGAGATTGGCATAAGAGATAGACACCTCACTTCAAATTATCAAAAACTACCACTCACCCTCTTGTTTGGAGTTACAACTCTAGTGTCTTGACATTTAGAATTCTATAATAGGCTTCTTAAATATCTCCAACACCATAATAATCCAATTCAATGTCTTTCTCAATGTGTTAGAGTTGAAGATCAGGACTCAATTGCTTTTAAGCTGGTAGAACCTTCAATTTGGGTAAGAGACCTACTAGGTTCAAATGAAGACCACCATAGTGAGCCTCTTTTTTAATCCTATGCTTAGATATTGTTTGAGTAATACTAACATATTTTGATAGCCTATTTCACACATTTTTTTGGCTCGTCCTCCTCTACTCAAACTTGTAAACCACTTCTAAGGACTTCCACCTAGATGCATTGGGTCCTTTAGACCTCTTGATGACATGTTTATTAAATATTAATTGCCTTGAAACCTCCAATTTATGATAAAATAAATATATAATTTATTTTAGGTCCTTAATAACATTATTATAGGTCATTTATTATCTCAAATTACTCCATGAGGTTCCATTCAAACAAGCTCCATGGAAGGTCATCAAACCCATGTATATTTAGGCCTACAATAGTCCTTCTAGGCTAATTTTGTACATTATACCCTTGGCACATGCCAACCAATAACATTTTAATGTTCCCATAAGACATATGAAGGTCATCCTAGTAATTTATAAGCTAAACCAATCTATTATAATCCATTTGACCTAACTTCTCTCTTGTTGGGTCATTTATAGGGTTTAGGAAGGTTCAAATAGGTCTACCATCTTAACGATGATTCATAAATATGGGGGGCCTAATCCCTAAAATAATGCCATTATTTTTTATTTAATATTTTTCGTAAACTAACCTTAATATATTTTGATCCCATGAAACATCTTCGTATAGTTTTGAGCTTAAGAAGTTGACCTCTTGGGTGGTTAAGTAAGCACTGATGAACTCGAGGAAGTATAACCTATGAGAAAAGGGAGTAAAATTGTTTGTTTTAGACTCTAAAACTCTCATTGGGGTTTTTTACACCCCATATGAGGTTTTAAGTTGATTATCTTCTTATCCTTATCCCTATTCTTGTTTGTAACTCAGATTAGCCCATGTTTAGGGTTTGTGGGGCATTAGGTCAGTTTGACCCTAGTAATTTTGTCTAGTCCTTTCCTCTTCTTCCAATGGATAAAAAATCCATGAGATCATATTATTAGGTCCTCCTAACTTCCCCTAATTCTATACTCCTAAAATTTTCCCATAACATACAACCTTCCTCACTTTTTCCTCACAGACCTGTAGGTGATCAATTTGGACTAGACTATAACCTTGAGACTAAACTTCCTTCAACATGTTTCCTTATAATTTAAGTGGTCATGAGATATCCTAAATAGCTTATTAAAATTATAATAACTCTCTAAAACTCTCCCAATACTTCATTTGACTCCACCAAATGACATTTGGTTGCATTATTTACACATAGGTTGTAAATGGCCATTAGGCCTCTTGGTTGTAGTTTCTCAAATTGAGCTCTTTGAGTTGGTTTAACATTCAAGAAATGATTTGATTAGATGTACTTATACTCACATCTCCTTATGAATAATATTGCCTCTTGGTTCCTTAAAACCCTAAATATTCACTCTTTTTTCTCATACTGCCTATTGTAGGCCTATAGACAGTCATTAGGCTTAACATTCCATTTTCCTATTTGGTCTTCTTGAGCCCAGCTGATCAAAGATGAACTATGGAGAAATTAATTATATTAAATATTCTCTAATTTCCATTTTTTTTTAAACACATATATCCATCACTTAAAAACCTCACCGTTCTCTTCTAGGTTTACACAGTTCAAATCTTGGGTTCATAGTCCATTTGAGTTTATATAGTGAATTGAAGTCTGAGCTTCCATAAGCTTCAAATATTTGGGAGAATTTTTAAATAATAAATAGATCATAAAATTCACTTTATCATTTTACAGGGTTTCATCCCATTTACTACAATATAATTATACTTCTGTAAATCATTGAGATGATGAATAAACCCATCAATAACCCTACAAACATGAATCTACATTCTATGAGGTAAGTATGTTTGAAGTTAGAGTTTTTGGAATCCATATAAAAAATTCTTGGTGATATTTAAATAAATATGTAACAATTAACTTTATTAATATCTCTTCTCGAATGAATAATAATTCATAACTCTCTCTTACAATGGAGACCTCATTGACCCCATACCTGCAATTGAAGCATAACAAGTTTATGTTATTGGAGACTGATTGGGTGTTATATAATATTCATAGCATATCCTTCTCTTAAAATATTCTCATGTGGTTTCACACACATATTTAGGATTTCTCATACTCACTCTCATCTCATAAATGTTGTTTGATTCATTACCACTTATAGATTTGTAGGTGTTTTTTAAGCTTGATAACTCATTCTCCCTCTCATGTTTGGTTTATTTTTTAGATGATAGAGACAAGTTATAGGAGGTTATAAATATATTTTAATAACTTAAATAATACCAAATTAGGGATTTAAACACATTGAATACCTTTTTTTTTACCTTTTATGGCCTCAATCTAATTTTTTTTTACCTACAACGTATAAACAAGGAAGAAAAATTGGTTTCTTGATAAATACACCTTGTTTATATAATGTACTTGATGACTTAAATGTCATTGATGTCTTTTGGGACACTTATATCACCCAAATATGACCATTATTCTTCCATAAAGTTTAGAGATATAATTACAAAGAGAAACCTATGCCTAAGGGAATGAAGAGGGCACTTTGAGCTCCTTATACTCTTAATGGTTGTTCATAAAGGAGGGGCCAACAATATAAAAACTATGGCCATGAATTTTAAGGAAATTATTAACCCCTCCTATATTAAAAATATTACATCACCACTCCCTCTTGACTATATGGAATGAGCATCTAAAGTTGGCCTTTGTGAGCTTTCCAAGGGAGTGACGGGAGAGAGAGTGTGTTTTTTGCTTTGATTAGACCTGTACATGTACTCCAAACATATATTTAACCTATGTAAGATGAATATTCATCTATTTAAGCATTTTCACCTATATGATCCCTATAAGTGGATGGCAAGCCTCTTCTAAGCATTGAAACTCAATTGTAATTGGTTTTATTTATTTGGAACTGACTTATCATGAAAAATTTTCCAACCTCATGTTATAAAATTATTCATAATTCATTTTAAAATACCATTCTACATGGTTTTCACTCTTTTTGGGTTCCTAAAGTTTTTTTTGACAATTTTACACATGTAAATGAGAAGTAGAAGAGTTTGAAACATGACTTATTGACCCTAAACATAACATGAAACCTATTTGGGAACTTTTATGGACTAAAGGTAAGATGAAATGACCCTAAAACATGACATATTTCTTGACAAGACATCCTAAACCCTTCACATCTCTTGAACCTTCCTGAAACATGACATGAAGTGGATAGACAAGCGCAAGACTAGAATAGGCCATTACCTTAATTTTGTCAAATTTACCTTGAAATATGATAATATGAATTGAAAATGGAAGAATTTTTTGATCCTATCCTATGGTATCCAAAATTTGGATAACAAAGACCGCTAGATTAATTCCTTCCTCTAAATTCATATGGGTGTGGGTTTTGGATTATAGTGAACTAAAGTTAGAGACTCCTTCATCCTTTGTGTTTCCTAAAACCTCATATTCTTTTGAGATCCACTAATTATATTCCAATGAATCATATTTAAATAGGTAAATTTAAGAGTATGTATCACCATACATAAAGGAGTGTTTCTCACCTTTATGTGAGTCTACCATATGCTCCCTTTGCCTTCCATGGATTCTAACAACAACTCTTTTATTAGGCCTTCTCATCTTCTTAGGATTTTTGGTAGTTATTACTTAATCATCAACTTAATTATAATTTTTCATATTTTATTCCCTCTTATTAGTAGGTTCCATGATCATGGAAGTTACCTTCACCAAACTTTCATAACACACTCTAATTTTTTTCACCCTTCTTCCTATCCCAAGCACACACAGACTTAGCCACTCATTCTCATGGTTACAAGTCCAAAATAAACCATGAGAATATGTATATGCATTATAATTTTCACAATAAACTATCCAATAGGCTTGCTCAAAAACTAAAATTTTAACTCTTCCAAGCATGAGTATGTCGAAACTAAAAACTCTAATAATTAACTATTAAATGTGCATCTCCACTAAACATATATGACTCATGTCCACTCTTTACCCAATTATTTCAAGTAATTGAATTGATATTTAGTCCAAAAATTCTTAATTATAAATTTTTGAATTCTTCCTAACACATATGAAACTGGCCATGCATGTATGTATACCAAAAATTCACAAAAAAAGATCTCATAAAGATCACTCAAAATATGACCTTATAACCACTTATTAGGTTCAAACCCTTGCTTTAAAAAACATCATTTTTGAACTCTAAATAATTTTCTTCAAAAAAAATTTCCATGCATCTATAGATATATATATCACCATTCATCAAGGCAACCTCCACACTCTCTTCAAACAGGGTTTAAAAAATGGAAGCAAAATGTGGTTCTTTAGATAACTAACATAAAAAATCCATAAAGTTATAGTAAGTGCAATAATTAAAAAAATGCTCCTCTCTTTCCAAACTGGTCTATTACTTAGACTCGTAGACCTAAACCCTGACTCAAAGTGTAGCAGGGAACACTTAAGACCCCTATTGTGAGAATCGAGCATAAAGATACACATTTATAAAATATTACTCTACAAAACAAGGATAAAATACATTATAAATATGCAAAAATATTAACACAAGAACATTAATAATAGCTATAGAATCCATCCTTTCACTCATGTATTCATATATTTATCTAATCGGTGTACATCATACATCTATTATAAAACATAAAAATATCATCTCACAAAGATATTTAAAACATAACATCCTTCAAAACCGAACTCAATGCTTCTCCACAAACACTTATAAATCAATTCCTTCAAAGCACCAACTTGTAACTGAATCCTAATCCTCTATTATCTCAAATGGGAACCCAAATCCTCTATTTATACTTTTCCTAGACCCTTTAGATCCTTTCTAGTTATCTCATTTCTCTAACTGTCATGCCAATTATTTGCACATATTACACACACAACATTTAGGATCCCTTCCATGTGTTCATTTAATGGTATATTATTTTTTCCACATGGCATATGTTTTATCAAACTTGGATTAAACCCTTACCATATGCATCCTTCCTTTTTAGTTATGTTCCACTTGTCAGTGTCTCTTTTCTTTCATCTCTTTCATCAAGTATATTAATTCTCATCTTATATGTGTTTCTATAACTTTTCACATTGTGCATCATGTATCTTATGTTAATTATTTCTTTATACATGTATGATCTTATGAAGATTTTAATTTTTTTAAGTTTACAATATTCTTTTAAATTTCTCACTCATGCATCAACTCATGATAAAAAATTTGCAATTCCCTTAAGTATAATTTTAGGTTAAACACACTTCTTAAATTGAGAGGGAATTAGATGTATAATCAACTCGAAATCATAGGGATGGCATTGGGGAAACAAATACACCAATTAAATATCATCATGGGATAGCCTTCAGTGGAGACCTATGAGTAAGAATCATGGGGTAACCACACAACCACTTAGATTTAAATTATAAGCAAGATGTTAAAATAACCAAATATACATTGAAAAGGCAATCCAATTCACTCTCACATGGGAGGAAGGGAATTGAGCATCACTATATCATAGGGATGGATAGATGCATCATCATAGAAGAGTATTGATGTATTTTACCATTAAAAGCATTATAATATGCATAATCAACCCCATTGTCAATAATAGAGCATCATCAACTCCAATGTCATCAAGAGAACATCATTGAGGAGTTACAACAAGAAATACCATGAATTGACACCATAGTAGAATTATGGTGATCTCAAACATAAAAATAATAATATTTTAAAAGTAAAAAGTTAGAAATAAGTTCATATCTTTCATTGGAGGAGAAGGACGTTGAAAGCTTGAGTATGATATATTTTGGGTATGCTCATCTCCTTGAGATCAACCAAAGAGGAGGTGAAGAAATATGTGTGGTAGGAAAAATTATAGAGGAACTAAAACAAAGGGTCAAACAAATTGATAGGTTGGGGTCAAGGCCAAACATCAATAGTTATATAGAATATCAAAAGAGATAGAGGAAAAGATATTCATGTATCTCCTCAGTAAGAATTTGTGGGACCAAAATCCACCCAAAATTTTGAGGTATTATCCATAATGAACCATGTAAATCATCAAAATCTCTATGAGAATCTAAGATAATTCAAAATTGAAAAAATAAAGGAAATGTTGATGTGTCATAATGTTGTGCATTTTCTAATCTTGACTAGACATAGTCTACTTCCTGAATGTGAAATAAATAGTAGTATTCATCAGAATTAAAATGTATTGTCAGGGAAGTCCAAGAACAAACACACCTCTATTCTGATTCCTCTTGTTGGATCTTGCTCCTCAGAAAGAGCACAGTATGATTACCAAATATAAGCAATTAAATATGCAGAAATAACCAGAAACACAAGTAACTAGAATTCACCAATAGCACAGAATATGAGAGACAATACACTATCTTGTATTAACACTTTACAAAAAAGAATACAACAAAGAGCCACCACACTCTTTCACCTTACAGAGGTTTGCCACACCTCAAGTGTACAGTAATTCTTCTCACACACACTCTCCTACACAAAAAATGGTCCCAACAACCAACTCACAAACAGAATTGGTGTTCACCTCTCCAACTAGTCAGTAATAACCCTGCCAGTTCACCAAGCACTCTAAAGTACTTCAAGTTGATCTCCCATGAACCTGCAACCTGCAATTCAATAGACCATACTCACATGTAGATCTCCTATGAGCTTGCAACAACCTGTAACTCAATGATCTTACAATGGAAGCAACTTACTTGCATTCCTTTCTATCTCATTCCTTAATTACAATACATGCCAATGGGTCTATAAATAGATCCCTAACTCAAACACTAACTTAGACTCTTAATTTAGACAATTATCCTCGTAGCCAAAGACTCTAACTAGCCTCTACATGCAAACACTTCGTTCACTTAACTAACTGTCCGTGTAACGAGCAGTTCTGAAACACACAGGCAACCGACGTCAGTCCCTGCTAGTCTGGTTCTGCCGACGTCGGCCGACTCCTTGCCATCGTCGATGGCCTTCTGCACTGGTCACAACCGACGTCGGTCTTGCTATCGACGCTGGTTCTCCTGGAACTCAGCAACCTTCCTGTTCCTTCTGTTTGCAAAGAGTTGAAGCTTTTAGCTCCACAACTCAATAATCTCCCACTTGGAGATAAATAGCTGCAACCTGTACATGTACCTATACTTCATCTAGTTTGTTCCCTTGGCTTTGTATCCCTCCTCAAGATCACTCTTGAAGACCAACCACCACAAACCTGTAGTGCAAAACCTGTCATCCAAATCACCTGCCACATCCACATCTACAAACCATGTAGAAAATAACCTAAACCTGCATAGCATGTGCACCTGCTACTAGTCCCTGTAAGAATCCACTGAACTGTCCTCCAATGGTTCTCTCTCGGATTGGCTCCAACTTGTGACAACTCCCACTACTTGGGAAAACTCAGGTTTAGTACATACCATGCACTCAACCTCATTATGTGAATCAAGACACCAGTTTTAAGAACTGTCCAACCATCGACGTGCTAACCGGTTTCACACAATCATCCTGAAACAAAGTCAACATATGACCTACCATGTCTCTAGAACACACTCATGCCAAAGAATCTTGCTGCTCCCAGATTCTCCATGACAAACACCTGAACTAGCTTTACCTTTAGTTCAGCAATACCTGTATATGTAACCCTACAACAAGCACATCATACAGTAATAGGATAATGTAGCTAATATTATCCAACCTGGTAAAGAGAAATGCAATGATCAAACCTCCATTGCCCTGCAGCTAATACAAGACCATATACCCTGATCTTCCATCTCATGTATCCATTTTCGCTCTTCTTTATCCTGAACATCCATTCGTCTCTCAGTGCTTACTTCCAGCTAGCCACTCTACCCAAAACACCTATTTGGTACTCCTCCAAGGAATCACATCCTCATCCATGCCAAGCTCCCACTGTTTCCTGGATCTACCTGTTCTACTTCTTCACCAACTTCCTGGTCCTATGCCATAAGTGAGCAACAAGTAGTGTAAAGAAGGGAAATGATGAATTTAAGAACTTACTTACACCTTCAGTCCTCCATATGGGCACTTGAGACACCTTGATAGCTTGCTGTCCACCCAAAATTTGTCTCAGTAACTGATGTCGGTCACATCTCAGTCTGCACCTGACTGATGTCGGTTCCCTGCGACTGCCACCTTGCTGACATCGATTTCCCCTGGCCGATGCCGGTCAATATCTGTCCTGAGTCACCGACATCGGTCTGCACATAGTTGACGTCAGTCCCTGTCTGGACGTCGATGCTGGTTTTCCTGCCGACGTCGGTCTCTGTGTTTTTCTTGTGAGACTTGAATTTTTCTCATGAGCTCTTTTTGGATTAAATCCTTGTCCAGATCACCCTTGCTCTGCTCAGAATTCTTCTGCATCTTGTGCTGAACTCTATCCGTCATCTTCTCCTTGAAAACCAAGGCTTTCCTGTTCTTGTCACTAACATCAGATTCCTCAAGAAACGTTACCTTCTTCTTCTGCATACAGAAACCACGATCCATACCTTCCAAATCCGAAAGCATATCCTTTGACTCAAGAACAAGCATCTCCTTCTTATCTATGTGACCAAGCCTATCAAGCCACATCTCTGAATCTACAGCTGAAGTAGAAAACCCAGAAAAAGAATCAGTAGTACAAGTAGATAGATAAAGCGTACTACTTTCTTACCTCTAGCTACAACAAGTGTACCCTTGGTAACCTTCCAAGAGTCTGCTGTAAGAGTTACTGTGTAACCCTTATCACCCAAACTTCTAATAGAAATCAAATTCCACTCCAGAACTGGGATGTGCATGACCTCTTTTAACACCCATGTGTTACCTATCTGCAGTTTCAGCTTCACTTTCCCTTTGCCAACAATCTGACAAGGCTTACCATCCCCTACATACATTTCTCCAAAATCTCCCTGGACATACTCATGAAAAAATTCCCTATGTGGGGATGCATGAAAAGAGGCACCAGAATCTAAAACCCAAGATTCTACTTTATCCAAAGAACATACCAGAGCATCCCGTGCAGCGTAGTCTGCAACATTTGCTTCTTCTTCATGTTCTTCATGCTGATCTGTACCCGACCTACAATCTCTCTTTAAGTGCCCTTGCTTTCCACACTTCCAGCAGGTTATTCTGCCATACCTGGACTTGGATCTCTTGCGTGTCTTGGACCTTGATCTCCCATGCTCTATCTTTTCTCTTTGCCTTCCTCTGCCTTCAACACTCAAAGCATTTCCTGATGATTCACCTATGCTATTCCTATGTATCTCTTCATTCAAGATCACACTTACAACATCATCCACTTTTAAGACTTTTGAAGGAGACACAGTATTAGAAACTGCCATTACCAAACCTTCCCAACTTTCAGGTAATGAACACAAGATTAAGAGAGATCTAATTTCATCATCAAATACAATATTGATTGAACTTAGCTGGTTTACTAAACCATGGAAATCACTAAGATGGCTATGAACAGATCCACCTTCCAACATTTGCAAATTAAATAAACGCTTCATAAGAAATACCTTATTAGAAGCTGAGGGTTTTTCATATAAATTTGCCAAAGATTCCATCAACTCCACCATTGTCTTACACTGTGATAAGCTGGAAATCACAGATGATGCAAGACTCAATCTAATAGATCCCAGAGCCTTCCGATCAAGAACCTCCCATTCTTCAGCTTTCATATCTGAGGGTTTGCAAGTAACCCCTCCCAACGGTAAGTACAAATCTTTTTGATACAGATAATCCTCAATCTACATCCTCCACAATTGGTAGTTCTTGCCATTAAACTTTTCCATCCGTAGCTTACTGTCTTATGTCATTGCTCAACTCCCACTCAAACAGAAACCCTGTGAGTAACCTGTAATCAAAAATACACACTAACCAGACCTAATCCAATCTGTTAGTATCCCAACCAAAAGCTCTGATATCACTTGCCAGGGAAGTCCAAGAACAAACACACCTCTGTTCTGATTCCTCTTATTGGATCTTGCTCCTCAGAAAGAGCACAGTATGATTACCAAATATAAGCAATTAAATATGCGAAAATAACCAGAAACACAAGTAACTAGAATTCACCAATAGCACAGAATATGAGAGACAATACACTATCTTGTATTAACACTTTACAGAAAAGAATACAACAAAGAGCCGCCACACTCTTTCACCTTACAGAGGTTTGCCACACCTCAAGTGTACAGTAATTCTTCTCACACACACTCTCCTACACAAAAAATGGTCCCAACAACCAACTCACAAACAGAATTGGTGTTCACCTCTCCAACTAGTCAGTAATAACCTGGCGTTCACCAAACACTCTAAAGTACTTCAAGTTGATCTCCCATGAACCTATAACCTGTAATTCAACAGACCATACTCACATGTAGATCTCCTATGAGCTTACAACAACCTGCAACTCAATGATCTTACAATGGAAGCAACTTACTTGCATTCCTTTCTATCTCATTCCTTAATTACAATACATGCCAATGGGTCTATAAATAGATCCCTAACTCAAACACTAACTTAGACTCTTAATTTAGACAATTATCCTCATAGCCAAAGACTCTAACTGGCCTTTACATGCAAACACTTCGTTCACTTAACTAACTGTCCGTGTAACGAGCAGTTCTGGAACACACAGGTGACCGACGTCGGTCCCTGCTAGTCTGGTTCAGCCAACGTCGGCCGACTCCCTGCCGTCGCTGGTGGCCTTCTGCACTGGTCACGATCGACGTCGGTCCTGCTGCCAACGCCGGTTCTCCTGGAACTCAGCAACCTTCCTGTTCCTTCTGTTTGCAAAGAGTTGAAGCTTTTAGCTCCATAACTCAACATGTATTACATATTTGGATTCCTCTTGAAAATTTATATAATTTCAAAAAACATCATATGATTTTGAGTTTGTATGCAAAATATATGGCCTCTTAAAGTTGAAGGACATTTTTACAAGATAGACCCACCTCTTCATTAAGTTATGGTTTCACCTGCATTAGTTGAATAGTCAGTTAAGGAAAAGAATCAATTGATCTTCTCATTCTAAGTATTTTAAAAGATTGATTATTTGAAGATGTATAAGAATGGTCATGAGAGAGGGAATTAGAATCGATGATCATGTAAAAATGATATAAAAGAGTGTGGGATTGAATTAATGAGAGAGTAGAAATGAGTCAACAATCATACATGATTATAACAATTATGTGCTCTCATAATTCTTCCATCGCATTATTAGGAAGATTAGAGATAATAGAGAAATAATTAATTATGTCATTTGAGTAATTTAATAAATTACAACATTAATAAGAATATTTATATATTTAATTTCTATCAAGGCATAATCCCTAAGAAATTACAAATAATTTTATATCAGATCAATAAGTTACTTTTATCTTGTAGAGGTTTTTATGAACACATAACATTATATGTGTATTATAAGATGGTATAAAAGTTGTAGATAAAGTGTTACAAGAACTTGTGGTTTCATAAAAACCATGAACAAATCCTTGAGAATAGCTTGAAGAACTTTAAAAGTGTCATACATTGGTAAAAGAGGAGAATAGAGGTTTGATATCTCTAGTGTAGCACTTAAAAACAAAGATTGAGTAGTTGCAAGTAACATGGTCCAGCCATGGGAAGTTCTTCATGGAAATAATATAAGAGTTGAAATAAGACTTATTGGCAAAGAAGAATTCTTGGGAAATCTTGATGAGTGTCGTTGTGTCCTCTTCAATTAATTAATTGAGTCAAGTTGATGTCATAACAAACTAGGGTCGATGTCTAACGATAATCAATAGTAAGGTATGTAAGATAGTGACTAAAAATTGTCTGTTTGGGGGGAAGTTATGGATCATTTACTCCTAAGTATCTAATATACTTGTTTGAATTGAAAACTAATCCATTCCTTGTATAGACACTCATTTTTTAATTTAAAATGCTTTGAAGGGAAACAAACTTCTAATCTATTATACTTAATCTATTCACTTTGAAATGGAAATGTTTCATAAATGAAATAATTTAACAGTAAATTTTCTTGGAACACACACATTAACACACAGTCCTACAGGTGATACATAAAGCATAACACTTTGAATAAAATAATGAATGGAAACTTTAAGGTACACAATAATATGAAATAAACATATACATATTAAGCATATATCTTGCTTCCTTGGTTGAGTAGACCCTTTCTCTCCTTTGGAATAGGATTAGATCACACTAGACTTGTAGAAATACCATGAAATTAACTCTTCATTAATTCTATAAATATTTACAATGCTATAAAAATGTAATTATATGCTTCAATCATTTATGTGTTATGTACTTTCTCTATTCTATTCTCTACTCCCCATATCAGTAGGAAGACATTGTTTATATGTGATAATGTTTTAATAATAGCTAATCAAAATAGACTAACATCCTAAAAAGACCATAACTAACTAGGATCTTGTTTGTTAAAAATAAAAAGATAATGACATCCTTTCTACATTTCAAGGGACAAACTAATGGAAGAGTATTAGCATCAATTCTCATGTGCTACCTTTTAGCTATTGCTAGTTACAACTTCTTGCAATTTAAATCATATTTATTCTAGTAACAAACCTCATTACAGTTACTTTTAACAAAACTATTCTAAATACTTATGGTATATTAATAGACATACTACTTTTTAGAAACTTTATGCATGACTTCTATAAGTGTTCCAAAAAAAATTAGAATGATTTTGATCGAGCATATATTGTTTTTAAAATGATGCAAATTATTTAAAATGTCTTTTGTCAAGCTCTTGGAAGCCTTTAGAGCTAGTTTGAGCATCTCTATATCCTATCTAGACATCACCAAATTTAGATTGGTGATGTCTAAAACTAGACTAATAGATTCTGGAGCCATCCTAATGATCTCTAAAACTAGGCTAGAGATCATTGAAGCTAGTTTAAGTTGATCTTATGAAGTCCTTTTGCTTTCCAAAACACATTATTTACCTATAATACATTTGGATAACTTATATACACAAAACTAATGGTTGTTTTATGGAAAAGGTTATAACAAAGTGGTGTAAATATGCAACCTTAACTTGCATAGAATAATCAAAGAAAATAACTCATTTTCTACTTTGAATTAGTAATGAGTTATAGAATGCGCATCTAAATCCATTTAAAAACTAAGGTTTTTTAGGAAAAATTAGGTCATTACTTGGATAAAATCAACCATATATGGGCTCATCAAAGCTCTAACTAGATGTTAAAGGAATAAAAAGGAGGGAATATTTTACCAAGAAAAGGGGACCAATGTATAATGAATATGCTCAAAATAGTTTTGATATATGCATGGTAAGAACTCCACCATGTGTTATTTATTCCAATGTTACTATTGACCTATTTTGACTTTTAAGTCAAAATAGGGCACCCCTAGTAAAAAAAAATCATTTTTAGGCATATACGGGGGTCTAATATATTTTCATAAGGTGTTTTATAGATCATTTTATGCCTTTAAATTTTATATTAACCTTGGTCACCTTTTTCATTAGTCTATCATGTCATTTGGTGTCATTTTAAGGGTCTAAATAGTGCATGTAATGCTTTATATAGGTTTATTGGAAAATGTGCAAGTTTCAAAGATTTTTATCACTTTCCATGTGTCCTATGAGGTCTGTGGTAACTTTCACTAATTGAAAATTGGTAGGTGATTCAAAATAAAGTCAATTTTCTTGTTAAAGAAAGAGAAAGTGGTACTTGTATGACCTCCTTGGAAAGTGTGCCACTTTAAAAAAATGTAAATGTAACTCTCCATCTCCCACATAATAAAATCCATATTATTTTTAATCTAAAACTGACAGTTCTAGCTCAAAACCATTCTATCTCTTTTTTACCTTTCTTGGCATAGAGAAGTGACTTATAGGTTCTTATTTGGTATGGTTAGCACAGGTAGTTTCAATAAAAATTCTCATGGGATAATATTATACACTTAGACACCTTAAAATCCATATAATAATTTTAAGTAATGGTGGCCCATTCTTTATTAACCATTCATTTGAAGTTGACCTTCCAAAACTGCCTATCAATCTGTGCACCCTTCAATTTTGGGTCTTGTTCAAGAAATTATGTATGGTTTAGATGATAAGATTGATTGAAAAGGATTTAAACCTATTTATATAACACTTTCCATTCTTTTTTTCAAGTTTTGATTTGTTTTAATGACATAAACAGCCTCAATTTTGCAGACTGGTCCATTCTATGTTGATTGGTAGTTTTCCATTGTTTTTTCATTTTCATATTTTTCGAGTGTCTTATATGGGTTTTTATAGATAATTATTCATGTTTTAAATGTTTTCAAATTATCTCATTTCATTTCAAGTGCATAATCCAAGCAATCCTCATAGTTTGCATTCATGGACTACACCTACACATGGTCTGCCATTAAAGTGTGCATATATAGGTGGTAAGAGTAGAGAAATGGAGACATCATGTTGAAGCATTGAATCATAATTATAAGTCATATTTGAATTCCTATTATGTTATTTCACTATGGAAAACTTTTTCAAACAAATAGGTTAGTAAATGGAGTTGGAAAGTACCTTTTCAAGGCATGACAAGGATTGTTTAGGGCTCTCATCCCTTTTTTGAGCAAACAAAGGCCTATGATATTTTTAGAGATAGTAAAAAAACATAGTTGAAATGAATTCCAATTAATCTAAATTATTTGGTCTTACATCCCTTACATAGGACTATCACTTTGCAAAAGAGAGAAGATTGAGGACCAATGGAAGACATATATTGAGAGGCCCAAATATGCTCATAGACACACTAAAAATCAGGCAGTGAGGTATACAAGTCTGAGCCTAAAAGTAGATTTTATTCACAAAGTTACAAATGAAGTCTATGTTTCATATCGGGATGGTTCTATATGATCCAAGTGAATATCCATGACATCATATCCTATGAAGAAGGAAAACATGATGTTATTCTCCATCTCAAAGACTTTCCCTATCAATACATAATCCAATGTGTAACTACAGCTAGCATAGAGCTCAAGATTGAAAAGCGTTCTTTCCTTGTAATACATGAATGTTTAGAGGTGTTTTATGCTTTTATATGATGAAAATTTTCTTCAAATATTACAAGAGATAGGTGATGACTTTCATAGCTTACCCACATCCACAATGTGTGCCTCAAGCCATTAGAAATTACTAGGACAAGTAGTGGACAGAGAGAACTAGTTTGATAAGCCAAGTATACATGAATAAATAGAATTTGGAAACACTATTATCATGTTTAAATTATTTATCATGATTCATTAATATGTATATATACATCATTCCTAGGCCCAACCACTAACGCAAACCTACCCGGCTTTTGAAGGTAAAGTAGCTCAGTCCAAATCAAAGTCTCAAGGAGAAGTGTCTCAGTCCTAAAAGATAGGCATTGTTTGAGATATAATGGAATATTTAGTTAAGTTTTATATTTATTATTCATTATGACCCCAAAGGATGTTTAAATGAGTTTATGAGTACTATGATCAAATGAATAAAACCCCTATGTTTACCTACATGCAGGTTAAGGGCAGGATACTCCAAGCTAGACAGTGACCACAAAATTTATGTAAGATAAGTGTTTTAGAGGTTCAAAAGGGTGAATATTTTTTTGATAGACATGGAATAATCCCATAATGAGTTCAATGTATCCTCCTACACTATAAATAAACTCAAAATAGGACATTAAAACCTAGAGCAAGGTTAGAGATAAAGGTTTAAAGGTACAAGTCTCAGTCATGCTACAAGAAGCTCAGTCTGAGTTCAAGGAAAAAGGTGAGGTTAGCACAAGGTATGGAAATATATCAAAATTATATTATTCTCAGATTCTCAATGAAACTTTCTCACACCATAAACAAGCGTAGGTAGGGTCCACAAACCCTTATACTTAGCCTAAACAGATGACACTCAGTATTGACTAAATCAAGATGTGTGAGAGCTTTATGAAGGTTTAGAGTATGAATTTAGGTTAATACATATTAATAAAAATAATAACACCCTATTGACATCATCATGATGTATAATAAGTAGATAAATAAACCTCTCAAAGGCCAAAGCATAGTCCATGGTCTAAAATCCTGTATACTCTGCATAGAAAGGAACCAGTATTGAATTTTCAAGTTTTGAAGGGTATTTATTTGGATTTGGATTATGAATTTTTGTACATAAAATCATTTAAAATTTTTATTACCCTATACAATACCCAATTGTTATGATAAAATAGGGGAAGTGCCCCTTGTTTTGTCTCATACAAGGGGCATTTTTCCCTTGCATGGACCCTACAGATTTAAGGGAAACTGATGAAAGGGTGGACCAGAGGTCTAGGAGAACATCAAAGAAGATTTTTAAATTTTTAACATTCCTATATAAACATGGGGAATCAAGTGATGAAAGGGTGTAACCAAACAGGGTGGTATGGGCACCAAAGTATGCAATCAAACCTAGAAGGTTGAATTAGGCCTAATGACCAAATGTGAGGTCATTTCCATTTTTAGTCCTAAGTAAGACTTATAAACTATTTTATAATGTTTATGATATGTAATTAAAGGTTTTTAGGCCATTGGTAAGTATATTAAACTTAAGGAAAGTCATTTTGACTAAAGAAACAACACAAACCCACTAGGCATAATGAAGCTTAATGCCTAAATGAGGAGTCTCTTTCAATTCCACCATGTAACATGAATAAAACATATCTTAATATGTCTATAAGACCACTATATAGGTTTTTAAACTCTCAAAGTGTAAATTAAGTCAAGGAGAATCCATTTTTGGCTCAAGATTAACTTAGACTTATGCAAAAGAGAGGAACAAGCTTGAGAGGCCATTTTCAATTGCTCACATCTCTCATGAGGCTATGAATGGGAGACAAAGGAGTTATTTGATGTTATTATGGGTATTATATGCCATGTTTTTGGAAAATTTTCTCCATTTGGATGTCTTAACTTTATAAACAATTGTTAAGATTGAAAACATGCCTAAAACCCTACTAAACCCTTGCTAAGGACCATTCTTGGAAAATTGAGTTTGAAAGATACTATAAGGACATATTTTGACCAAAATAAATATTTAAAATTATATATTACCTCTCCAAGCTTCTCCATACCTTTTTGGTTGTATGGACTTGTACGGATGGAGGCAGTAACAAGCTTTTTCTCACTATTTTATGTGTTGTGCAGGATACAGGATTAATTAGGAGATGAAAAAAAGTTTGGGTAGAATATTTTAACTTAATATAACTCCAAATATTCATTTAATTTCATGAATCAAGCTCTAAGTTCCCCAACTAGGCCATTAATTTTAGCTAATCAAATCTGGCATATTGGGCAAGCTAGAGAGAAGGGAGGAAAAATTCAAGTAAAGAGATTTTAAGGTACCCCTGATACTTCCAAGGAAATTTAGGGTATTTAAAAGTGTCATAAACTCTCTCTCATGTATTTTAATGGATAATTGATGCCAATTTTGAGGCCAAGTGTGCAAGGTGCATGGAAGGGTAGTTTTCAAGACAATAGATGATGAGAGTCCCTTTAAATTGATTTTAGAAGACCAAGCATGCAACTAATGCATGGAGAGTCATGTATGATGTCCCTAAATTTCATTACAATCATTATACTTTCTCCAAATTAGTTAAAATATGTTAAAATAGGCCTAATCGTGAAGGCAATTTTTCTATACACAAGAAGGAGTTTTGTGCAACTTTGCATAACTTTGATGACTTGTAGGACACTTGGACTCCCATATCTTACATAGTTCATCCCATGTCCTTCTCACATGCACAATTAAATGCTTGTATCAATTTATAAGTGTTTGTATGACCTTTGGACTTCTCTCTCTCTCTCTCTCTCTCTCTCTCTCTCTCTCTCTCTCTCTCTCTCTCTCTCTCTCTCTCTCTCTCTCTCTCTCTCTCTCCTCTCTCTCTCTCTCTCTCTCTCTCTCTCTCTCTCTCTCTCTCTCTCTCTCCTCTCTCTCTCTCTCTCTCTCTCTCTCTCTCCTCTCTCTCTCTCTCTCTCTCTCTCTCTCTCTCTCTCTCTCTCTCTCTCTCTCTCTCTCTCTCTCTCTCTCTCTCTCTCTCTCTCTCTCTCTCTCTCTCTCTCTCTCTCTCTCTCTCTCTCTCTAAGAGTTAGCCATTTTGGCATTGTATTCTATGATCCACTTGAGTATGGTGAAACCCTACTCATTTGTTATACCTCTTAATCAATAAAATGGCTAATTATTTACCTCTCATGTGAATATTCATAGTTTTCTCTACTTAAATGTTGCATTTGCTTAGTGAAGACTATGGATTCCTTAGCATTTTACTTCATTCTTTCACCTATTTGTAGCCTCTTCTTGTAGGTCATGTGTAGTGTTCCAGGAGATGTCCATGGTTTTAGTGAGTATGTCTTTTCATTAGTTTCATTCAATACCCTTTTTTTAGTCCTCCTAGCCTTGTATATCATCTATGACCCCCATAATGTAATATTGATGCAAGAAGACATAGATTTGGGAAAGTGTATGCTTTAGTTTGTTGCTTGGTATTAAGTGTCATATGTATATGATTAGATGTCATCAATATATCTATTGTATCACCTCCATTATTTTATCTTTGCTTTCAATTTATCTCACCCTTTTCACCCCCCAAAGTTAGTAGTAGTAGTAGTAGTCAAGTGGTACATCAAGGGAGCTAGCCCTATCTAGAGATTTGCCTCATTCATTAGGTTGCCCAAAATCCTAGATATTATTCCATTATGCCAATTGGATGAGGATAGCCTTGGAACCTCCTCAAAGGGTGCATATCCAAGTGATAATAGTTACATTGAATGAATCCATTAGAAATTTTGAGAAACATGATTGGGGCATTGGCTCTAAGTTATTGATAAAAATAGGTTATGATGGAAGAGGGATTGATAAACATGGAAAATTAATCCTTAATCCCATAATGGTTTAGTAAATACCTCAATATGAAAGCCTTTGGAATGGTAAAACATAGATAAGAGAATGATCTAACATTTCTCAAGCAAGACTAACCTTTATGAAGGACTCCATCCCATCTATAAACCAAGGTGAACTCAAAGAAAATAAAAAAAAATGTTTCTAAATTCATTTATGTGAATCATAAATATTATTGTAATATGTCGTCAAAGAATGGATAACCATTAAAATAATAAGATGGAAACATGAGTCTACCTCAAGAGGATAAAGAAACACTAATAAATAAAGTACAGACTTCAAGTCATGAGGTAAAAGATAGTGCATCACTATTACATCTATGTGATGAAAATATAAATAATAAATGGGGATATTACATGCCACATATTTTTCCATTTATAAGTCCAAGAAAGGAAGGAAACAAGTATGGGGGCATCCTATGAAGAAATGCTAAATAATAATCCTCCATCTTTTATTCTAATTGAAATAATAAAGGTCATGTAAACAATATTTTTGGTATCATCTTATTTCCACTTATTTGAATGAGAGTAACTCTTTTAGGGCTATGTTAAAACAATCCATCACTAAAGAGCCTGGTATCTTTAGGAAAGATGGTAAAGAGAGAATCCACTTTTCAATAAAATAAGATGAGGAAAGTAAAGACACAATTTAAGGAGGTAAAAATCCACATGATATGAGTATGTTCAAGGCCAATAATTTATGTACTCATTTCAAGGTTAGTGAGAATTAAAATGGAAAGTGTTGGAATATACATCCACATATTCACCCAAATAATGGAAAATCTAATGATGAGTAGCCACAAATAACAAGGGAAGAAGATCCTACCAAAACACAAGAGTCTATAAAGAGATAACAACTCTCACATGTGTCTTCATCACCATTGAAAGTAAGTGATGTTAATGGGATTTCACTTGACTCTTGGAACAATAATTTACATGATTTAGAAATAAGAACATGTTGAGTTAATTTTAAATATAAGGGTGTTGATTAGTAGTTCAAAATATATTTTCAAAACATTGTATGCTTCCATTTGTTGGTAGATAAAATAGGAAACTAATTTCACATGTATGGGAAAACATGGGAAGCTTTGTATTCAACATAGGTGATAATGGTATAATAAATCCACTAGGGAATGACAAGTATGGGCAATAAATAACATGTTTCAGTATCTATCACTCACCACTTGTTTTGTTACATAGAAAGGAAGCAAAAAGAGTAAAAAGCACTCCATGAGAGTAATAATTCAAAGCATGAGTTTGGGAAAGAAATTTTAAAAACCAAAGTATTAAATTAATGGTCAATAATCTTATTTTATGTTTTTATTTTATTTTAATTTGTATAATCTCTCCTCATCATTGTTACAAATACAAATGGGAAAGTGATTGGTGTACAAGGAAGAGTCATTTAAACATCATTCAGTTGTTGTAACATACATATAAACACTTAAATAATTGTAAAATTGATTTCTAAGTATGATTTTAGCATGATACAATTGTTGTAATCTGTATTCAACATCACAATTATTTTAGATGACTAGTTTCAACATGTATGTAGTATACATTATATGCACATAAAGAGTTATAGTAGATATGACTCTATGGAGCATGCATATTTCTTTTTTGTATGCGCATTTTTCATGGTTTCAATAAGCTTTAGATTTATTTTTATATGGAATAACTATGGTATGCACATATTGATAACACTATCATTGAATATGCATTTTAAAATGTATGTTTTCTCTATAACAATATGTTGTAGGAGAAAAAATGTATGAAAATTGAACATGGCAGCCATTATATATTGTTTTAACATCAAAAATAGGTTGTAACATGTGTGTTTCAATTTATTTATTTTAAATTAAAAACATTTCAATCAACTTACTCTTTATAGATAAGAGGAAAGTCACAAAGAGAAGAACATCACTATTTCATTAAGAAGGAGGAAGATGCATAATCAACTCCATCATTATGGGGACAACATTAGGGAACCAAATCCAAAATTATAATATCATCGTAGGACAACCATGAGTGGACACAATTGAGGAATAATCATGGAAGAACCATAAGACTAATAATATTGTAGTTGGAATTAAGTGGTTATAACAACCATCTCTATATTAAAGAGGCAATTCAATTCACTCTCACATGGGAGGAAATAGATTGAGCACCATTATTTCATAAGAAGGGGAAGATGCAATATCATGAGATATTTTGTATTTATTCTATTAATAAAAGCATCAAAAGAGGTATAATCAACCCCAACATCAATAAGAGAGCATCATTGGCTTCAATTTTAATAAGAGATTATCATTGAGGAAATCCACTAAGAAATACCATGAATGGACACCATAAATTAAGTATGGTGAGTTTACACATAAAACCAACTACATTATAGAAGCAATAAGTTATAAGTAAATAAATCTCTTTCATTTGAAAGGAGAATCAAGTATTGTCTCTTTCATAAGAGGAGAAGGAAGTTGAAATTTGTAAGTTAAAGTGAGTTCTCTTATGAGTATGCATAAAATACCCTTGATATAAACTAAGAGTGATATGATTAAATATGTGTATTATAGAAAGTATAGATGGACTACAACATAATCTCAAGTAAATTGACAAGTTATTGTCAAGGCCAAATGCCAAAAACTACACAAAAACTCAATGTAGATAGAGGGAGAGATCATTATATATCTCTTAACTAAAATTCTTTGGGATAAAAATCAACCTAAAAAATTTATATATGATCTATAAAGGAAACATTGACATGTTACAATGTTTGGCATTATTACTCCTAACTAGACATTGTCTACTATAAAGAGGTGAAATGGATATTACTATTCATAAAAAAAATCAAATATAATTATATATTTTAATTCCTCTCAAGAATTTATACACTTTTTTAAAATGGCATGTGTTTTTGAGTTTTTATACAAAAGATTTGGCCTCTAGAAATTGAAGGACAATATATGCATGACAAACTACCACTCTACATTAAGTGATGTTTTCACCTGCATCAACTGAACAGTCAGGATAATGACAAGAATCAATTGAAATTATTTTTTTAATCATTTTAAAATTTTGATAATTTAAAGGGAAATCTACAGGAATGTAAAAAAATGGCTATGATAGAGGGAAATATAATTGGTGGTCATGTTAAAATTATATAAGAACTAGATAGGAGTGAATTGTGGAGAGAGTAACAAGTGAAAGAAATAATTCTAAGAAAATCATTAAATTAATGAATTACAATTAAATATTATGAAATTAAATTAATATTTTTCATAAATATATATTATGAAAGTGTTGAAACACAAGATTAGTTGAGTGAAAAAATTAGTACACTAGAAAAAAAACTCACATGTTATTGAAATTTGGCCCAAAAATACTCCTTCCAAAAGATAAGAATATAAAATAATTCTAATAAAAGTGCTAAGAGAAGAGTGTAAAATAAGAGACCTATATACTCTGTAAATAGAGTGAAGAGTATAAAAATAATTATAAAATAATTCAAATTATTACCTTAGCTAACCCTCTAAGTTTATGTCTAGTGTCCTTATTTCACATGTAGTGAGGGGAAAGTGGGTGCATAGTGGTAAAGGGGAATGTGAGTTCCTATTGTTCTTATTTAAAATGAAACTTTAATATTCTTTATAATGAGGAATATATTTAATTACACAAAATAGGTGAAGGCTACACCCCACCTCATATTTTATAGATTATGTTAATTAAAAATTCACATAAAAATAAATAATATTCAACCTGGAATATTTAAAATAATAAAATAAATATTAAAGTCTAGCACTCCCCTTTAATATTTATTTTTGGGTTACAAAAGATAATAAAACCTTAATACGTATAACAAAAGTGTCATTACTCAATACTCCCCCTTGATGACAACTTCTTTCATGATGAACAATTATAATATCACAATTATTTTAGAAAACAAAGTACATAAATGTCTTCAATAAACTTGAAAATTTGTAGGTGAAATTATTAGAAATCTTTCATAAATCCTCCCTAGAAAATATAATTATTTATATTTAGAATAATGACCAACAAAATGAAAATGATAAAAAAGTCACTTTAACCTGGAAAACACAAAAGCTTTCATTAGTCTTAGGTTAAGAAACAAGATATAAAGAGTAAAGATACAACTTCCATAACAAAGTGTAAATTCTATTTTAGATAGTGCATAGTCAAAAAATATTTTTGGAAATAAAGAGTTATCATAAGCATATCATACCTTCAAATGATTTAATAAATATCACTACAGATACAACGTAATACATGATTATGCAAAAAAAAACTCCTTTAATAATTTAGCTTAAAAATTAAAAAATATTTGACAATTTATAATAAAAAGTAAGCGAAAAATAAAATAAAATAATTATAACTCTAATTATGTAAAAACTTCATAATATTAAACAATCGAGAAGCAAAAGACATTAAAATTCTAAGTAAATATTTATATGCCCAAAAAATGTGTTTCTTAAAAACATAAAAAATATCAAATTAAATAATTAATCATTTACACAATAATATTAGGAGTTTGTACATGAAAAAAGCTAATGCAAATATTAATAAAGGAAATGAGATAGAAATGATATTTGGCCTTTCACAAAAGATATCTTACATGTTTCAATTGAAATTTTGTTTAAATAAAACACATTATTTTATTTTTAAGCTGTCAAAAAAATAGGAATTTAAATTTGATTAACCTTAAGTTGAGTGAAGTGATTTTATTTTTTTTAGTAATAATAAAATTTATGGTATTTTATCATAAATGCCACAAAGATGTAATTTCTAACATTTATTGATATCATGACCATCCTATTACAATGTTAGTTTTTTAAATAAAAGCATTAACAAAAAAAATTATTATATTTATTCTTAGATTCAGAAGCATTATGGTGTAATGTTCTTCAATGAAGAGAACAATATTTAATTTCATATTAACATTAACTTCTTTAAAACCAAATTATTTTAAGTTGGAAGCATGTTTAAAAGAAAGATATTTAATAATATTATTTTTATCTTTACCAAGATCACTTTCATTTTAATTCATCCATTTCGTAATTTTTAAATCGAAATTAAAAAATAATTTTACATAGGTAAACATTCTTTATATTGAGGAGAAGAAATATTATTTTCAATGTCAACATTAGATATATATTTTTTAAATACTATTTTTTATTAAAAGTATCAATTAACAGATTTCATCATGAAAATTTTACAATATATTAATAGTCATTTTTTTACAATCAACTTATATTTAAGAATAAAAAATCATTATCTTTTTAAAAATATATATCTAATATTTTAAATGGATAAAAACAAATACAACTTAAAAACCATGAAACATAAAAATATATATACTTTTTCCTTCAAAACCTATATGTCAAGTAAAAAAAGTCTTGAGAAAATCCCAATACTTTATGTTTCATTAATTTTGATTTAAGAACTATACACAAAAAAGACACTCCTTAAAAAAACACATAAAATGTTTTTCTTTAACTAAACGACTCAAACATATCACTTGATTTAAAATAATCAAAGCCTCCCCAATTATATGTGTTTAGACAATGACTAATATGTAAGGGTTATTTTGTTTAATGAGACGTTAGTTATATTAAATAAAACTTTAAAAAAACAATCCCACAATTTTTTTTCCTTAAATAACGTATAAGCTTTGATTTTAAAGCTTTACATATTTATCTTTTAAAACATGAACAAGTGTCGAGTTATGACTTGAGTACTTCTTGTATGTAGTTGAATTTGAGCAGAGACAAATAAATTTGGATAATATTATAAGGCTATAAGTCATGTAAATTTGACATTATCTTCAATCACTAAATTATATTGAAATAAATTTATATATGACAAATTATAGCATGTTTGTAATTCTTAGATCAACTTTAATAGACGAATATGAGAATGACATGACTATTGTTACTATTGATAACTACCAAACCTCATGTAAATCAGGTATCTGTAAAAAAAATATAGCAAAGAAGCTTCTAATCATTTTCATGAAATCAATTAGATCTTCTAAATGCTCAATTATCCATTTGATACTAAAATGTAGATGACATCTTCTGATGTAACTTCCAGATTGTTACTTGACAAAACCTTATGCAATATGACTACAGGTATATTTTCTTGGAACTTGATTATTCATTGACCATAATATTATTTATTATTATAAGTGTTATAGCATTGAACACTAAGGATAGGTTATTATACACAATAAAGGAAAATCAAGAAACCTACCCAATGGTCATATTAAATGATGAAAATCCTGAAAACAAAATTAAAAGAAAAAACTTACTCTTAAATCTTACTAAAACATTTGCTAAGAAATCCTTTTATAGATTTATTAATGTTTGTACTTCATCAACCATACGAACATTGGAAGGTAAGCCTAGAAGAAGTAATGTAGATTCTATTGTAATGTACAAGCTCTAAGCATCTATGTAGAAATTTATACAAGATGGAACCTCAAACTTGTAAGCAATCATAAGCATGCCCAACATTATAGTTGTCAACTCAGCTTTGAGTGTTTTGTGATATATGAAGTTCAATAACGCCATGAATGCCACTTCCTCTACTAAAAGTTGATGTTTTTATATATTTGGGAAAAAAAACTAATAAATGTTCAAAACAAAAATTCAACAAAAGAAACATATCCGAACTAATTATATGAAGAGTGACATCTCTTTGGTCACAGGTAAAAAATTTTGATTAACACGCAGGATTTTATAAATCAAAATTCTACTATGGCCAAAATTCAAGTAAAAAGATAATAGATAAAAATAATTTGTCATTTATAGCTAAGTTATTCTTACTTTGTACAAAAAGGGACTTTTTTGAGGTTAATACTACTAGAAGCCATGTAAGATGTTGCCAATATAGTATGTCCAAATTGCCTTTCGTTCAAAAAATAAAAAAAATGAGCCTCAAAATTCTTTGATCCTAGGAGGAGAATAGTGGGTCAAGCATTAAGCTTCTAAATTCAAATTACCAAATGTTATTATTAATTGATCCAATTGAAGACCTAAATGCCCTTATGAAATTGTTTATAGTCTCCACATCCTTGGTCATTGATAGTTGTAGTGAGGCATGTAGGTATCAACAGGTGTTGTGCGAGCATGTCAACAGATGTTTATGGCATGGCATGTAGGCATTAACTAATTTTTGTGGGGCCATTATCATTTGAAATTGTATTTTCCTAGAAATCGTGACCATAAATAATGACTAATGTTTATGTTGTTCACAATAGCCCATACAAGAAAATAACGGAAATGAATTCATTTCATTAGTTGTTTATCATACGTTTATTCACAATTTAGTGGCAACTAACAAAAACTCTAAACTATTTGTATTTTGAAATAAACTTCTAGAAATAATTTCACACCCCTGTTAATTATGCACTACGATTAGTTGTTGACTACAATCAACTGAATTCAATTGCTAGAGGCTAAAACAATAGTACCTCTAACAAGTACATTTAAAAACATAACAAATGTAATTGAATATATATATATATATATATATATATATATATATATATATATATATATATATATATATATATATATATATATATATATATTAAACATGTTACAAATAAGTGTATAAAATAAAGTTTAGGACAACTAAGCTGAAAAAACAACTTCTTTCAATTTTAATGAAATTTAAAGATTCAAAACATTTTTTAAACGTAACATAAAGGAAAATAAAATTTAAAAATATTTTAAAAAGGTTGTTTGAATTTAAATAGCAATTTGATGCTCAAATAACTATTATTTTAAAAAGGATGAGATATTGGAGCATCTAGATTGATAGATGTGAGGCACCTAAATGAAGATAGTGATGATACGTACACTCCTGGGGATATGCCCTCAACATATGATTGACATATTGTATAAACTTATTATTATTATTATTATTATTATTATTATTATTATTATTATTATTATTATTATTATTATATATGTGTGTGTGTGTGTGTGTGTGTGTGTGTGTGTGTTATTTGTGGTATTTTACCATAATTGTATGATGTATTACTTTTAGTATTTCATAAGTGTAACTTATGTGAAGTATTTTTTATTTTAATGTTTGTGATTTAAATTTTAAGGAAATGATCGTATACAATAGAATCTAGTTGGAAATAAGAATACCTGATTATAATGATTATGTTGCGAGTGAATATATTTTTTTTGGTTTACTTTCAGTACCTCTTCTTTCTATATGGAAAATATAAATGTTGATACACGAGTGTGTTCTAAAATATTTGGATTTGTGTACTCCTCAGGTGTATCTCTAAGAGATTGATCAACCAATGATTCCTTGATAGGATCAATGTGGGAAAGATCGATCAATGAAGATTGTGCCTTAGAAGAAGGATATCTTATAATGTGTTGTTTTTACACATGCTAATAGACCATTCATTCCCTGTAAGGAATGTCAATTAATGTTTTGGTCCTGTAAGAATGACCCATGGAAGAAGTGGGAGAAGGATACCTTGTTGTCTCAATCTTAAATGTAATAATGCCTTTATTTTCTAACTTTGCAAACTTATGCTGTAAAGTGTAAAAATCATTGTTATGATGTTTATTAATATAATGATAAGTACAAAAAGGACTTCCTTTTATCTTTTCAAGTCTGTGTGGTGGATGATATTAGTTTGGAGGAAAATTAATGAACCTTTTGTCTAGTAGTATATTTAATATTTCATGTGGTCGATCCTTAGTGAGATCAAACTGAAGTGATTATTTTTTAATAAAAGTAGATGCTCTAATTGTAGGAGATACTTGATATATTGATTCCTTTCCTCTATGGAGTAATTTTGTCATTTTCCCTTCACTATGACTACCTATAGATTATTTAGGAATCTCTAGATTTTTTTACTTTACTTTGTAAGGGTTGTTAGCAACACTTTTGCCTTTTAATAGAGATGTATTAAATTTTTTTTTTTCATGTATTGGCTCACATGCAAATTTGTGCACATCCATTTATAGCATATCAAATGAAGTGTAAGGTTTATGTAAATCTCTCTCTTGTAGTGGATAAAGAAGACCCCTACTAAATATAAATTTTACCTCCAAATATTAGGGTCTAAATGTCAAAGAATATAATACATCTTTGAATCTAAAAGCATAATCTCAAATAGTCTCCTCATTTTGTTTTTTTAGGCCTTGTAAATGCTCTAATATTCTATAAGTATTACATAAAGTAACATTCATAGCACTCAATGTATACAATGAGAAAATTATATTATTTTGAAAATCATGAAGATTTGTACAACTATTATGTAAAGAATCATTACGTATGATCTCAATTGACATATCATGCATATTATTTTGAGTTTAACTACTTGAATCTTCATTATATGAAATAAATGACATTTCACCTTTTTTTCCCCGATGCATGAAAAAGGTAAAATAAGAATGAAGTGGATGAGGATATTATTCTTCATCACTATGGATATTTTAATCATTATCATTCCAATCAACTCTATCATAATAATTTTCTTCACTTTTATATGTATCATGTATATTGCTTTGACTAGTGTTATCATTTTCATGTTTCCATTCTAGGAGGAGAGGGTGAAATAATTTTCACACATTTGTATCATTGAGAGTTTTAGAGAGAGAAACATATTCACTTTTTATATTTTATAAGAATGGAAATTAATCATCATTCTTTGTAACATTATCAATATTTGGTAAATAAGTAAGACATTCAGCATATACACCATATAATAAAGGAGACATGCATTCAACTTATTGCATATACATACCATGAAAATATTTTATGAATGAAAGATGACTATGAATAAATTTTTGAATAATATGATTCTTTTTATTTGCATGAATTTCAATTTTTTAATATTTAATGTGATGCAATGCACCAATGAATTATAAATAAAAACTATGTTTTTTTCTTAAACAATGCATTGTTAGATTGTAAATCAAGAAATATAGAAGACATAGGAGTGTTATTCATTTCACACTCACTCTCAAAATATGAAGAATAACCACAATAATCATAATCACAAGTAGTTATAGGAGTCTATATAATCATCAATAGTGGTATTTACATAACCTATGTCATTTTTCCATTCACTATCATAATTATAAGAAAACACATGATTATTATTGCATTTCTTATTAACTATTAGATCCTCACAAGCAATGAATTGGTCATCAAGAAGGTTGAATATCAAAATTAAAGGATGGGGATGGTTCAATGTTATCTCAGATGATGGTTCATCGAAAAAAATTATATAAAATGGGATTCTACATGAATACCTATAGTAATAAAACTTTCAAATGTATCAACATAATACTCAGATCTAGGAAATAAAATACGCTATTTAAAATTAATTTATTTAAGCTTGTTCAATATAAAAAAATATATCTAACTATGAGAAAAAGAGTTAGGAGAAAATATATCTTATTCACCAATATATTTTGGATTGTCACTATTGACATGGTTCATCTCAACCTTACTTTTCAGCTCTATATTCAGTGTGTTTAGAGTTGTGTTTCTTTTTCTAGCCTAGAATCTTGCATTATCATGCAAATACTAGCATTGATACTAGTGTCAGTATGTCAATGCTTATGTATGAATCCAAATATGTATTATAATTGACTTCTTTTTTTTAATATGCACATCTTCCTATTTTCCTATTTCACCTTCAAATATTTATCAAATTATGTGCAAAACACTATTAATATTCCAAACCCTAGATCCTTCCCTTTTGACCACTTTTGACTCAATAAAAAAGGGTTAGCATGTGAGTCAATATAACCCTAGCAACGGAATGAAGATGGCTGCGAGCGAAGGTGGAACCGTTGGCCCATCGATAGGCCCCAAGAAAGAGGCCAGGACAGATTTTATACCAGTGAGCGCTCAAGGCTCAGCAAAGTAAATGGATGTCTCTTGAGGAGTCAAGATCAACCTGTGTTGGTCATTCCACAAGAAGCAGTCCAAGAAGATGTTGAATACTTGTCATCACACACCCTGATTTGTAAATTTATAGGCATTAGGATCCCTCTAGTAGCTTTAGAATCCTGGATTCGTCGCTCCTGGGCCATTGAAGGAGATTTTGACATTATGTTGGTAGGAAATGGCTATTTTTTGGTAAGTTTTTCTTCTGTATCTGATATAAATCACATTTTTGAAGGAGGTCCCTACTTCTATGAACGGGTGGGCCTGTTTCTTAAACCCTGGCATATGGGGTTTAATTCAGCTGATGAACTCCCAGCTTGTGTCCCAGTCTGGGTTCGTCTTCCATGACTTCTGTTGGAATTTTGGCGGGATGATATTCTCAGGCAAATTGGGGCTATGCTGGGTAAGCCAACGGCTATTGCACACCAGTCACTAGACAAGAAGATCATTTCGTATGCACGTATTTGTGTAGACATGGACCTAAATAACCCACTACCAGATTCCTTAGAAATTTGCATGGGCTCTTTGTCATGGATAAAATAGCTTGACTACGAATCCATCCCCTCTAGGTGCAGAATTTTTCACGTATATGGTCACTTACACCGACAGTGCCCTCTGGTGGCCAAAGCTAAAGAAAATGGTTCAGAATCCTTAATGACAAATACAGCTGATGCTGGGAAGGAAAATGGGCATAGAACTCTGTCTAAAAATACTAAATCCCTACCTGATAAAATAGGTAAAGGGAAAAATGCAATTAATTCAAGTATGGCGCAAGGGTCAAGAGACCAATTTCAAGCGAGAACGGATGGCTTCACACCAGTTAAAAAGAGAGCAAGAGGCGGTGGACCAAGGCGTGGAAATGCTAATAGACAGGTGGACCTGGGGTTTAATAGATTCAAGGCCCTAGATTGTATGGCCATAGAAGATGGCATCCCGATGGAGGAACAGGGGGAAGAGATGGTACAACCTAGTCAGTTTTAAGATTTTAATGAAGTCCTAAATTTACAGGTTCAAGCGCCTCTTGTATGCTCTCAACAATAGGAGGGAGGTATGCCTGAGGCTCAGTGCGAACTGCCTGAGAAGGAAGTTAGATGGGCAGATTTGGTCAAGGAAGGGGAGGCTGGGAAAATAGAAAAAGGAACCAGCAGTGCACTTGGACTTATGCAAAAGCAATTCAAGAAAGTCAATTCGGCTGCTCCTTCCAAAGCTGGAAGAAGAAAGGACCAAGATAGATTGAAAATTACTGGTGATTTGCTGGTGGAAGTCGGGGTTGTCAAAACCATGGACGAACATTTTCCCCATCCCACCCAATGATAGTTTTATCATGGAATGTAAGGGGATTGAATAGCTCCCCTAGAAAAAAAGCTATGCGTAATTTGGTCTGGGACAATTCTTCGAATATTTTTTGTATTCAGGAGACTAAATTGTCGATTGAAGCATTTTCTGCCTGTATGTTAAATATTTGGCCTAGAGGATAGTGGCAATGTATTGGTGCTTGTGGTAGTGTTGGAGGCTTAGCTATGGGATGGGACCCAAGAAAAATTCTACCTATCCATTGGATTTCAAGCATATCAGCTTTAACAGTGATGGCTTCCTCTCTTGAAACTGGGGAACGATGCCTGATCACCAATGTTTATGCCCCTGTCAATTTTGCTGGACAAATGTAGCTATGGGAGCACATTCGCTACATCTGAAAGTGTCATCCATTCCTGCCTTGGATAGTTGCTGGTGACTTTAATGCGGTGCTAAGTCTAGAGGAGAAAAGAGGAGGCTTGAATCGGCTAGGTCCCTCTGCTGAATGTCTTCATCATAATGTGGAAGTGTTGCGCTTATCTGATGTTAGACCCTCAAATGGGCTATTCACATGGAGCAATAGAAGAACAGGTAACGCTGCCATTTCCAAACGCCTTGACAGATTTTTAGTTTCTTGTTTTTGGCAATCTAGTGTTATTTCTATCAATTCTAAAATTTTGGGCTAGAGGGGGTCCGATCACTGGCCTATCAAGCTATCCATTGGTTACATTGAGAGGCCCAAAAAGCCTCCATTCAAGTTTCATATGATGTGGCTTAGAGACACATCTCTCCATGACCTCATGGCTCAGTGGTGGAGATAGGGAGGGCCTGCATATGGCACAGCTATGTATTCCTTTCTTCAAAAGCTCCAGTATGTTAAAAGAAAGCTGTAGGGCTGGAATAAGAGTTGTTTTGGGAACTTACAATGCAAGAAAAAGAAGGCTCAAGAACAGCTTGATGAAATAACCAAGCAAATAAGAGAATGCAGGTTCTCAGAGGATCTTCGTCTAGAGGAAGCTAGAGCTGCCAATGTCTTAGCGGAGTGGGAACTTTGAGAAGAAATCTATTGGAAGCAGAAGGCTCGCAATGACTGGCTACAAGAGGGAGATAAGAACACGGCCTTTTTCCATAAGTCTGTGCAGGGTCGGTGCAATGGTAATTTTATTACTTCTCTTGTCACTCAGATGGAAATTACTTAACCTCTTCCCAAGCTATTAGCAGAGAAGCTGTTCAGTACTTTTTTGAACTTTTTGCTAGTGATCCTATGCCAGATGAAGGGGCAAAAAATATTGTTTTGTCATGCATTCCTTCATTGGTAAATGAGGGAATGAATGAATGCCTTATGCGGCCAATTACCCTGCCAAAAGTGGAGGAGGTTGTCTTCAGCATGAAGAGAGGTAAAGCCTTGGTCCTGATAGATTCCCGACTGAATTCTTTTAAGACTTTTTGGACATTATAAAACAAGACTTAATGGAGGTGATACAGGAATCGTATTCCAACAGAGAAATGCTTAGAGCATTGAATGCCACATTCTTGGCTCTTATTCCAAAGAAGGAACAGGCTGATAAGTTGGAGATGTATAGGCCCATTGCACTTTGCAATGTTATTTACAAAATCATCTCTAAAATTATAGCTCAAAGATTGAAAGGGCTCCTCCCTGGCCTTATTTCAGAGGAGCAAGGAGGCTTTGTTGCTGGAAGGCAGATTTTGGACAGAGTGGTGATTGCTGCTGAAGCAATCCACTCTATGAATACTTCTCAGGAGAAGGCTATGTTTATTAAGCTAGACCTTGCCAAAGCCTATGACAGAGTTAGCTGGAGGTTTCTGAGCAAAATCCTCTTAGCATTTGGGTTCAATCAGGATTGGATCAGCTGGGTGTTCAGTTGTATTATGATGCCTTCCTTTTCGGTCCTTATAAATGGAGCCCCTTCGGAGCTTTTTGGTGCCTCGAGAGGCCTTCGCCAAGGGGATCCACTTTCACCATACTTGTTCATCATTATGGCTGAGGGGCTTGGGCGGCTTCTCAAAATTTGGGTCTCCCAGAATACTCTATAGGGCTGGTAATGGGGAAATGGGATCACTACCCTGACTCATCTCCAATTTGTCGATGAGACCATTTTAGCAGGTAAAGCTCGGATCTAAGAAGCGGAAGCTTTTCGTCACACCCTTGACAACTATTTGGAGGCTTCGGGACAAAAGATTAATGATCACAAGTCCTCCATTTTTTTCTTCAACACGCCAGAGTCTATTTAGAGAAGAATAGCTACCATTCTGAGATTCCAAATTCAAACACTCCCTATAATTTATTTAGGCATTCCCATTGTGGTGGGGCGGCAGCCCAGGATTTTTTGGCAGAATGTCTTGGACAAGCTAAGATGAAAAATCAGCCATTGGACCCATAGATGGCTTTCCACTGCTGGTCGTGTGATTCTTCTACAATCTATTATTCAAGCATTGCCCATTTACCGGTGCATGATTCAAACTGCCCCAGTCTACTTCCTAAAAGAATATGATGCCCTCTCTAGGAGATTTTTATGGAGCAGGAATCTCCAAAACACTAAATGGAGCCTAATCAATTGGGATACGGTGTGTAGACCAAAGCAGGGAGGGGGCCTGGGATTGCGCTTAGCTATCTTGGGTAGCCAAGCCTTGGCTGCCAAGTTATATTAGCGGTGGTGCTCTAATCAATCTGCCCTTTGGCCAAAATTTTGACTGCTAAGTACTTTTCAGGCACTGTGCCTCACGACATATCCAGATTTCCTCTTGATGGCAGAGGATCGATGGTGTGGAGCACCCTTAAGGTTGGAGCACAGTTAGTAAAGTAGAGCCTTTTCTGGGTGTGCAATAGTGGTACTGAAGCTTTGTTCTGGGAAGACTCTTGGAATGGTGAGCCACCCCTATTAGTTTCACATCTTCATTTACAGCCTCTAGCTGAATTCTTTCTCTCAGCTGGTTAGAACACTGTGATGTATTATAAGGAGGCTATCAGCATGGGCATGGCTATTGGATATAGATGGAAAAATTCTTCCAATTGGCCACCGGGAGGATCAGCTGAGGATAGAAGAGAGTTAAGCCATATCCTTGAGTCTAGAGGATGCAATTTTGTTCCAGGCCAAGATTTTCTTGCCTGGGGGGGAGATGCTACAGGCCAGTATTCTGTTTCATCAGGATATACGATATTGATTAAGCAAACTTTCAATGGTGATCAGTTCTTATAGGGGGAAAAAGTATGGAGCTAGATTTCTTGGCCCAAATGTAACTTTTTCTTGTGGACTCTTACACACAACAAATGCCTCACCTAGGATAATTTATGTAAACGTGGCCTTCAGGGGCCATCTGTCTGTGTTTTTTGCTATAGTAGTGAGGAGACAGGGGAGCATTTATTTTTTCAATGCCCTTTTGCTAAACAGGTCTGACACCTGTGGTGGACTGCCTGGGGTGCCCCCTGTCGCCATGTTCATTCGCTAAGTGAATTTTGGAATAAACTCGGGCCTATTCCAGCAAGGAGTTCTTTGTTGCAAAATGCTTGGACTGTCGGCCCATCCTTTATTTATGGAATTTGTGGTTAGAAAGAAACAAGAGAATCTTCAAGGGAGCGTGGTTAGAGTGGAGACAGCTGTGGTCAAAAGTTCTAAACTCATTGTAGGAGATTGTGCACGCTAAGTGTATGAGTGGCGCTGACTTGGATGTCAATGAGGATGGACAATTCAAGCATTTGGGTCTGGTTCTAAGCCCCTGAAGCAACTTGGCGTCAGATAGAGGTGTGCAAAAAGGGAATAAACAAAAAGTGTGACCTATTAATAGAGAAGGCTGATGGACCCGCCCTGAGTCTGGGGTTATCAAAGTGAACACAGATGGCTCCTCACGGGGGAACCCAGGCGAGGCTGGAATAGGGGGTATTGGATGGGATAGCTTTGGGAGCATCCAATTTCTCTTCTCAATCTACAAAGGCTGCCATACAAACAATCTTATGGAATCCATGGCGATTCTGGAGGCTTTGAAATTTTGCTGTCAACGTGGATGCTATAATATCATCTATGAATCAGATTCGCAAGTTGTGATTAATTTGTTGAATAATGGTAATGCAGGGAAAGTGGATTGGCATCTTAATCTTATTGTTCTTTAGATTAGGCATTTAAGTACCTCTTTCAATTCTATTGCTTTCAAACATATTCCACGAGAATGGAATGGTGTTGTTGACCACCTTGCCAAATGGGCTTTGGGGAATGGCTCCATGTGGAGTATTACTGACTCAGGAATGTTCCCAGCTAGTATGTATCAGGAGTTAGTTCATCTGGTGAACCAGGAGAATGATTTGTAATTTTGGTCTTTTCATTTTCTTAATAAATTTTTACCCCTGTTAAGTTCAATATAACCCTAGCAACCCCATTATTTTTAATTTTTCCCTACATAGCCACACAATCCAAATAGGGCTTCATACTCATATGTAGTTCTCCCTCTATGTGTATGTAATGATGATTGTGAAACTACATGCTCTTTCTCTTATTTTAACCCTTGGTACATAATGCATGTACAAATTGATATTTTTAATACCTCAAACTTGATTTCTATCAATTTATTAATGTAGTGTAATTCAATAAATTTTGAATAAAATAATGTATAGTCTAATTGAGAGGATTGCTTGATAATAAATAATATGCCCTTATTTTGTATATATAGTGATGCTTTTGAATTTGAATTGAAACCTAGTGGTGCATGAAAATTCGATAATAGAACAAACATATAGGCCATTTAAAATGGTCACAAAGTGAAAATAATGAAAATAGAGAATAATACAAGGTTGGACACTAGCATCAACTTTTAGACACCAACGTTGATGTTAATATCCCAAAGTGAATGTTAGTTTCCAAGAACTTAGAATACATAAATGATAACAAAAACTTAGGAATCCCTACCACAAAGTGGATAGAGTGACATATGGTAATCAAAAGTCATCAAAAAACCAAATATTATAATGAAAATCCATGGATCCCAAGGGGCCCATGCGAGAGTACACCGTGAAGTATTCAATCTTCTATTAAAAGGACTATACATCCAAAACTATGAAAAAACACATAATATAACAAATCATGTAACAAATATAGGTATTTACAGGTTGTTATCTTCTAGCCTAATTTTTCCTAACTATCTTATCTATATAATGTTACATATGTATATATAAATTTACATGTTGATAGGTTTAAGAGTTGTTATGGAAGTTGAATATTTTCCATGTATAGCTCATCATGTCTAATGTCTATGTTATGGCATCACCAACTATTGTTATTGTTTAACTATAAGCTATAATGTTAACACTGTAAGAATTGTGTGGTAATGCAGTGGTGGAACTAGATTGTGAGAATTGGCATGTAGATATTAATTTTTGTGAAGAGTCTATTGTATTATATTACCATTAGCGCAGAGCTAGCTAAGGAACTATAATGATCTATAATAGAATCCAATAGTTCATACCCACTTGATGTAGTACATATCATATAAGTGTCTCTACAATTACTGCATGACATGTGAATGGACTGAGCATTAATGCTAGATTCACTATTGATTAATCCACCTGTATCATTCATCTTGATGATCCCGTTGATCATCCTAATCTAGTTCATTATATTTTTGGTTATTATCATGGGTTTCCTTATCATTATGATCATTTTACCCCTTTTATTCAACATACCATCTTCAATGATTAATTATTATATTCTTTATTATAGACCTTGTCATGGGTATTGATTATCATGGCTAATATTTAATCGATATTGTTCATATTTTATTAATTTTGTGGTTTCCATCCTCATTAGATCTTGTAAAAACTATGTTTTCCTTTCTACAGGAATGAAAAACATGCAATTTGGAAACCTAAATTTGTGCATTGTGCCCATGTGTTGATCTTGGGCTTTGATACCAAAATGTAAGAACCCTTATAGTTAGACACCACAAAAATTACCAATAAATTTATTTCTCCCATGTGATTCAAAGATGTAATTCCTAAATTTATTTAAATAATCCTAAAACTCTATTTAGAAATAAACTATTTCATCTAATACAAATTAAATGATAAAAAATTAAATTAACTTACCATTTTTAAAGCATCTATAAATGTAGATCAAAATCAACAATAATTTCAAAATCATTAATTATGCAACTCAATAACATTTTCACATAAAACATTCATTATTTTCATAAATAAAAATAACACATCCATTTGTAATAAATACATTTAAGCATCCATAAATAACTATTCTTATTCATCCATTTCCAAAAGTATAATCATCAAATCAATGTCTAAATTTATACAATTATCACAGTCATATCAATGTTCATAGTTTACGTGATTACATCATTTCAAGTATAATATAAAATAGAATAAAATCATTTATCCATGAAAGGCATTAAAATATAACAAGTCTTTTCAATGCAAAAACTAAGAATGTGTTGGATAATTCATATAATTAGTGCATTTCATTTGTAGTTAGATTAATATGTTTATTTATATGTGAGTTAATAAATCATGTGAATATGTTCTATTGAAAAAAATTAGGTATTTTGAGTTATTTTGGAGATAATTCTTGACTCCTTCAATTTAGGAGCTCATGCCTATATGTCTGTAATTCTCATTTATTGAAATTAAGGAAATTTTTTAGTGTGTAAATATCTTACCAAAATATTAAAATGTAGGAGATAATCATTGAAGTTAGAAACTATATAAGAAGAGGGATAGAATCATCAAAGGATTTACCTACAAACATGTATCGTTTTATATCCCCGTACACCACTCATCCATTGAGAGTGACCTTACCCTTCACTAGAAAGGTAGATACAAAACTAACAACAAAGAAATAGGATAGTGTGTATATAAGTTGATTCTAGAGGTAACTCCATGCAAAAAAAGCAGTTTTTGATAGTGAATAAGAATGATAAATGATACATTATTAATATATATAAAAATAGGAAATAATATATTCCTACTATATATAGCAAGTATATAGAAGAAGATATATATTTTTTTTAAAATGAGTCTTAGTAAGTGAAATTTTAAGTTACATGTAAGTGGTTGTAAAATAAAATTATATAAGTATTTGTTTAGAAAAATTAAGTTTTATGTTTATAAAATGTCATATAAAGTATGTTATTTATGATCAATATGCTTTGAGTCTTTAGATTAATATAGTTTATTTTTTAAGTGTCAGTGGTCATTAGCCCAAAAGACTCAATAAATCATATGTATGTCATCAAATGTCAAAAATTCCCTCCTTATAATGGATGCAATATTGGATGAAACTGACATCCAATTTAACAAGTTTTTCCACTTTATGGGGGGAATATATCCAATTAATAACATCCATAGAAAGACCATTTGACCTAGTAGATAGAACCTAATGGAGGTTAGAGGTAAGAGGCCATCAAAAACCCCAAATTTGCCATTAACAAAGGGACCATACATTGAAATATTAGAAAGTCAAAAATATTGTGATAAATATACTAAAGTTATGAGTGATTTACAATAGTAGTGGTGGTCAACTATGTTATTCATGACTATGTGGCAGCGATAAAAAAAGAGACTATAAACGTGAAAATAGCAACTTAGTCCTCAATCTTTATATTTTTATATATGTTTGTATTATGTGTAAAAATAAAATAATGTAGCTAGTGTCAATGTTTTACCCTATTGTGAAGATGAAGTGAAGGTTCATATCATAGTACTATATTAAATGTGTTCTTGACAAGGGTTATAGGAAGGTCATCCCACTAATTTTGATTGGTTCAATAGATATTCTCATGGATTGGTTGATAGGTCCCAATTCATGTTATATGTGATCCATAGTTAATGTGTGTGTGAAGTCTATGTGCAAGCTCCATAGTAACATTTTATAGTTATAATTGTGGTTCCATTCCTTATATTCACACTAAGGGGGGAATGTTTGATATTTCATATAATTAGTGCATTACATTTTTAGTTAGAATAATATGTTTGTTTGTATGTGAGTTAATAACTAACATGAATAGGTTTTTTAATAAGTTTTAGGTATTGTGAATTAGTTTGGAGATAATTTTTTACTCCTTCATTTTAAGAGATCATGCCTATATGTATGTAATTCTTGTTTGTAGAAATTGATGACTTTTTTTAGTGTGTAAAACTATGACCAAAATATTAGAATGTAGGAGATCATCATTAAAGCTATAAACTATATAAGAAGAGGGAGAGCATCATCAAAAGATTTACCTATAAACATAGAACATTTTAATCCCATGTACATCACTCATCTATTACAAATACCCTACCCTTCACGAGAAAATTAGATATAGAACTAACAACAAAGAAAGAGAATAATGTGTATATAAGTTGATCTTGAGCTAAATCCTTGTCAAAAAAATAGGTTTTGATAGTGAACAAGAACATAAAATCATACATTCCTAATGTATAAAAAATTAGGGAATAATATATTCCTACTATATATACTAATTATACATGCTTATGGCCATAAGACTTAGGAATTAACAAGTCCACATTGTTGCATCTAGACTTAGTAATTCACTAAGAGTCAATGTGAAACTAAGGATTTTCGAAACCACTTAGTATTCATATTATTAAGTCCACAATCTAATCCATAGGGTGTACCCAAACCCATCTATTCTAATAATATAATAACAACATGGTGAACTCCATAAAACAAGTACATTAGTGATCTCCAAAGATTGCATGAGGGATTATGTATCGTAATTGTGTCCCATACCAAACGTGTGAGATAATATCTCTCACACACTCTATAAAGAGTCGTATAAGAATACAAATAAAAAATATAATATGTTTAGAATTTCATTTCAAAAATTGAAAAAGTTACAATGTTTTTTTAATATAAACTATGTCTTGAGAAAAAATTCAAAAAAATGCCATAGACAATAAACACAATAGGAAGCCAGTCTCCTATATGTTTTATCTATATGACATTATTGACATTATATATATATGATATTATTGACCGTTAAGGGTTTTGCCTTTGAAATGAGATTACATCCATAGTTGGATACTATACATCTAAAGTAATTGTATAAAAATATATCTTCATTTATATTCTCTACCACATATGGGATTTAGCATTAATACTATTGTTTCCAAGGATATCAACAATGATGTGGCTTCCATGTCGATAGTCGAGGTGTAATGATCATAATATTGACAGCTAATTTATTGGAAAGCCATTTACATTTATATTTTTCTCCTACATAACATAAAATGTTTCTCTTCTATTCCAATGTGTAAATCAAGCATTAAAATAGACACAAGAAACATTAATTAGAGTGCACCAACTACCTTCTAAGACCATGGCCAAGTTTTTGGGCCAAACCATTAATATTTATGATAGACACACATTCAAAATAATAGATGGTATAAAAATCTTAAAATTAAGGTTTTAAATTTATGGAGGGAGTGAAAATCAACTCTTAATTAATCTTAAATTGAAGCTATGTGTCAACCAATCTATCCCAACATTACTAGTTGTTAATTTAGTTGTGTTGTAAGTGAGATTATTGACTAAAACTTGTATTGAATAACTTTCAAACCAATAATATATGATTTTTGGTATTCTTTTTGAATATATAAAATATAATTATAGTTTAAACATGATAATAGATTTTATAATTGAAATAACATGCCATACTCACTTGTAGAGTATTATTATTGATAAAAAAATTGTTAAAATAAGTCTAATACAATATAACTTATATGACAAGTTATTTCAAGAAAAGCATAAAGTAAAAACTATATAAATAACTACAACTAAAAACTAATTAATCTAAAATTAGACTTATAAAATTAGACTCTAAGAAAACTAAAATATATCAAATTAAATAATAAAGTAAGCAAGGTTGACTTACGTTCAAGACAAGGTCAACATGCAAGAAGCTTTGCTCAACAAGTCATCAAATCATGCAATCTACTCGACTATGGCAACCCAAAATTCATATAAAATATAAATTGACTTAAATAAATTTTATTTTCAATTAACTAACATTAAAAAAATTCCCTGTTGTTAAGGTGTGGAGCTAAAAGCTTCAACTGTTTGCACACACATGAAGAGGATGCTGAAGAACCAGAGCCACCGGCATCGGCAGTATGACCGACGTCAGTCAGATGCAATGGAGAAGGAGACCAGCGATGGTAGAGAGTCAGCTGACATCGACAGCACCAGACAAGCAGGGACCGGCGTCGGTCACCTGTGCAGTCCAGAACTGCTGTTTACGAACAGTCAGTTAGTTAAACCGAGTGTTTGCATGCTAAGGGACTATTTTAAGTCACGAGCTGTGTGTCTAATTTTAGTAGTTAGATGTCTATTTTTGTAACCATGGGATTCTATTTAAAGACCCATGAGGCATGTATTGTATTTATCATATTGATCAAGTAAGAGCATTGAAGCAAGCAAGGTCAAGGAGATCTACAGGTGTAAGTTCAAGGAGATCAGCTATAGCATTCAAAGAGGGATTGTAACTCAGGTTTTAGAGTTGGTTTTGTGTTGAGCAAGAGAGAGAGGGAATAAGGTCTTGAGGTGTGGCAAGCCTTTGAGGTGGAGGAAGAAGTGGCATCTTCCTTATTTGTATTTTCTTCTAGTATTATCTAATACAATTGTGTGTATTGTCTCTCAAATTCTTTGATGTCTCATGTTTCTAGTTTCTTAATCATTCTGGTATAATTTCCGTGTTCAATTGCTCATATATAAGTAATCAATTATGCTACCATTGGATAAGGGGCCTCCTAACAGTTGGTATCAGAGCTACAGTTTGCAGGAAGCAGGTTATTGTTTTTGATTACAGGTCATTCATAGTTTTTTGATTGAGTGGGAGTTCAGCAATGGCAGAAGAAAGCAAGCTACGAATGGAGAAGTTTAACGGCGAGAATTATCAACACTGGAGGATGCAGATTGAGGACTATCTGTATCAGAAGGATCTGTACTTACCATTGGGTGGGGTTGCATGCAAGCCCACAGATATGAAGGATGAAGAATGGAGTGTTCTTGATCGGAAGGCTCTCGGTTCCATAAGGTTGAGTCTTGGAGCTTCTGTGATTTCCAGCTTATCACAGTGCAAAACAATGGAAGAGTTGATAAAGTCCTTGGCAAATTTATATGAAAATCCCTCGGCTTCTAATAAGGTATACCTTATGAAGCAACTATTTACTTTGCAAATGCAGGAAGGTGGTTTGGTACATACTCATCTCAGTGATTTCCATGGTTTGGTAAACCAATTAGCTTCAGTCAACATTGTTTTTGATGATGAGGTAAAGGCTCTCTTGATTTTATGTTCTTTAACTGAAAGTTGGGACGGTATGGTTATGGCAGTAAGTAACTCTGCATCTGCTTCTAAAATCTTAAAATTTGATGATGTTGTGAGTGTGATATTGAATGAAGAAATACGCAAGAGAAGCACAAGTGAATCATCAGGGAACGCTCTAAGTGCGGAAAGCAGAGGAAGGCAAAAGGAGAAGATTGAGCAAGGGAAATCAAGGTCGGGAAGGAGATCCGAGTCCAAAGGTATTACCTGCTGGTTTTGTGGAAAGAAAGGGCATACAAAGAAGGAGTGTTGGTTGAGAGATAAAGAGAATCAACATGCAGGTATTGAAGAAGCAAAGGATGCAAATATTGTGGTACAGGATGCTCTCATACTTTCTTTGGACAGTCACGTAGGATCATGGATATTAGATTCTGGTTCATCTTTTCATGCATCCCCAAACAGAGATTTGTTTCATGAGTATGAACAGGGAGACTTTAGAGTGCTCTATTTAGGGGATGGTACGCCTTGTCAGATAGTTGGCAAAGGGAAAGTGCAGCTGAGATTGCAGATTGACAACACATGGGTGTTGAAGGAGGTCATGCATGTTCCAATTCTGAAGCAGAATTTGATTTTTGTAGGAAGGTTGGGTGATGAGGGATGCACAATAACCCTCACAGCGGATTCTTGGAAGGTTACCAAGGGAGCACTTATTTTGGCAAGAGGTAAGAAAGTAGGTACTCTTTATCTATCTACTTGTATTACTGATTCTACTTCTGGTACAGATTCGAAGATGTGGTCTAATAGGCAGGGTCACATGAATAAGAAGGGAATGGAAGTTCTTGACTCAAAAGGTATGTGTTCAAATTCAGAAGGCATGGATAGATTTCATTGCAGGAAAAGGAAATTTGAGGCTTTTGACAAGAACAGGGATGTCTTGGTGTTTTTGGAGGAGATGAAGGCCAGAGAACAGTTACAGGTAGTAAATAAATCTGAGTAGGGCAGCATGGATAGAGATTTGATCCAAGAAGAGCTCACGGATGAAGAATTCATCACTCACGGGAACACACAGGCACCGATGTCGGTTACTTGGAACCAACGTCGGTCAGTCAGACACTGACTTCGGTCTTGTGCAGACCAGCAGGGTTGGTAGGTCAGGTAGGAGAAGTCCAACGTCAGTCATCAGGACCGATGTCGGTAGGGGGGACACCGGCGTCGGCCAGGGATAACGACGTCGGCAGTCAGGATCAGTGCAGGGAACCGACATCGGTCGGGAGCAGACTAGGAGTTGGCCGAGATCGGTCACTAGAACGGATGTTGGGTGGATCTATGAGTCTCAAACACCCATACAGAGGTCAAGAAAGGTATGTGAACCTCATATTTGTTGTTCACCTTCTTTATATTGCTTACTGTTAGTCATGAACTAGGAAGATGGAGGAAGCAATGCAGGTAGAATCCAGAAACAGTGGGAGCTTGACATGGATGAGGAGTGTGAGTCCTTGGAGTAAAGCCAAACAGGTATTTGTTGGTGGAGTTGTCAGCTGGATAGAGGGATGGATTCCCATTTTAGAGAAGAGAGTGGATGGACATCTGAGATAGAAGGCTATGGTATATGGTCTTGAGTTAGCTGCAGGGCAATGGAGGTCTGACCATTGTATTTTATCTTTACTAGGTTGGATAATATTAGCTACTTTATCCTATTACTATATTGTGTTACTTTTTGTAGGGTTGCATATACAGGGAGTTTTTTGAGCTAAGGGTAGAGTTGGTTCAGAAGTATGTCATGAAGAATTTGGGAGCAGCAAAGTTCTTGTGGCATAAGTGACAGGTATAGCATCACAGGTTTGCATGGTGGTTAGTCTTCAAGGGTGATTTTGAAGAAGGATACAGGGCCTAAGGAAAAAAATAGATGGTGTACAGGTACAGGTACAAGTTGCATCTGTTTATCTCCAAGTGGGAGATTGTTAAGGTGTGGAGCTAAAAGCTTCAACTATTTGCACACACATGAAGAGGATGCTGAAGAACTAGACCCACCGGCGTCGGCAGTATGACCGACGTCGGTCAGATGCAGTGGAGAAGGAGACTGGTGATGGTAGAGAGTCAGCTGACGTCGGTAGCACCAGACAAGCAGGGACCGGCGTTGGTCGCCTGTGCGGTCCAAAACTGTTGTTTACGAACAATCAGTTAGTTAAACTGAGTGTTTGCATGCTAAGGGACTATTTTAAGTCACGAGCTGTGTGTCTAATTTTAGTAGTTAGATGTCTATTTTTGTAACCATGGGATTCTATTTAAAGACCCATGAGGCATGTATTGTATTTATCATATTGATCAAGTAAGAGCATTGAAGCAAGCAAGGTCAAGGAGATCTACAGGTCAAGGAGATCAGCTATAGCATTCAAGGAGGGATTGTAACTCAGGTTTTAGAGTTGGTTTTGTGTTGAGCAAGAGAGAGAGGGAAGAAGGTCTTGAGGTGTGGCAAGCCTTTGAGGTTGAGGAAGAAGTGGCATCTTCCTTATTTGTATTTTCTTCTAGTATTATCTAATACAATTGTGTGTATTGTCTCTCAAATTCTTTGTTGTCTCATGTTTCTAGTTTCTTAATCATTCTGGTATAATTTTCATGTTTAATTGCTCATATATAAGTAATCAATTGTGCTACCGTTGGATAAGGGGCCTCCTAACACCTGTCTCTTGGGAACTCATTTAAGTACTCAAATAGTGAACTGGAGTTAATTGGCAGTTCTAGCTATGTTTTAGGAAATTCTTGAAAAGTGTCCAATATTGACCAAACAAATTAAGTAGGACATAAATTAATTAAATATACTTCATAATCATATAAAACATTAAATAAACTAAATTTAATTCTAATAATTAAATTCTCAATTTTTCATCATACTCAACATTATCCCCTTCGATGCAAAGAGGAGAGATGTATATCATCTCCTTGACTCTTCCTTGAATCTGTTTGTGCAATCCTTTAGTGAAAATATCATAAAATTTATCTTCACTTCTCACATACTCAATTATAAATTATTTAAAATTTACCAAGTCTATGAACAATAATGATTAATTTCAATGTTCTTGGTTCTAGTATGGAAAACTAGATCATTGGATAATTGTATTGCCCCATTGTTATCACAAAATATATTTGTTGGCTTAAGTTGAGCCTCTCTGAAGCCAAGAGTCTCCTCAAACATAATACTTGTGTGTAATATTATTTAATGGTTTTATATTCACCTTTATTAGAGGATAATTCAATTGTAGCTTATTTCTTTGAAGACCATGAAACCAACCCACTTCCTAGTGTAAAGCAATAACCAAAAGATGATTTGTTGTCATTAAAATATCCTCCCAAATCTAAATATATGTATCTAATGAGACATAAAGACATTTTTGGTCTGAAATGAATACCATGATTATAAGTACCTCTTACATATCTAAAAATTCTCTTTACTTCTTGAAAATGCTTGAGTGATAGTAGTGAAACTCCATAACTGATATCAAGTCTTGTTATAATGAGATACATCAAACCTCCCACTATGCTTCTAAAAGTATTTTCATCAGCTGAAGGACTTCCATTATCTCTCAATTTTTTCTCCACTTAAAATTGGAATGTTTGTGGGTTTTGAATCTTGAAGATTGTACTTCTTTAACATGTCTTGGGCATACTTGGATTGAAAAATGAATACTTTATATTTCTTTTGATTGGCTTCGATGTCAAGAAATTACTTCATACGTCCAAGATCAATCATCTCAAATTTTGGTTTCATAGGTTCCTTGAATCTATTCAACATCTATATATAAATACATGTAAATATAAAGTCACCTACATAGAGATAAACATATAAAACATTAGAACCCAATGCTTGTATATAAAGAGTTGGTTCATTTTGACTTCTCACAAAGCCTTGATCTAATTACCAACTATCAATTTTTGAGTACCAAGCTTTTAGAGCTTGATTCAGCCCAAAAAGATCTTTATTCAACTTATATACCCAAAATTATTTATATTTTACCTCAAAACCTTACAAATGCTCAGAAATTATGTAAATTCTAGATTTAAAGTTATTTAATATAGGTTTTGGTTGACAATCTCACTTACAACACAACTAGATTAATAACTAATAATTCTAAGATAGATTGGTTGATACATAGATTTAATTTTAGATTAATTAAGAGTTGATTTGCATTCCCTCAATACATTAAAAACTTTCATTTGGTATCAAAAATTAAACATGAATATAGGTTTTTCAATTAACATAATGTGCCACACTCCTTTGTGGATAATTCTTATTATTAAAAAATTGCTAAAACAAGCCCAATATAATATAACTTACATGAGAAGTTAAATTAAAAAGTAAAAACTAAATAAATAGCTCTATTTGAAAACTAATTATCTATAATTATACTTATAAAACTAGACTCTAACATAATTGAAATTAAATTAAGTTGAACAAGGTTGACTTATGTTTAAGACAAAGTCAACATGTAAGAAGCCTTACTCAATAAATCATCAAATCATGCAACTTACTCAACTATGGCATCCAAAATTATTTTAAAAATAATAATTAACTTCAATACACTTTAAATTTAGTTAACTAACACTAAAATGTGTGCCCTACCTCTTGGGAACTCATATAAGTACTCATATAGTGAACTAGAGTTAACTATTAGTTCCAACTTTTTTTAAGAAATTTTTGGAAAGTGTCCAATATTGACCAAATAACTAAATTGGGAGATAAATAAATTAAATAACTATAAAAAACACATAAAAAACCAAATAAAATAAATATAACACTAATAATTAAGTTCTCAAATTAGCATCATACTCAACAATCCCCTATTTGATGTAAAGAGGAGAGATACCTATCATCTCCTTGAGTCTTCCATGAATCTACTTGTGTAAACCCTTGGTGAGAATATCAACAAATTGATCTTCCATTCTCACATACTCAATGGTGTTTATCATTAACCAAGTCTCTAAAAAAATGATATTTGAGTTCAATGTGCTTGGTTCTAGCATGAAAAACTAGATTCTTAGATAATTATATTGCCCCATTGTTATCATAAAATATGTGTTGGCTTAAGTTGAGCCTCTCTAAAATCAACTAAGAATATCTTAAACCATAATCCTTGTGTATAATTTGATGTAAGGGTTATATATTCACCTTCAGTAGAGGATAATATGATTTTATATTGTTTCTTTGAAGACATGAAATCAATTCACTTCTTAGTGTGAAGCAATAACCTATATTTGACATCTTATCATCAAGAGATCTTCCCCAATCTAAATTTATGTATCTAACAAGACATAAAGATCTTGCTAGTCTGAAATGAATACCATGATTATAAGTATCTCTTACATATCTAAATCAATGCTGTCAAATGCTTGAGTGAAGGAATTCCCATAAATATATAAATTAGTGAAATCCCATAACTAATACCAAGTGTTGTCATAGTGAGATACATCAAACCTCTCAAAATTCTTTTAAAATTCATTTCATTAGCTGAAGGGCTTTCATCCTCTCTCATAATTGCTTCTCCACTTGAAATTAGAATGTTTATGGGATTTGAATATTGAACATTGTACTTCTTTAACATGTCTTAAGAATAATTGGATTGAAAAATGAATACTTCCTCTTTATTTTGATGGGATTTTGTGCTAATAAAGTACTTCATAAATCTAAGTTTAGTCATCTAAAATTTTGGTTTCATATCTTCTTTCAAGCTATTCAACATCTCCATAGAGATACCTGTAACTAAAAATTCGTCTACATAGAGATAAACATATAAAAAATTATAATCCATGTTTGTATATAAAAATTTGGTTCATTTTGACTTTTTACAAAGCCTTGATCCAATAAACAACTATTAATTCTTGAATACCAAGCTCTTGGAGCTTGCTTCAACTCATAAAGATCCTTCTTCAACTTATATACCCAGATTTATTTATCTTTTACCTAAAAACCTTATATCTACTCATATTTATTATGGAAATTTTATATTTGAAGTTATTCAGTACAATTTTTGGTTGATAATCTCACTTATAACATAACTAGATTAACAACTAGTAATTCTAGGACAAATTGGTTAACACATAGATTTAATTTCAGATTAATTAAGAATTTATTTATAATCCAACCATAAATTCAAAACACTCAATTGATATTAAATATTAAACTCAAAAATATATTTATAAATTAAAATAATGTACCACACTCCCTTGTGGACAATTCTTATTAATAAAAATTGTTAAAACAAGTCTAGTACAATATAACTTGCATAACAAGTTATTTTTATAAAAGCATAAAGTAAAAAATAAATAAATAAATTTAATTAAAAACTAATTAATCTATAATTAGACTTATAAAATTAGACTCTAAGACAATTGAAATTAGATTAAATCAAACAAGGTTGACTTACATTCAAGACAAGGTCAACATGCAAGAAGTCTTGCTCAACAAGTCATCAAATCATGCAACCTGTTTAACTATGACAGCTCAAATTATCTATATAATAGTAATTGACTTAAATATACTTAAATTTAACTTAAATAACACTAAAAAGTGTGTCCCACCTATTGACAACTCTTTTGAGTACTTAGACTGAACTGAAGTTAACTGACAATTCTAACTATTTTTTAAAAATTAATAAAAAAATGTTGAATATTGACCAAAAAATTAAATTAGGACATAAATGAATTATTTAAATTTAATAAACATATAAAACACCAAATGAACTAAATATAACACTAATAATTGAGTTCCCAAATTGACATCATACATAATACAATAAAAAGATAAAACCATTTCAATGAATAATCAACTATAAAAAAAATCATTCTAATACAAATGGAGTCAGATATCAACTCATAGGAAGGACACAAATATTTTAACAAATAAAAATAAATTACATATAATCATTTTTGGGTGCCATCATGAATGGTGAACCTAACTTAAGGTTTTTTCTTTCATAAATGCAAGATGAGGAGACTTCAAAATTAAATTAAATCATATCATTTATCATACTTCCAAATTAAATGATAATCTCATACACCTTAAACCTCTTTTTTCAACCTCTTTTATTATTTTTTTATATTTTTAGACCGCCACCAAAAATAAAATATCCACCTTTATTTTTATTTGATAGGTTAAATGATTTTGATCAGAGATGTGAACTGGCTTTGGGACACAAAAGGGGGCCTAGTCCCCAATAACATGAAGAATCCAAAGCAAAAAATAAAAGGAAAACCACTGGAGATGACAAAACACCTCCCACAAATAAAATAGGGCAAACTTGAATAAAATCAAGGCAAAGTAACAGGTCATCAAACCTTAGCTAAAGGGAAACAACAAACCCAAAAGAAGAACTATATTCTTTAGTAAGACTTCAGCCAATCTGACATGAAGAAGGACCAAAAAAACAAAAAAATTATGGAAGCCAACTGAAATAAGCCCAAACTAGGGTAGCACAACCCTCATCCATAGGCTAGGGCCTATCTTCTCTCTCACCTTGAAAGGAGATACTTCATTAGCCACTAGGATCCCTCTTTCACTAGTTTTTCCACCACTGACCTCAACCTTTCTATCTCAGAGTGCCTACCTCTATTATTTGTATTGGAATACATTATAATGTCCTCTTATCTCAAATGAAAAACTTATAGAAGACCATTAGCTTATTTTATTCTCATAGGTTAAAATAGGTAATGTAAGGGAATATTAGTGTGGGATCACTATTCACTAATTATTATTCACTGACATTATTTTTAGGTCACTATTCATGGTGGTGTGGCAAGTGATGTAGGTGATGATGCAAAAAATGAAGTAGATGATGGATTATGTGGCTTGGCCCACAAGAAGATCTATTATGAAATATAGTGCATGTGAAGAGTGGGGTGTAGTACTCTATTAGGTAACAGGGTTCTTTGTCTTTTGTAACTCACATGCTAAATAGAGATAAGGGTGAATAGTTGGGGTGAAATTCTTAGTGGGAATCTTGTGTATCCAAAAATAATAAGTCAAAAGGTGTTTTGGGAGTATGTGTCCACATGGAGGAAGATGCCAAAGTTCCTATTATTTATTGCTCTCATATGTGTGAGTGAGGTGTCTTTTTTAGAAGCATGTGGAACTGGGGTTTGGAAGCACATGAAGGTGGGAAACAAAGATAAATGAGGTGGATAATCTGATGTCCCATTTGATTCCCTTCCTTTTGACCCTTGCACATAATTCCAATTATGCCCAATAGTATGCATTTTGGCATACATGGGAATGTGATGCCACATTTTCTCTCTCCTCACCATTCATCTCTCATTATTTCTTCTTTGCAAATTCTATAAATATGAAACTCATCCCCCTTGTCATTCATCTTTTGCAAAACATGAAACCCCCAATTTCAGAATTGAACTTGTGTTTAATTTCTTCCTCTCCCAAGATGAAAACCCTTAGAGTTTGGATATCTTGGAGGATGAAAACCCTCAAAATATTACTAGTTTCAGTGGTGTGAGATCCTCCCTAGTTGGTTGATGGTGATTTCATTTAGGGATCACATTGGAGATTCAATAGAGCTACTACTTCAGTAGAATTACATTGTTATAATTGTAAAGAATTATTATATTCAGATTATATGTATTAATTTAATATAAAATGTGTCTTGAATAAATATTCTAGTTGTGTAATCTCAATTTGCATATTCTAGTTATATGATTTATAACAAATCGTAAGTTTTCTAAAAATATATAAATTATTTTAAATACCTTAAAAAGGGATATTTCAGTGATATTATCAGAGTTGGTGATTTTGGTAACTTGTTGGGAAGGTAATCCTATTACAGATCTTCCATTGAGAAATTTCAATGTTGTAGTCTAGATAAGGTTATACCAAGTATAATATGAGAAGCAGACATGGTGATACATAAGAAGAGCTTAATCATTTTATTAGAGATGAAATGGTATAAGCGAACATGCGACATAAATACCATGAGGATCCCAACACTAGGGATATTATCAATGACATTATTAGAGGGAAATGTGAGATGTTTCAAGGGAAAAATTGCCTTGTCGACATGTTTATCTAGATGATGCAGCTGATGTAAAACAAGCCCATCAATAATTATAAAAATGGAGAAGCTAGCACATCTAAAGGAAATAATAAATACAAAGGCCAAGTGGTGGAATATCCAAATTCAAGAGTTGGGTTTATTAATATACCTCTTAATTCTAAGTTTATTAAGAGAGAATAAGTGATTCCCAAAGAAGAAACTACATTCCAAGAAGTATCTCATTGTTATAAAGAGTATAGAGCACTTTTGGTCAAGATCCATGAATCCATGCCACTAATTAATTATATGTCTATGAGGAAGACCAAAGGTGCAACAAGGAAAGAGACTAGATTTTAGCCAAAGCCAAGGGATCTAGAGCATACTTTGGGTATGATAACTCTTTCTATTTTTAATGGATCTGATAAATGTGGTGTTAGATCATGGTGACAGAAACTAGATATATACTTATCTCTCAACCTAATCATAGAGGAGGAAGCTATCAATTTTTCCACCCTTCATCTTGAATATGTTGCACATGATTGGTGGTACCATAGCCTAATTACTCAGAATCATGATCAAATCAAATCATATGATGAGTTATGTAAAAGGTTGATTGAGAGATTTGATAGAAGGGATCTAGAATAGAAATTTTGAGAGATGGTTTGCCTCAAACAAATAGGTAATATGGAGGAATATGTTGTTGATTTATATAAATTATCTTTCATGGTAATTAGCATATCAGAGAGCAGGCTCATTGTTCTTTTCATAGAAATATTGTCTAAGAATCTCAAGGGACTTATGAAGGCATTCAACCCTTCCTCTTTATAAGAAGCTATCAAGAAGGCATTTGATCTAGAGACTTCTATACCTTCAAATCCATTACTTTAGAACAAGTCTAAGGGAATTTTCAAAATAAGGCTATCGCTACCCCAACATAAAAAGATGTACCTCTAAATGTGCATAAGAAAGTGGATGATGAAACTAGGAGCGAGCTTAGGAAGAAGAAACTTTATTTCTCTTACAAAGATCCATGAACTCTAGGACATAGGTACCTTGGAAAAGGCAAGGTAAATTATATATAGGTCACTCTTGATTGTGAGGTGGAGGAGGAGAAGGTAGATTCTAGCTTAGATAGTGATCATGAGAATGTTGATGTAGAGCAAGAGGAAAAGACTAAAGGATAACCTGAGGTAGGAACTATTGTTTCTTTTTCAAGAACCCCTAGATATCAATCTTTTAAGGTGAGAGGATTTTTTCAAGGACAGCATGTGATAGTTTTGATTTATAGTGTGGCAACCCATAATTTCATAGATGAAGGCTAGGTGATGAAAAGAGGTCTTCAGGTAGAAGATTTTTAGGGTTTATTGTTATGGTTGTTGATGGATTTACTATGAGCTACAAGGAGAATATTTAAAATTTGAGCATTACCTTGGGAAACCATCAAATGGCTGATGGTTTTTAAGTTTTCAAACTTGGGGATATTAACATGTGTTAGGTTGTGGAGCTAAAAGCTTCACTGATGCAGGCATGGAGGAGGTTGCAGGAGAGTTGTAGAAGTGTCAGAAGTGTTTGGCGTTGGTCTGGCCAACCGGCGTCGGTAGGATAAGACAGGAAGGCAACCGACGTCGGTCATGGATCGGCCGGCGTCGGCGACCCCCAGGCAGACAGGGACCGACGTCGGTCGCCTGTGTGGTTCGGACTGCGCTTGTTATGGGCAGTTAGCTAACGAACCAAGTGTTTGCATGAAGAGAGCTATTTTTAGACTGAGAGCTGCGGATCTAATTATTGTAATTAGATGTCTAATTATTGTTTGGATGAGATCTATATAATAGACTCATGGTTGTATTGGAAATGTGTTCTAGTTTGAGTTGAGCAAAGTTTGCTCCTTCTGTGTGTGAAGTGAGCAAGGGTGCTCCTCCTAGTTCCCTATCAGTGCCAAGCTTGGTACTGGTTGGAGAATCATAAGGACTTGGTGAGGCAAGGACAAGGGTTCTTCAGGGTGTAGAGTGATCTACATGGTAAGTAAGATCGTTGATCTGCAGGTGTATGTGTGTGCAAGGTCAAGGTTCACAGGTGAGCAGAACCGTGTTTGATTTGCAGGTGTGCAGGATCATATAGACAGCAACACAATAGGGAGCAGTATCAGGCAGGATCTACTTGGAGTACAGGTGTGTACTCGGATAGAGCAGAGAGGAAGGCAAGGGAGTTCCTTCCATAAGTATGGTCTGTTGAAGTGCAGGTTATTGCAGGTTCATGGGAGATCTACTTGAAGTACCTTGAGTACTTGTGGAGCATGTGGAGTGCTTGTGGATTGCGTGTAGCACTTGTGGTGTGTGTGGAGCACGGGAGGTGAACACCAACTCTGTATTTGAGTTGGGTGTTGGAACCTGAGAGGGAGAGCTTTGGGGAGGAGAATTACTGTTCACTTGAGGTGTGGGAAACCTCTGTAAGGTGGTGGAGAAGAAGTGGCATCTTCTTTATTGTATTCTTTTCTGTATAAAGTGTTAATACAATTTGTGTATTGTCTCTCATATCATGTGTTATTCTGAATTCTAGTTACTTGGTGAATCTGGTTAATTTCCGCATATTAAGTTGCTTGGTTTGGTAATCAATTGTGTGCTTCCAGTTTTACTTTTCTCCCAACAAGTGGTATCAGAGCCAGGTTGCAGGAAGCAAGTTTTGTGTTTGGTTACAGGCACTCTCAGGGGTTTCTGATTGAGTGGGAGTAGAGCAACAGCAGATCAAAGTAAGCTAAGAATGGAGGAGTTGAAAAGCACAGATGGTCACTCACGGTCCTATGGAAAGAAAGAGCAGGTAAAAGATTATTGTTGGTTGGTAGCAGATCAGCATGAAGGAACTGAAGAAGCAGATGTTGCAGGTGTTATTGCACAGGATGTTCTTGGAGGTTTCTTGGATAAAGTTGAATCTTGGATAAAAGATTCGGTTGCCTCTTTCCATGCAGCCCTAGGTAGAGGAGCTGGTGAGCCTTGCCAAAGAATTGGCAAAGGGGAAGTGAAGTTGAAATTACAGGTGGCCAACACACAGGTGTTGATGAAGGTCATGCAGGTCCCAGGTTTGGAGATATGGCTAATTTCTTCAGAAAGATTGGGTGATGAGAGATGCACAAGAACTCTCACAGCGGATGCACTTGAATTAGCTGGTGGTAAGAAAATAGGGACCCTTTATCTACTTGTTTATATTACTGATTCTTCTTTTGTTGCAGAGACATGGCTTCATAGGCTTGGTCACATGAGCAGGAAGGAGATGCATGTTCTTAAGCGGAAGATAGATATATTTGATAGGCTTAAGAACTGGAAAGCCTTGGTGTTTATGGAGGAGATGGCGGACAGAACCCAGTGGATGGTGTTGGATACTTCTGAGCAGGGCAATTTGGACATGGGTTTTGATTCAAAGAAGCTCGCGGGTAAAAAGTCATCACTCACAGGCGAACACAGGTACCGATGTCGGTCAAGAGGAACCGGCGTCGAACAGACAGGTGCCGATGTCGGTCATGTGCAGACCGAAGCCGGCGATGTCGGGCAGGTTAAGACTGATGTCGGTCATAAGACCGACGTCGGCAGTATGTAAGACCGATGTCGGTCAGAGGACCGACGTCGGCAGTAGGGACACCGTAGGGACGGTAGTTAGGGACAGACGCATGGAACCGACGTCGGTTGGATGCAGACTGTGGGGTGACCGAGGTCGATCACTGTAACGGATTTTGGGTGGACAGCACGCTGTCAAGGAGTCTCAAACACCCATATGGAGGACTGAAGACGTAAGTAGGCCCTCAAATTCATTGTTCCTCTTCTTTATACATGTTGCTGATTGTAGAGCAGGAAAGATCCAGGAAACAGGTGTGAGCTTGGCATGGATGAGGATGTGATTCCTTAGAGGAGAACCAGATAGGTGTGTTTTGGTAGGGTTGCCAGCAGGTATGAAAGCACAGAGACGAATGGATACCTTAGTAGAAGAATAGAGAGAACGGATACGTGAGACAGAAGACCAGGTATATGGTCTTGAGGAGCTGCAGGACAGTGGTACAGGTTTTGACAGGTGGAGGACGAAGCATGGCTTCAGTCAATGTCAGGTAACTACTGTGGTTTACCTTACCAGGAGGATGATGAGTCATGACATCATTCTATTGCTGTATGTGGATGGTACGCTAGCTAGCTGGTTTTGTACATACAGGGTTTCGCTGAGCTAAGGGTAAGATTAGTTCAGTAACATGTCATGAGGAGTTTGGAGCAGCGAAATTCTTTGACATGAGAGACATGGAGATCACAGGTTGATTTTGTCTCGAGTGGGAGCTGATGTGAATCAGGTGTTGGCGAGGTTTAAGATGCAGAGCCGGAGCACACTAAGGGCTGGACAGGTACAGTGTCTGAAATCACATGAGGTCTGGTATAGACCTGAGTATTCCCATACAGTGGGAGCTGTTAGAGAGTTAGGAGCCAATTCGGGGAAGTGGATTCTCAGGTACTTGAGAGGGACCGGCAGCAGGGATTCATGCTATGCAGGGTCAGGACTTCACTACATGGATTTGTAGGTTTGGATGTGGCAGGGTACTCAGATGACAGGTGGGACATCACAGGTTGTGTGGTGGGTTGTCTTTAGGATTGATCTTGAAGAGGGATACAAACCAGGAAATAGATTAGACGGAGTACAGGTATAGGTACAGTGCAGCTATTTATCTCCAAGTGGGAGATTGTTAGGTTGTGGAGCTAAAAGCTTCACTGATGCAGGCATGGAGGAGGTTGCAGGAGAGTTGCAGAAGTGTCAGAAGTGTTTGGTGTTGGTCTGGCCAACCGGCGTCGGCAGGATAAGACAGGAAGGCAACCGATGTCGGTCATGGATCGACCGGCGTCGGCGACCCCCAGGCAGACAGGGACCGATGTCGGTCGCCTGTGTGGTTTGGACTGCGCTTGTTACGGGCAGTTAGCTAACGAACCAAGTGTTTGCATGAAGAGAGCTATTTTTAGACTGAGAGCTGCGGATCTAATTATTGTAATTAGATGTCTAATTATTGTTTGGATGAGATCTATATAATAGACTCATGGTTGTATTGGAAATGTGTTCTAGTTTGAGTTGAGCAAAGTTTGCTCCTTCTGTGTGTGAAGTGAGCAAGGGTGCTCCTCCTAGTTCCCTATCAGTGCCAAGCTTGGTACTGGTTGGAGAATCATAAGGACTTGGTGAGGCAAGGACAAGGGTTCTTCAGGGTGTAGAGTGATCTACATGGTAAGTAAGATCGTTGATCTGTAGGTGTATGTGTGTGCAAGGTCAAGGTTCACAGGTGAGCAGAACCGTGTTTGATTTGCAGGTGTGCAGGATCATATAGACAGCAACACAATAGGGAGCAGTATCAGGCAGGATCTACTTGGAGTACAGGTGTGTACTCGGATAGAGCAGAGAGGAAGGCAAGGGAGTTCCTTCCATAAGTATGGTCTGTTGAAGTGCAGGTTATTGCAGGTTCATGGGAGATCTACTTGAAGTACCTTGAGTACTTGTGGAGCACGTGGAGTGCTTGTGGAGTGCGTGTAGCACTTGTGGTGTGCGTGGAGCACGGGAGGTGAACACCAACTCTGTATTTGAGTTGGGTGTTGGGACCTGAGAGGGAGAGCTTTGGGGAGGAGAATTACTGTTCACTTGAGGTGTGGGAAACCTCTGTAAGGTGGTGGAGAAGAAGTGGCATCTTCTTTATTGTATTCTTTTCTGTATAAAGTGTTAATACAATTTGTGTATTGTCTATCATATCATGTGTTATTCTGAATTCTAGTTACTTGGTGAATCTGGTTAATTTTCGCATATTAAGTTGCTTGGTTTGGTAATCAATTGTGTGCTTCCGGTTTTACTTTTCTCCCAACAACATGGTTCTTGGAATTTAGTAGCTACACTCCCTTAGAAAATGTTTGCAAAACTTTCAGACTATGAAGTTCAAATTTAGACATGAAGGAAAAAGGGTTTTTCTTCAAGAAATATCTAGTGGAGCATCTAGTTTAGCCACTATAAAGAGTATGAAGTAACTTTTATGACATGGCAAGGTACCTTGGGCAACCTAATGTTTGATCTCTTCTCACACCCCTTCTGATAGAGATGTTCAACATTATGTGGATATCCAATCCATATTAGATAACCATAGTGTGGTTTTAGGTGAGATTCCTCTTGATAAACTACTTGACAAGGGTTTTGAGAATGTGATAGGATTATAAGAGGGTTATAATCCCATTATCATGACTCCTTATCATTACCCTAATAGATTCAAAGTGGAAATTGAAAAAATAATAAAGGAGTTGTTGGATAGGGGTCACCTCAAGCATAGCGCAAGTCTCTTTGCTTCTTCAGTTATTTTGGTGAAGAAGTTGATGTCACTTAGATGTTCACCCTTTGAGGAGATGCCTAAGCTCTTCTCATCCAAGTGTCACAATGGAAACACCTCTAGGCTTGTGGGAAGCTTAAGGATGAGGTAAATCTCTAGATAGGGTTAGCTCCCTTGATGTACCACTTTGGATTAAAACTACCACTAAACTTAGGGAACAAAAAGAGAGAGATAACTAAAAACAAATTAACCTAATGGAGGTGATACACCAAATATATTCATGACTCCTAACCAACTACATATTACACTTGAAACCAATAGACAAACTAATCATACACTTCTTCAATATACATCTTCTCACATCAATGTTACATTATGAGGTTATAGATGAATGTGAAAAGATATGAGGACTAGACAAGAGGCCTTTAATGGAACTAATGAAAATACTAACTCACTCAACCCTTAGAATTTCCTAAAACACTTCACATGCCATGCAAGACGAATCTTTCCAACTACAAATAGGATGAAATAATGAAACATGCTAAGGAATCCATAGTCTTCACTTTTGAAAAATCAAACATTCAAAATGAAAAGACTAAAAATATTCATGGAGGAGGTAAAAATTAGTAGTCTTATTAATCAGAATCTATACAAATGATCAGGGATTCACGATACTTAGGTTGATCATAATTTACAATGCCAAAAAGTCTAGTTCTTATAAAACTTGAGGGAGAGAGGAGAAGAGAGAAGTCAAAGGGTCACAAGGACACTTATAAATATAATAAAATTATCCACTTTTATATGAGATAATGATGTGGTATGAACCATGCAAGATCAAGATGTACAAGTGTCAATTCAAGGCATAAACTTCATGAAAAGTGGCTTAAAACTCCTCATTCTATCTTAGAAAAACTACTTATATGATTATCCCTATTTGAATGCCTTATAACTAATTAGTAATATATAAAATTATTTGGATGAATTTTAAGGACATCATACATGCCTCTCCATATATTGGTTGCAGTCCTAGTCCTCTACAATCATCTAAAAAAGAGATATCATCATCGTCTATCAAGAAAACTCCTCTTCCATGCATCCTACACACATGGCCTCAAATTTGGCTTAAGTTTCCCATTTTAATCCATAGGATGGAGTGGATGATAAGTTTAAAGGAATTACATATCCCTAGAATCATTAGGGACAACTAAAAAAGACATCCTCTTGAAGTTTTCACACCTTTCACTAGCTTGTTCAATATGCCAGTTTTGACTGGCTAAGATAAAGCACTTGGTTTGGACACTTAAGAGTTTTTTCATGAAATTAAATGAACATAGGGAGTTATAAAAGTCTAAAACATCCCCCCAAACTTTATTTCACCTTCAAACTCCTCCTATATCTTACACAACAAAAAAAGGTCAAAAATTCCCCATTCATACAATTTTGTAAAACTCATCCTAGTGAAAAGTATATTTGGGGAGTCCTCTTCAAGGTTCAATATGTTTCATGAGCAAACTATTCAATTTGACTAGCTATCCAACTCCATTTCCTCCATCGAGTCACTAATTAGGGTTTGCAAGGGTTTCTAACATTTTTGATTATTAAGCTTTGTTTATAAAGGTTTCACATTCAACTAGAAAAAATATTTCACTAATTTTATGCTCAAATACATTACTAACTCCCCCAAACTCCTTTGGCTCCCATGCATATCCTCCAGGAAGATATGAGCATTTGAATCTGACCTATCAAGCTTATTTTCTTGTTTCTTATAGGTCTAAGTTTATTTTGGGCCAAAAATGGCTTCCTCATGACTTTGATTTCATACAAATAGTTTTAAAACCTCTTATATAGTCTTTAAAACATTTTTAAATAGGTATTAAAGCTCAATATAAGTTGTAAATGAAGGTGGGTTCCCATTTGGCTTCTAGGCCTAGCCATGCCTAGTAGGTATGATTTGTCCTTGAGGCCCAAAATGAGTTATTTATGGTTTACCTGCCCCAAAAATATTAAAAACACATTTATTCATCCCATATGATTAAAAATGATATAAATCTCATCTTAGGGTGGAAGTGACAATGCTTCTCAATTGGATCTTTAGGCCTAGCCATGCCTAGTAGGTTTGACTGCAAGTCTAAGGGTTTGGGTTATTCCATCAAACTCCACCATTAATTTTTTGGTTATGCATTTATCCCTATATTTTTACCAACCTCTTACATCCTCTCTCAAGTTTAAAATATCATCTAGTTAGTCTTTTTTCCTCCACTCCTTTAAACTGTCAACTAGTGCACCTAGGGAAGTGCCCTTTGTCTGAGACAAAATAGAGGGTACTTCCCCTATCCACCCAAAATATTTAAATATTTAAGTGTCCTTATCAACTTAAAATTATGTCATACAAAAAAAATTAACTTTTGGTTCCATGGCTAGATCCCTAAAAACATGAAAAAACCAAAATAAACTTTGTGAAAGAGACTCTCAGTAAGGTTTAGGACTATAGACTGTATGATATAGGCTTTCTATTCCCTTCTTTGCTTGTCTTTGACTCATGAAGGTTACATGAGATCACTTTTACTCTGAATTTATTGTTCTCATTCTCTCTTACCACTCCAATATCATGTATACCTTTCCATACATTAAACTTCTCAAGGTTGAGTGTCACTTTAACTGATTGTGTTTTTTGTGCATGGAAGGGCACCTATAGGTATCTATGCATGAATTATATTAGGATAAGTGTTTATCAACCTCATTTAAATCCCTTTAAATAAATTTAAATTATTTATGTCTATGTGTCTCATGTTTTGGCCCCTCACACACCAAAACACCACTATTCTGCTCATTGTCTTAGACAGTCAAACATAGTTGATTGTAGGTGTGCATAGGGCTTTTGGGAAGTTTGTGTGAGTTGTTTTAAATTTTTTATAGCCTATAAAGATCCCATTTGTCATAATTAACGTGATAAAAAAATGTTATTCACCCTTATAACTTCTTTATACCCTTCATATACACTTTTGGTTCCAACTGGGTCCTCCACTACCTGTTAACTACAACATCCTACTTTTGACCCTGCTGTAAATGTCAATGCATGATTCAAGCTTGGAAAATAAAGGGAAAACAACCCTTATAACTCATTAGAGTAATTTTATATGGTTTAGGTCTATTTTTATCACTTTATTCTTTATATACCTCAAGAAACCTAGTTCATTTGTTCAGCGTCTGCTCTCAACCATCTACAGTTGGCTATAGGTGCATACTATAGGCATAATTAAGCTTGAAAGATTATCATGTTACTTCTTAATAATTTATAAATTTTAAGGATTTTATAATCATTTTAAAAACCTCAAACATACCCAAACACTCATGTATGCAACAAAGTAAACTCTTCTCAGACTTGAACTCCATGTTGGTTGTAGGTGTGCATTTAGGCCACCTGTACGGACTGTAGATGCATATTAGACCTTGAAACCTCTTCTAATCAACCTTATTCTGATGGATTCCATGATAAATGGGTTATTTTTCATACCATAAGTTCTTATTAACATGTAATTTTACCTTGATTTATGGTGCTAAAATCCACTTAACAGTCCAAACCTATAGATATCAATGAATAAAATCAATGTTTTGGGAGGCAACTTTGGGGCCTCAGACAACCTCTTTCCACTTACCGTTCTACCTCCATTATTGGAATATATATTTTCCATACTATATGTAATAATTTTTATCAATTTATATGTTTTTTAACACTTTGTATCATGTTTTAGGGGGTCCACACAAACCCCTTGGAGCTCTATTTTGTAATTTTGGGTACAAAGGACATAAAACCCAGTCATTGCACCTTTTGAAAGTTTTCCACAATGAGAATTTCACTTATAAATTATCATGTGATTTTTATGACCTTTTAAAAATAATATGATCCAAATTAAAAATCAACACTCTTTTATCACTCCATTAGGCATCTTAATTCTTTGTGGTACCACCTATAGATGGCCATTTTCACAGTGCAGGTAGTGAGATAAGGATGGGCAATGCGCATAGCATCTAAGTTTCCATGGGTTATAAGCTTATACATATTATTTAAAATAAATTATCCATATAAATAAGCACCTAAAAATCTCTAATAACTTATTTTCAATGTGGACTCTTTCCTGCAAACACCTGTACATGCTCATTAATGGTTGCCTTGTGTGTGAATGTAATATGTGATTGCAACTCATGGAGATTTTACTGTATAGGATGAAATTTAAGGATGAGGGGACAAATAATACATAAAATACATGGTAAATTACATATCATAACCCCTTGGATCCATTTTCAAGCATGAAAATATAGAACATGGTGAAAAACTACCAACAATACAAAATGGGACCAGTATCTAAACCTAAGGTAATTGGCTCTTCAAAAAATCTTGAAACTTAAAACTAATAATGGATAACATTGTGGAATGAATTCAAAATCCTCTATAACCAACATCATCAAGTGGATTTTATGGAGGTGTTCAAACCAAGGCAAAACCTATAGAGTACACAGATCAATAGTCAGATTTGAAAGGTCAACTTCTTAGAACTGGTTCATAAATATTAGATAAACATTACTCTAAAACCAAAAATCAAAGTTAATTTTAATTATTTTAGAATATGCCCCCAAAATATTTTTTCCTAAAACCTCATATGTTGACCATTCCAAGCAAAAACCTAAAGGTCACTTATGCTTGCCAAGAAGGTTGAAAAGGGAGTAGAACAATATTAAAAAAAATGGTAATTCCAAAGCACTTAAAATGTGAATTTGAACTTGTTGAAGTGTAATATAAATTATGTGATCCTTTCCCATGTGTCACACTTCCGAAGGAATCATACAAATGCTAAAATCTCTTTTTTCCTAAGAAAACTGCCCTTTAAACTAAATAACCTACCACTTTTTAGTTATGCCAGTTGATTAAGGAATATAAGGACACATGGGATTTTAATAAATTTTTGTAACCTTCACACTTCCCAATAAATCTATACAACTCATTAAATGCTCAATTTTGACCCCTAAAATGACTCAAAAGGACATGTTGGCTAATAAAATAAGTGACCAAGACTAATATAACATTGAATAATATTAAAATACCTATGAAAAATCTTATTACCAAATATTAATCCCGCTAAAACACTTAAAATTCAAGTTTTTACCTAGAGGTGCCCCAATTTGACCTAAAAGTCAAATTTGGTCAACAAATTAGTGACTCATAGGGGTAGTATGTCTGTTATACTAACTAGACCAATAGATTTATTAGTCCATTTGGATTAGGGAGTCACCTAAATTCTTAGACACAACAATATGACCTTTGACCATTGACCATCAAGACAAGACCATTAATATATCAACCACACAAAGCAAGGGACACACACAAAATAAGACAAACTAACAAGACACACACACACATGTGCTCAAGGCACTTAAGGTAAACTAAAAACAAATTATTATGCACAAATAGAGACTAATCATACCTCATTTCTAGGATTAAAAGGAAAACTTCTTGAACTATGTTCATGGTGAGATGAAACATAGTGCCAAACATGTTTCTCCTTAGATTAAATGCTTTGTAGACCAAACCTATTCCTTGGCACTTCACTTGATCTACCCTCAAGTGGATCATCCTTAAATAGGTATCCAATTTATATATACTCCTCTTGAACATGTTCCTATACCTCATACATCTGCCCGCTCTTCATCTCATGGTAAACTTGCATCTTCTTTGTAGGCATGACTTCAAGAGGATTAGTTTCATATTCCTTAGAAGATAGAGGCCAATACGAGCATGTTCCATCCTTAAATAACTAATTTGTTTCTCCCAAATGATTTAGAGGATGATATCCCATCTTTATTACTTAAAACATATCATCGTCAAATCCATATGTCTCTTGAAAAGATAGATATAAAAAGTTACTTTTCCTTTGCATACTTGCTTGACTACCAAAGCTACCTTCTCCATCTTTAACCAAATCATATCCCCCTTGAAGAGGAGTATATCTTGATCCAATTACTATAAAAAAATCATTCCATGGCTGATTAGGGACTTGTTTTTTCTCTATGACATCTTGCATAATGATGGAAGGACCAATGATTATTTCTTCCTCTTTGGCAAAAGGGGAACATTCTTCCTCGTCAACCTAATCAAAAATTTCAATACAAGAGACCACTTCTTCATCATCATTTATGGCCTCTTCAGGGATCTCAAGTTGTAATTCAACTTCCATAACATGACTTTGATTCTCAAGGGCTGCAATGTCTTCCATCTCCTTCTTTGTGATTCCAAGACTTGGCAATTTGAAGTCATGTGACTTAGTCCAATGAGGTTGCCAAGGAAATAGGATTTTTCCAAGAAAGAGTTATGAATTTTTGTAAACAAACTAATCCTATTTAGGTTCCCATACCATAGTTCCATCAATGCAAAGGGTGATGGGGTGAGGACAAGATGAACTAGTTGGTAGAGGTGGCACATAGAACTCAAAATCAGATTGGGAATGGAATGTAGGGCATTCTTTTGGAAGCTCTTGAGGAAGGGGAGGCAGACCTGGGGATAAAATAACTTTATTTTCTTCCTTACACATGAAAAACACTTCACTCAAATATGATTTAGCTTGAGGACTCTCTTTGGGAAGGGTGGATGGGGTGTGTTTAGGCATAGGATCTTCTTTTTGGTATAAACCTTCCATCACACATTTACTTAGCAACCTCATCTTTGCCTCTAACTCTTCAATTTGCTTGGCTAGGTTCTCTGGGAAAAGTCTTTTTTCAATATCATAATAATCATCATGAGTATGAGGGATAAATGAGGGCTGACATGAAACACAATAAGTTTCTTGAGAAAGGGTGGAAGAAACTTGCAAAGGATCAACTTCATTTATAAATTCACACTCCTTATCAACCAAAATTTTATCCTCCTTCTTTCCCCATGATTCAAATATCTTACTCCATCTTAATATGTTAGGATTATAATTCTTTTCTTGAGGAAGGGTAGGAGGATTTTGTATAGGATCAAGAGTCTTCTCAACTTCACACTCTTTTTCAAGACTTTTCTCCTTTTTCTTTCCCCATGACTCCACTATCTTGTTCCAGCTTAGTGTATTATAATTATGAGTCTCTTCCTGAGGTGGTGGGGATTCAATGTGAGAGGAAAATGAGGGCTTGAATTCTACTTCATTTTCTACTAATATTTATTGATTCATATACATATTTTCCAACTCAATCTGCCTATCAAGGTTCACTTCAAACATAAGGTTTTTCTTCTCAACTTTCTCTTCTAACTGATTGGGAAAAGGATGACTTTGATATCCTTGATTGGGATCATGAGTAGGGATCAAATATGGATGATAGTAAAATTGTTAAAGTGGGTATGAAGGTTGATAGGTTTGGTGAGGTTACCTTTCATGAACTCCTAGCCTATCCTCTAAGGAAGAAACTAGGCCACTCACATCAAGCATCTCACTTGTGAGCCTTTGCCAATTGGCTCTTTCAATAGGTACCCACTCTCTCTTAACCAAATCTAATGCACCTCTCACTTTATGAATAAAATTCCTAGTAACCTCTTAACCACATCCTCTTAGAGTATCAAGATCCAACATGTACCTCTCATAGCCTAAAAGAGTCTTCTTAAAGGTGGAAATGTATTGACTTGATAAGTGACTAGGTTGAATTGGAGAAGCAAGACATTGAAAAGGTTGGCTATAGGATTGATACAAATCATGACAATAACAGCTATATTTTTTATAAGTATCATGATGGGGTTGGAAATTACCATTACAAGACTAGTAAGAATCATGCCAAGGCTGGTTCAGAACTTGCATTTGTTGATAGGTAATGACACAAGCTCTAAATGTCTCACCAACATGTGTAAGACAAATCTCAACACCAAAATTATCACTAAAACCTCATTGAAAGAAAAAATAAAAAGTAAAACTTTACCAACAATCTTAAAATGATAACTTGGATTGTTTGACCAACTGATATATCTTTGGAGTCACCATTGATGCTTTGATAGATGCCTCCAAAGGTTAATTATTGAGAGACAAGACCAAAAATCTCTTAACCTCTTAGACCAAGAGACCCATCGAGCTTGCCAAAAAAATTTGTCACTTGGATTTTCACCCTTTTAGGATATGCCTAACCTCTCCTCATCCAAGTGGCATAATGGAAACACCTCTAGGATTGAGGGTAGCCTAAGGATGAGGTGAATCTCTAGATAGGGCTAGCTCCCTTGATGTACCACATTAGATCACAAATACAACTAAACTTGGGGGTTGAAAATGGAGAGAGATAAATGAAAACAAACTAACCTATGGGATATGATACACTAAATATATTTATGACTTCCAACCAATTGCATATTAACTTGAAACTAAAAGACAAACTAAGAATACACTTCTCTAATCTGCATCTTCCCACATCAATGTTATATTATGAGGTTATGGATGAATGTGAAAATCTAAGAAGTCTATAAAAGAGGCCATTAATGTCACTAATTAAAATAATAACTCACTTAAACCTTGGAATTTCCTAAAACACTTATCATGCCCTGTAAGAAGAAGCTTTCCAACTAAAAATAAGATGAAAGAATGAAACAACATGCTAAGGAATCCATAGTCTTCATGTTGGCGTAGTAAATTGCACCCAGGGCAAGGAGGTCAAACTCTTGCCTTCTCCTCGCAACATGAAAACTCCCCTCTCACCTGTGGGACTAGCGAAGCTGGAGGGGAGAGTCTCTAGGTAAGGGCTAGCTCCCTCTAATGTATCGTTGTTTGTTCCAGCAAGTGAAAAATATGGGTATAGATATGTAGATAGATATAATGAAGGGGGGATGAAAAGGGAGAAAGAGAGATGCAGGAAAAAAAACCTACTCTAAAGAGGTGATACACCAAAATAAGTCGACCTTCACACATCCACACTCAGAATCAAACAAATACATACATACTCTACACACTTGGCAGAAGGACCAGGCTACAAGAAACTGGCAAGGAGGCTTTCATGAAAACACAGGAAACAAAAAATCACTAAGGCACTGTGAAATGCACACTGTAAGTAACTTCCTCTATTTCGGTCTTCCAAATGTTAGCTCTTCTCCTTTCAGCTGTAGAAATGGCACCTTGTAGACAACAGGGCTACTGGTGTTGAACCTGTGAGAGCATCAAGAAACAATGACTGAACATAGACAAACACTCAAGGCATACTCTGAAAATATCTATCCAAATGGAGGTAAAAACTACATTTTTATTTGATTCAAGCAAAAATTTTCCAGGGATGTGCCTTAGCAAAAGTGGAATATCTCTCTCTCAAAAAATGAGAAGTTACAATATATAGAAGAAGAGAGAAAAGAACTTGGCGCTTCTTAGACAAGTTGGCTTGTCGCATTCCCTCATTGGGAAGAGGAAAACACTGTTGTCGATGTCATCATTTTAGAAGAAGCCTGCTAGAACCATGTTGTATGATCACCAATTTTGACTTTAGGGTTCGAGCATTAATGTGGAAATGCAGGCTGCATCCTCTTTTTGTAAATAGACTAAGATTTGTCCCCTTTTAAATGCACGGGCCATGTTGCTTGCTATTTGCACCATTTGGGGATTAATAGGCAATAAATGGCCTTCCATTTGCCACTTGGACTACCTTGTCACTTCTACACCATGTCATTTCTCCTTGCTTGTCACTTTTAGCTTTTTCTTAGTTTGTCTCATCTGGCTTCTTGGCCCTCAGGGGCAAACATTCGAGCAGGTTGCTGCATTTCTGGCTCTTGGTTAATGCCTTCAAGCAGCCATTTCATTTTGATAAATTTGACGTCCACCCAGCTGTCAAGCTTTGAAAACTAATGGATATTTCATCTTCTTGAAATTGATGGCCTCCCAAATGTCATCACTTGAGAACCAATGGCTAAACCATTCTGTTAAACTTGACGTCCACCGAGACGTCGTCGGGTTCACGTGTCATCTCCTCGAGCACTTCTCTGACTTTGTTAATTCTCCTGACACCTTCTAGCCTTTGAAAAGTCCTCTCAACCCGGTTGAAAGTCCCCCACAAGGGCACCTATCCTTCGGGGTCCTTCAGTGGGTCCCTTTGATTTTGCGGACTACTCCCGGGCTCCCACGGGTAAATTGTCTGTGGGTCACTTTGACTGTGGCTTCACTTTGTATTTCCACGAAAAAAATGTCTGTGGCAATTTGTGTCCACCTGGCCACCTAGCTTTATGTTTTCCATAGACTTTTGTCTGTAGACATTTCCCGCGAACAAAAAGTCTGCAGAAATTTTGTTCGCCTTTGCCTTTGTTATTTTGAAGCACGCCCAAATTCTTTCTTTGAAGTGTCAGCCCTTTGGAAGGGCACTAAGCCTTTGAACTACCCCTCAGTTCAAGGGCTTACCCTTGAACCAAACATTGAACTAGGCCTGTTAAACCAAGCCATTGAACAAAAATGGTTCAATGGTTCAAAGGTTCAACCAAGCATGCCAATTTCTATTGAACCAAGCCGACGAACCTTTCCATTGAACTTCTTCCTTTGAACCAAGCCCCTTTAAAGCAAACTCATTGAACCAAAATTGGTTCAATGGTTCAATGTTGCTAAACCAAGATGCTTGAACTGAGCGATGGATGAACCAAGTGCCCCTTGAACCAAGGGGTTGAACCAAAGAGCGATGGTCTTGAAGATTGAACTGAGACTTGAACCATGGCCAAATGAAAACTGTGTTGAACTCGTGCAATCTGAAGATGACTAGCATTAAAATAGCAAGGGAGAAGTTGACCAAAATTTTGTCTGTGGGCAAAAATTGGTCAACAAATGGTGACTCACAGGGAAAGCATGCCTGCAATGCTTAGAATCCAGTTGCCTTACAGTCCATTGGGTGCAGAGTCAGATGCAACTATAACAAAATTTAGCAATAGCCCTAAAGATCTGAGAATCAAACATGAAGCTTTCACCCCACATGCGAAGGGAAACACACAAGGCTAAAAAACACTACCTGTGCAAATTGCACTTAGGGAAAATAGGAAAAGAAACTAAAAGCAAACTACTATGTACAGCTAACCAGGAATGTTTGCCTCCTTCCTGGGTCAAAAGGAAAATTTCTTAAGTCCCTTTTCTAGTGAGAAGACTTATGGTGGTAGGCAAGTAGCTGAAAGAAAAGGAGATTTGGTGACTTGCTCTAATTGTCGATCACCTGGTTTGGTTGGAATCTGAGTGGGTCAGATTCAAACATGCCTCCAATATATACATATTTTGCTTGTCCCTAGGGGCTTGTTGAATGCTGGACCTTCATATTGGTGCTCCTCACCAAGAAATCAATGGTTGTTAGCTCATCACCGTAAGCCCTTTGATCTGCACATTCCTTCTGCAATGTATCATGGTCCGACTTGTTTCCTTCTACCTCATTGAAAATCCTGTCAGACTCATCCTCTGCTCCCTCTTGGCCTTCTTGAAGAAGGGTGACTGTGGTGATGTCTGAAATAGATTCACAAAATGATTGCTCATCCCACAGAACATCACCTCTTTATTTAAAGCTCTCTTCTTCAAAGTGCTCCTCCAGGAAGACAGACCTCTCCTTTTCCTCTTTACTGATCAGGACCTCTATATGTTTAGAGATATCCTCCTGATCTTCCCCTAACTCGAGCTCCTCAGCATAGTCATCCTCATCATCAAAATAGCAAGGAAGTTCATCAAATAGAGGGGAAGAGAGCTCACCATGCTTTTGTTCCTCTTCATATTACTGGAACATCTACATATATGCAAGACCTGCATCTTTTCCACTACTGATAAGGTCTTCACAAGGAGCATCAATGATGATTTCTTCTTTGTTGTCACTCATGAAAACCTCTTGAAGGAATACAGATTGGATCTTTTGTTCCTCACCTGCCTCTTGAAAAATAGGTTCTTCCTTGAGAAGGGGTGAAGTGGGGACAACACATGGAAGAGGAGGCAGTCCTTGAGCTAGAATCAAATGATTCTCCTCCTTCCATTTGATCAGCACTTCATCAATATCAGGTATGGCCTCATATTTCTCTTAGAAGTGTGTAGATGGGGTGTGCTCAGACATGGAATGTGTTGTTTGGTCTGAACCATCCATTACACATTGGCTGAGGAATTTCTCTTTAGATTCCAATTCCACAATTCTCCTAGCTAGATCTTCTTGGAAAAGCTTTTCCTGGAGGTATCTAGCATTATCATGAGCAGGCACAGCTTTAGCTTCTTCAAGGCTTTAAAAAAAACATTTCTCTTCTTCTTCTCTTCTGCCCCATGATTCTACTATTCTTCCCTAGTTTAAAATCTCTAAATTAGAATTTTGCCCCTACAAACAGGCAGCAACTTTGTTTTCCACAAGGTCCCGAGGCTCCTCTGTAAGGTCTAAAAGTTTTAAATCTCTTTCAAGAAGCAGCTTCATCCTGGTCTCTAAATCTTCAATTTGCTTGGCTAGGTTGTTCTGAAAGAGTCTTTCTTGGAGGTCATCAGCATTATCCTCTTCAAAGCTCTGAGCTAGTTCCTGGAAATCCTTCCTCCAACTCAGAATCTATGCATTCTGTTGAAGGACTTGGGGAGGTTGGGGAATGCAAGGAAAACACTATGGAAGAGGGGCATGCTGGCTAGTGGTACTATTCTTAATGGGAGATTCACAACATGATGAATTTAGAAGATTCATCTCCATGGGAGGTTGTTCTGATGCCATCTAGTGTTGGAAAGCCAGGCACACGAGATTGGGAATGAATTCATTAGATGAGTTGGAGTGAGCAAGCACTATTTGATAGAAAGTATTTAGCATAAAAGAGGGGGCTTTCTTCAGATTAGGAAGGGGTGTGCAAGGCTAACTGCCTTGAATAGATGGATTTCTCCATTTTGTTTCTTCCTCCTTCGTGGATTACGAAGCTTGTGCTTGCCTAAAAAGCACTCCTCATTATACATCATCTCATGTTGATATCTGTACTGCTCTTCCAACCTGTTAATCTCTAATTCCAAGGCCACTTCCCTTATCATTATAGGGCAACTAGGAGAGTTGCTTAAGGGGATTGCATAAATATCTAGAGCCTGATTATATTTACATGAAGGAAAACAAAACCCATGATTTCGTGTAAAAGAATTATACATACAAGAAATGATTTTTGAATGTCACCAGGCTACACTTTAACCAACATATTTAACTTAGAGTCGCCAGATGCTCAAAATACTCAATTTTTTGTAACAGGACCAACATCAATCTTGATATCCTACTGCATTGTTAAACTGAGTCCCACTGAGCGTGCCAAAATTGTTGACACAAGAAATTGCACCTGGGGTAAGGAGGTCAAACTCCTACCTTCTCCTCGCAACATGGAAACTCCCCTCTCACTTGTGGGACTGGTAAAGCTAGAGGGGAGAGTCTCTAGGTAAGTGTTAGCTCCCTCTAATGTATCGTTGTTTGTTCTAACAAGTGCAAAATATAGGTATAGATATGTAGATAGCTATAATGAGGGGGGGATGAAAAGGGAGAAAGAGAGATGCAGGAAAACAAACCTACTCTAAAGAGGTGATACACCAAAATAATTCAACCTTCACACATCCACACTCAGAATCAGACAAATACATACATACTCTACACACTTGGCAGAAGGACCAGGCTGCAAAAAACTGGCAGGGAGGCTTTCATGAAAACACAGGAAACAAAAAATCACTGAGGCGCTATGAAATGCACACTATAAGTAACTTCCTCTATTCTGGTCTTCCAAATTTTAGCTCTTCTCCTTTCAGCTGTAGAAATGGCACATTGTAGACAACAGGTCTGCTGGTGTTGAACCTGTGAGAGCATCAAGAAATAATGACTGAACACAGACAAACACTCAAGGCATACTCTAAAAATATCTATCCAAATGGAGGTAAAAACTACATTTTTATTTGATTCAGGCAAAATTTTGCCAGGGCTGTGCCTTAGCAAAAGTGGAAGATCTCTTTCTCAAAAAATGAGAAGTTACAATATATAGAAGAAGAGATAAAAGAACTTGGCACTTCTTTGACAAGTTAGCCTGTCGCATTCCCTCATTGGGAAGAGGAAAACACTGTTGTTGATGTCATCATTCTAGAAGAAGCCTGCTGGAACCATGTTGTATGATCACCAATTTTGACTTTGGGGTTCAAGCATTAATGTGGAAATGCAGCCTGTGTTCTCTTTTTGTAAATAGACTAAGATTTGTCCCCTTTTAAATACATGGGCCATGATGCTTGTTGTTTGCGCCATTTGGGGTTTAACAGGCAATAAATTGCCTTCCATTTGCCACTTGGACTGCCTTGTCACTTCTACACCATGTCATTTCTCCTTGCTTGTCACTTTTGGCTTTTTCTTAGTTTGTCTCATCTGGCTTCTTGGCCCTCAGGGGCGAACATTCGAGTAGGTCACTGCATTTTTGGCTCTTGGTTAATGCCTTCAAGCGGCCATTTCATTCTGCTAAATTTGACATCCACTTGGCCATCAAGATTTGAAAACCAACGGATATTTCATCTTCTTGAAATTGACAGCCTCCCGAACGTCATCACTTGAGAACCAATGGCTAAACCATTCTATTAAACTTGACATCCACTGGGACGTCATCGAGTCCATGTGTCATCTCCTCAGGCACTTCTCTACCTTTGTTAATTCTCCCAGCACCTTCTAGCCTTTGAAAAGTCCTCTTGACCCAGCTGGAAGTCCCCCGCAAGGGCACCTACCCTTCGGGGTCCTTCGATGGGTCCCTTTGATTATGCGGACTGCTCCCAGGCTCTCGCGGGTAAATTGTCTGTGGGTCACTTTGACTATGGCTTTGCTTTGTATTTCTGTGAACAAAATGTCTGCGGCAATTTGTATCTACCCGACCACCTGGCTTTATGTTTTCTATGGACTTTTATCTATGGACATTTCCCATGGATAAAAAGTCCACAAAAATTATGTCTGCCTTTGCCTTTGTTATTTTGAAGCATGCCTGAATTCTTTCTTTGAAGTGTTAGCCCTTTGGAAGGGCACTGAGCCTTTGAACTGGCCCTTGGTTCAAGGGCTTACCCTTGAACCAAATGTTGAACCAAGCTATTAAACCAAAATGGTTCAATGGTTCAAAGGTTCAACCAAGCACGTTGATTTCCATTGAACCAAGCCGATGAACCAAACCCGTTGAACCAAAATTGGTTCAATGGTACCATGGTTCAACGCTGCTAAACCAAGATGCTTGAACTGAGCGATGGATGAACCAAGGGGCTAAACCAAAGAGCAATGGTCTTGAATATTGAACTGAGACTTGAACCATGTCTGAATGAAAACTGTGTTGAACTCATGCAATCTTAAGATGACTGGCATTAAAATAGCAGGGGAGAAGTTGACCAAAATTTTGCCTGTAGGCAAAAATTGGTCAACACATCACTTATGAAAAATCAAAAATTCTAGATGCACACACTAAGAATAGTCATGGAGGTAAAAATTAATGGTATTATTTAACAAAAGCTATAAAAATTAGTAGGGTTTCACCATACTCAGGTGGAGCATAAGTTACAATGCCAAAAAGGTTAGTTCTTATAAGACTTAAGGGAGAGAGAAGAAGAGACAATTCCAAGGGTCAAAAGGAAACTTTTTGTGCTAATAAAATCAATTAATTATAAATTAAAAAATTATTTTGTATTAACCATGCAATATTAGGATGTACAAGTGTCAATTTAAGGCATAAACTTCATGAAAAGTGGCATAAAACTCCTCATTCTGGCTGAGAAAAACTGTTTGTATGATTAGCCCTATTTGAATGCCTTATAACTGATTAGTAATATATCCATTGATTGGTATGAAGGTTAATGACATTATAAATTCATCTCCATACATTTGTTTTAGTCTTGGTCCTCTAGAATCATTTGCAAAAGAGCTATCATCATTTGTTATAAATAAAACTCCTCTTCTATGCACCCTGCACACATGGTCTCAAATTTAGCTTCAGTTTCCCTTGAAAATATATGAGATGGAGTGGATTAAAAGTTTAAATTAATTAAATATCCCTATAATAATTATTAATATCTTAAAAATACATCCTCTTTAAGTTTTCACACCTTTCACTAGCTTGTCCAATATGCCAGTTTTGACTGGCTGAGATGAATCACCTAGTTTTGACACTTAGGAGTTTTTTCTAGAAATTAAATGAACATAGGGAGATATTAAAAGTATAAAACTTCCCCACAAAATTTATTTCACCTTCAACTTCTTCTTGTAGCCTACAAAACACAAAAATGGTCAAAAATACCCTATTCTACACCCTATCTATACAAGTCTGTACAACTCATCCTAGTGGGAAGTATCTTGATGGATTCTTCTTCAAGTTAAAATATTTTTCATGAGAAAAATATTCCATTTTACTATATATCCAACTCCATTTCCTCCATCGGGTCACTAATTAGGGTTTATAAGGGTTTCTGATAGTTTTGATTCTTAATATTTGTTCATACAAGTTTCACATTCAACTTGAAAACAAATTTCACTAATGTTATATTCAAGGACCTTAATAACTTCCCCAAACTCCTTTATATCCCATGCATATCCTCCAAAAAGATATGAGAATTTGAATCTGACCTATCGAGCTTATTTTCTTATTTTTTGTAGGTCTGAGTTGGTTTTGGGCCAAATATGGCTTCATCATGACTTATATTTCATATAAATACTTTTAACACCTCTTCTATTATCCCAAAAAAATGTTTAATAGGTTTTAATGATCACTATAAGCTGCAAAGGAAGTCAGGTTCCTATTCGGCTTCTAGGCCTAGCTATGCCTAGTAGGTATGATTTTTCTTTGAGGCCTAAAATTAGTTCTTGGTGGTTTCCATACTCAAAAAACCTTAAACACACCTTCATATATCCCATACACATGACTCAAAATGATATAAATCTCATCTCAGGGTGGAAGTGACAATGCCTTCTCATTTGGATCTTTAGGCCTAGCCATGCCTAGTAGGTTTGCCTATAACTCTGAGGGTTTGGGATATTCCACTAAAATTCACACTTTATTATTTGATTATTCATGTTTCCCTAAATGTGTACCAACCTCTTAAATACTCTCTCAAGGTTCAAACATAATCTGGTTAGTCTCTTTGCATCCACTCCTTGAAACTGTCAACTAGTGCACCTAGGGAAGTGCCCTCTATCTGAGACAAAATAAAGGGTGCTTACTCTATCCTCCCAAAATATTTAAATATTTAAGTGTCCTTATCAACTTACAAGTATTTCATACACAAAAAATTATCCTTTGGTTCCATGGCTAGATCCTTAAAAACATGAAAAATCCAAAACAAACTTTGTGAAAGAGACTCTCAGCAAGGTTTATGACTGTAGACTGTATGATATAGGATTTGTAGTCCATTATTTGCTTGTCTTTAACTCATGAATGATAAATGAGATCACTTTTACTATTAATGGTTTATTTCCATTCTCTCTTACCACTCTAATATCTTATATACCTTTCCATACATTAAACTTCTCAAGGTTGAGTGTCACTTTAACTAATTCTAATTTTTGTGCATGGAGGGGCACCTATAGGTAGCTATGCATTAATTATCTTAGGAGAAGTTTTTATCAACGTCTTTTTAATCCCCTTTAATAAATTTACATTATTTCCTCCATTGGGTCACTAATTAGAGTTTGTAAGGGTTTCTGGTAGTTTTAATTCTTAAGCTTTGTTCATATAGGTTTCACATTTAAATTGCAAAAAAAAATCACTAATTTGATGTTTAATGACCTTAATAACTTCCCCAAACTCCTTTGGCTCCCATGCAGATCCTCCAAAAAGATATGAGCATTTGAATCTGACCTATCAATCTTGTTTTCTTGTTTCTTCCAAGTTTGAGTTGTTTTTGGGCAAAAAATGGCTTCCTCATGACTTTTATTGCATAAAAATAGTTTTAAAACCTATTTTATAGTCCCAAAAACATGTTCCAATAGGTTTTAATTCTTGCTATAAGCTACAAAGGAAGTTAGGTTTCCATTTGGCTTCTAGGCCTAGCCACGCCTAGTAGGTATGATTTGTCCTTGAGGCCTAAAATGAGTTCTTGGTGGTTTCCATACTCCAAAAATATTAAACACACCTTTATTCATCCCATACACATGATTCAAAAGGATATAAATCTCATCTTAGGGTGGAAGTGAAAATGTCTTCTCATTTGGATCTTTAGGCCTAGCCATGCCTAGTAAGTTTGTCTACAACTCTAAGGGTTTGGGCTATTCCATTAAACTCACCCTTTATTGTTTGGTTATTCATGTTTCCATATATTTTTACCAACCTCTTACATCCTCTCTCAAGGTTAAAACATCATCTAGTTATTCTCTTTTCCTCCACTCCTTCAAACTATCAACTAGTGCACCTAAGAAAGTGCCCTATGTCTGAGACAAAATAGAGGGTACTTTTGGTATCATCCAAAAATATTTAAATACTTAAGTGTACTTATAAATTTACAAGGATTTAATACACAATAAATTATCCTTTGGTTCCATGGCTAGATCCTTAAAAACATGAAAAATCTAAAATAGATTTTGTGAAAGAGACTCTCAGTAGGGTTTAAGGCTGTAGACTATATGGTATAGGATTTTTAATCCCCTCTTTTCTTGTCTCTAACTCATGAAGGTTTCATGATATCACTTTGACTATGAAGGTATTATTCCCATTCTCTCTTACGCACTTCAATCTCCTATATACCTTTCCATACATTAAACTTCTCAAGGCTGAGTGTCACTTTAATTGACTATGCTTTGTGTGCATGGAGGAGCACATGTATGTAGATATGCATGAATTAGATTAGTATAAGTGTTTATAAACCTCCTTTAAATCCCATTGAATAAATTTAATTTTTTTAGGTCTATATGTCTCATGTTTGGGCCCCTCACACACCAAAACACCATTATTCTACTCATTGTCTTAGACAATCAAACATAGTCAATTATAGGTGTGCATAGGGATTTTAAGAAGTTTGTGTGAGTTTTTTTACATTTTTTATAGCCTCTAGATATCCCCTTGGTCACAAGGAAGTTTATCACAAACCTAATTCACCCTTCTAACTTCTTTATACCCTTCATATGCACTTTTGGTTCCAATTGGGTCTTCCACTACCTGTTGGCTAAGACATCCTGCTTTTGACCCTACTGTAGATGTCGATGCATGATTAAAGCTTTGAAAACAAAGTATACAACCCCATTATAACTCCCTAAAGTCATTTTATATGGTTTAGGTATATTTGTCTCACTTTATGTTGTATATACCTCAAAAACCCTAAATTTTTGTTCACTATCTACTCTCAACCATCTACAGTTAGTTACAGGTGCATACTATAGGCATAATTAAGCTTGAAAGATGATCATGTTGATTCTTAATAATTTATACCTTTGAAGGAGTTTCTAATCATTTTCAAAACCTCAAACATACCTAAACACTAATGTATGCAATAAAGGAAACCCTTCTTAGACTTGAACTCCATGTTGGTTGTAGGTGTGCATTTAGGGCACCTGTACGGACTATATATGCATATTAAACATTGAAACCTCTTCTAATCAACCTTATTCTAATGAATTCCATGCTCAATGGGTTATATTTCATACCATAAGGTCTTATAAACATGTAAGTTTGCCTTTTTTGCTCTTTGAGGGGCTAAAAGTAACATAGCAGTCCAAACCTATAGATATCAATGAAGAAAATCAATGTTTTTGGAGCCAACTTTGGGGCCTCAAATAACTTCTTTCCACTTACCTTTTCTAGACACCTAAATCTAGCCACCAATGACCTCCAACGAGGCTTTTGACCAATTTCTACTTAAAATGCATAATTTAGCCTAAAAACACTAAATCACATTAAAAGCTTTGAAACTAACATATTCAAGTGCTTATTTTGGCTAGAGTATCATTAAATGGGGTAATTCAATTTATGGGCCAGCCAACTTTGATCATATTATTTTGAGTTATAATGCCAATTTTGCACCTAGGTGCTCTAGATTACTCTTTTCTATAAAATCTCTTGCATGGGACATGTGCCTTTATTATTTGCTATTAGTAACATCCTAAATGGTATAACAGATCCAACGCATCTGAAATTGACTTCCAATTCTAATCTAGTCAAATTTTGGACTAATAACAAGGCATTTTGATCAATTTGAGCAATTTGTGCACAAAGTGCTTAATCATGTTTAATATCTAATTAAACCAAATTAGAGCCTAATTAAGAATTCCATGGAAACTTGTTGAATACTTATTTTTATAAATGAATATTGAATATATGCATCATCAGGTGACCTCATTTCTTAGGAAGACATCCCTAGGCCATAAATGCCACAAATATCAGGATTCATGCCTCCCATGCTACATCAATGCCCTCCATGCCTCTTAATTGTTCCTCTATCCCAAATATTGATGAGCTTATTTATCAATTTTAATTGTATATTTGGATTAATCCTTAGCCACACATCTCAATCTTGAGATGGATGGTTCATGTTGATTCTAGCCATTTACAAAAATCTATAAATAAAGAGGCCATAAACATCATTTTTAAGCTTAGTTTGTGCAAAGTTACCATGTCAAATTGATTCCAAGATCTCTCACATCCCAAAGTTATGATGCCAAATTAATTCCAAGTCAAGCCAAGCCAAAGCCACAAGGTGCCAAGGGGAAGAGGAGATAGCCAAGCCTCCTTTGATGAAGACTTCATGAGCACAAACTAAGTATGTCACTATAACAAGCATTTTGGAGCATCCAAAGAAGGTTTCTTTTGCATTTTAGTTGTGTGTTTTATTCATGTTTATTAACTAATCTCTCCCTAGTGTTTAGGACTAGAGATGTTATGTTATTTAGTGTGTTTCTTTCATTTTGATACTAACCATCCTCTCTTGAGTCAAATTCCTAGCTCACATAATGGCATGCCTAGTAGGACCCAATGCATCCCACACATGAATAAGATCATTTTATAACTTTAAAATCTTCATTTGGACCATTAAAAATTTCACAATTTGATTTTCTAACTTTATTTTGTCATTTTTCTTTGTCACAGGGTTACACAATAACCGTCAATGATTGAGTAAACTGTCATCAATCTGTATAACCATTATCAGTTAGCATTAGTAAAATTGATGTTGGTTTGAATAACTATTACTAGTTAGTAAAACCATCATCGGTCTGCATAAAATTCACCATTTTTGGTTAGTATAAATGTCGATGGTCACTATATTTTTTTAACACAAACTCGAGAGCTCATTTTTCTAAGTTAGTTGTTTCATCTTCAAAAGTGCTTCTAAGATAAACATCTTGATGACATTTTTTTTGTAGGTTTTACTTGAAAAATCATCAAAGCATGCTTAAATATATCCTTTTAAACTTCTTTTAGGGTGTTTTAAAATGAATCAAGCTTTTCATTTGGGTGCTTAAAGGAAAATCATTTAGGGTGTTATTGCTTAAATCTTATAGTTAGCTTTCAAAGTTTCAAATTAAGACCAAGGGGTCAAATGAACACCACCAAATCTTTCATTTGAGCTTAAAATCTAACACTCTTATCAATTTTGTTTTCACTTGTTTCAATTATCACTTTGTTTTTGCAAAATACAAGGATGTTACATGTATGATTTTCCATTTATCCCCTTTAGGGAACCCTTAGAATCAAAAGCACTTTCCTTATTTGCAAAAATCCTAGTCCAAGGCTTAGAAAGAATGTCATTTAAATCACTCCCCAAAAACTCATCAAAGTTTGGGTGACCTTGAAAATGACACTAAAGTCTTTCTTTTTTCTTAGTCTTTTATATTCATGAAAACTTGCCCTGCGAGGGGATTTCATTACCTCTCGCAAATTCTTTAGGGAAGCTTTGACTTGGGGTTTCATCTCCTAGCATTGACTTCACTTACTCCTTTTGAGTTACATATGGGATATATCTATATTTGGACATCGTACTACACTAAGTAAACAACAAGATATAGTGGTTGTAAAAAGGACTAAACCTTTTTACAACTACCCAATGCCACGGTCACCCAATTTCCATGCTTATATTTTACATTGTTTGATGTGAGAGTCATTATGCAATTTATTCCCGTAGAAACATTTGAAAGCTTGATATTTTAGTCAACCCCACATATCCATACCCTTTCTAGGATTTGGATGATTATACTTAGTGTATTTTGATCATTTTTACTTAGTATGTTTTGAGCCTAAAACATGTTTGTTTGTTCATAAGCCATGTCAAAATAATGTATTTGAGTTGAGGAGGGTAGTGTTATGCTAACCAAATCATGTCAAAACATTTTGATCTTTTTTGAATCTTTGAAACATAACATAGATCACATCATTCGATCATGATTATGCCATTAGGTTGCTCAATTTGTTTCGAGACTAGTTTACATTGCACCAAAAACCATTGTTTCAAACTAGGTCATGTATCCCATTTGGACCTTTGTATTGTGCCATCATGTTGTCCAATCTTGTCTATCTTGTTTGGTAAAATCTTAGTTTTCAACTTTGATTTTTCAATTAGCCTTGTCAAATTTGGATTCAAATATTGATTGATTTATGTTTAGGCCTCAATTCATTGGGCTAATACATAGATCTTTCTTTTTTGGGTTGCATTACTTCAATTAATAGATTATGCAAAATTGAAAACTATTGATGGTTTGTTTATTTAAAGCCTATCCTCATCATTGTTTATGCCTTTATTAGGGAGAACACAGTCTTTCTCAAAGAGCCTTTTGTCTTATGCCTTATGCCAACTGATCATGTTTATGTTTGATTTCGTGTGTCAGGTTTATGTCAAAATTATTTTCAAACTTGTTAGATTAAATCAAATCACATCAACCTTTGTTTCAAGTCTAGATTTTGACACCATTTGGCCAAAAGTCCTAGTATATGCCTATTTGTTTGAGCCTAGCTTTTGACTCTGTATTTGGACAAAAGACCTTGTAACTCAACTTTTCCCTTTCCTAGTTTAGACCCTGTTTGGAACACTTTGACCTAGACTTTTGACATGCTAGTTTTTATTCAGACACTTGACCTTTTGTGTGTATGACATTTAACATTAGACATTTGATGTTAGATTGTTTTATTCTAAGACTTAACACAAATCATTTTGGAGATACAGCTCCACTTTTAGACCATATTAGAGATATAGCTCTACCCCTTTGATCAAGTTAGACCAAATTTAAACCATTTGTCCTTTGGACATAGTTTTTTAGATTTTATATAACTCTAAGCCTTTTTGTTTCGAATCTTTAATCATTTATGTAGATATGTCTAGCTACACCTATGGTGGAGTCACGTACAATCCAACTTATGATAGAATGGCCACACAAAATCCCACTAGGAACCCCTATAGAGAAAGATTTTCTAAGGAGTTTTATTATTCTCCCTACAATACTCCATATGGGGAACATAGTCAAAATCCACAAAATCTAAATCAAGACCTTGATTGGTATGAAGAGGCTTGTGAGGAGGACTTTGAAGACCCAACTATAGATAATGTTGTTTGGGATATGGATTCATACCCTCTTTGCAATAATTAGTATGTGGAACATAGTCAAGAACTAGCTTATGAGCCAACTCATGACTGGGATGATATGGTTATGAAGAAGACTTGGATGCTTTAGCTTGTACAAGCAATCAAGTTCCATGACATCCTTTTGTTATTCGATCATTGACTACCCCTAACCCTATTTTGGATTATATGAACTATCAATATCTACAATATCCAATGGATACCATTACCATTCTAGACCAAGTCCTTTGGCTTTAGCAAGCAATCATGCTTCACAACACCCTTTCATCATTCTATGACCTAGTCATTTGGCTTGTGAAAGTAATCAAGTTCTATACCACCCTATCGTTACCATTTCAGGACTTCATCCTTTCACTCATGTGAGAAATCATGCTCTCCAAGGCCCTACCATTATCTAACCATAAGTTATTCCTTGTCCAGTACCAATCCTAACCAAACCTCAACTGATCCAATAATTTCAAGACTAAGTTATGTTCAAAATTAGTATTTTCCAACTCAATGGAAACCAAGGCCAAGAGAACCAATCAATCTGAGATGTTTCTATCGAATCAACCATTTGTGATAAGTCAACCTATGATGAATGACATATTCATCCTATACTACTTATTGAGGAATCTAACACTAATGAGATAGTCTTTACTGAGTCACTTCTTAATTATTATAACCACCTTAAGGCAAATCATTACCTCAACCATGTGCCTATTTTTAAAGAGCCTCCTATTGACAAGCCAATCTCTAAGGAGTTATCTCTTGGCCTTTTTCCAATCCTAGAGGAGTCAGTGTTTATGGAGCCCATTATGCCATCATAGGCTGTTACTTGTCCAAAAACAAAAATTCAACAAGATGTCATTATAATAGAGTGCCCAACAATTGAAGAATCAGAGTTAGAGTCATGTTATATTATTGAATTGACATTAGATTTACCATCGAAAACTGAATCAACATCAGTCTCAACATCAAATTTGGAGTCCCTTGAGTTAGAATCAAATTCAAAAGAAGAATATGTTTATGGCTATTAAAACATTGGTTATGCATGCCTTACAAATCAATTTAAATACATTTATGATCTTTCTATGGTTTTTTAGGATGAGTACTTTAGCTTCGACACAAGTTATCCTAGTATCTTCTATAAAGATTGTGTGGTCTCTCCCCAGTCCATTACCAATCCACAGGGCATTACCATCAACCAAAATAGCCATATCATTAACATTCCATCTCCCATGAGTGTTGATTAGGATCAACCAAATCACACTTTATTAAACTGCATCTATGGTAACATAGTAGTTGAAGAAGAACAAGGAGGCTAAGACCACATTCATATAGCAGAAGAGCACTCTCCTAATGAAACCTTTTTATAGGTGCTAGGGGAAAATCAAAGTTCCAACTTAGCATCTTCTAGTGAAACTTTTTTAGAAGTGTTAGAAGAAAATTAAAGTCAAAATCCAATGTTCATTATTGAAATATTCTTGGAGGTGCTACAGGATAATCAAGACAACTTCATTGGTGAAAACCTCATTTAGGCACCAATAGCTGAGCACAAAATTTCTTCACTACTTGATGAAGACAAAATTAAAGATCAAATCAAAATAGGTTCCCATCTATATCTTAATCAAATGGTAGCTAATCTTAGGATCAAATAACAACAAAATATGGTGGTCCTATCAAGAGAACAAGTCTTCAGCCCCACCACAACCAAAGTTATGTTAAATTTGACATCAATAACATTACGTGTGACTGAAAGTCCTAATCTTCATTTGTTTTCAAACCATTCCACATTCCATTATTATCTACCATTTCATTTCACAATCAAACCTACCATCCATTATTTGTCCTTGTTTACCATCCATGGTCACACTTTCCTTTATAGAGGCTATAATGATACCTTTTCTCAACATTTTAAAGAATCAAAATCAATGACCAATAAAGATCACAAAAGCATCTTTGACAACCAAATATATAGCTAATTCTTGATAGAGTAGTTATTCAGATGAGGTGTAGACTAGAAATTAACATAATCAAGTATTAGGTTTGTATCATTTGTTGATCAGGACATGCATCTCCATCTCAGTGGGAATAATGAAATCAAAAACCACACCCAAACCAAAAACATGCACCATGTCATTTCACATTGCCATGCCATTACCGTTGTTACACATCCATTTGCCATTATCGCAGATCCTAACATTCACACCATCACTTGGGGGTAACCTTCCTACCATTTTAACCCAATTATCAAACCATCATTATCCTAAGCAAGACCATGTCATCCTATCATTCCATTCTTATCTAGACCAAAGCCTATTTTTAGTCATCCTACCCAATCCTATTTTGATCTTAGTTCATTTGGTTCTTCTTGCACCTTTTGTGAGAGGATTCCAATCAAGTTTCAACAATCAATCCAATCTATTTTTCAATGATAGTCTATGAAAGTAGTGTGATAGTTGATCTAGTAAGATATCTTTCATCTTAGCAGGTTTATTTATGTGAGCCTGATTATAACAAACTATGGGCAAATCAATGTTTCACTAGTCTTGCTACTAATTATAACCACCTATGGGAAAATTAGTATCATCGACCTATGCCATTGTATCCTAGTTATAACTACCTATGGGTAAACTAGGGGAAACACTTGTTTATTATGCATTGCCCCACTACTTTGCCATTACTATTTTCATTTGATTGGCCATTTTCCAAATTTGAGAAATTGTTGTGACCTAGTTAGTTTTTCCCTATCTTTTGTGTGGATGGAGTTACAATGACTTGAGGTCATTTTAGGACTATATAGGTCATGCTCAATTCATGTTGAGGTCATCTCAATCCCCCTTTCCATATGCTCTCACCATTTTGCGAATAACCTAAGCCAAACACTCTCACCATTTTATGAGCATATATCTTGTCATTCTCTAATAAGTTAAGATACCTCAAAATGCCAAAAACATTCATAATATTTCAAAATCCAAAAATATTTGTCATGTCTAAGCCTAGTTAGTTATCCTCGATCCACCTTTATAGGGAATTATCATTGTTAGGATGCTTTCTTTTGCTTTTGTTTTCAAGCTTTTCATTTGTCTACTTATTTTAAGTTATTTTTTTGTTTGTTTATTTATTCACTTGCTTGTTTATTTGCTTTTAGCACTGTTGCCTCAACACAATATATATGCATTCATTGGGTGATTCCTCAAGCACATAATTCTTGAGTTTATCCATATTTATATGTCAATATTTTCATCATGGTTTTTATCATTGGTACATTTTTTGAGTGTTTATTAGATCGAGAGTCAGTCCTTACGCATATTTTGGCCAAGTCTTCATGGTGTTCTATCATGAAGCCTACCATCACATGCTATAGCAAAAATCAGCTTCAATAAGGTCTATAATAAATAAACCCACAAAAGTTTCTCCTTGGCACTTTGGCAAATCCTTCCATCCCACCCTTGATCAAATTAAGCCATTGGCCATTCTAGTTATATCATTACCAATAAGGATGAGCATCTCCTCATTCGTAGGTACAACTAAATCATTTTTAATGCTCAATCTTATTCCTCTATCCATCTCTTTCATCACTTTGCACCCACTCATCTTTAATCTATATTCTAGGTTATATCCTTGATTTATACTTGCTAATCATCCCTAACTGGGGCACCATCAATTTTAGCCAATCTAGGTCTGCTTAATGATTATAACTGCCTATGAACAAATCATTATTTTGACTTTTATTCTTGATTGTAACTACCTTTGGGAAAATCAACATCTTTTTTACATCAATGCATGCAATCATTTTCTTATTTGGATTAATCTCAACAATGGGCTAATTCCACCATTCTTCGTGTTTCCTTTTGAGGGACCATCCATCAACAAATGTGATGGCCACTCCCTCGAGGGGGCATCATCCTAGGCTTCCTAAACACCATTTGGAGCTTTATTTTTCAACCATCATTTTCATTTTGGCATACAGGCCTTTTCTCATCATTTGAGAAGATATTTCTTTTCCTATGGTTTGTAAGATCTTCCCAAATAGGGTCAAATTATATACACCTAAATCTGGCCACCAATGACCTCTAACCAGGCTTTTGACCAATTTCCACCTAAAATGCATAATTTGGCCTAAAAACACTAAATCACATTAAAATATTTGAAACTAACATATTCAAGTGCCGATTTTGGCTAGAGTATCATTAAATGGGGTAATATAATTTATGGGCCAACTAACTTTGATCAGATCATTTTGAGTAAAAATGCCAATTTTACACCTGGGTGCTCTGGATTTCTCTTTTTTATAAAATCTCTTACATGATATGTGTGCCTTTGTTATTTTTTATTGGTAACATCCTAACGGATCCAACTCATTTGACATTGACTTCCAATTTCAATCTATTCAAATTTTGGACCAATAACAAGACATTTTGATCAATTTGAGTAATTTGTGCATAAAGTGCTTTAATCATGCTAAAGAGCTAATTAAACCAAATTAGAGCCTAATTAATAATTCCATGGAAAATTGTTGAATACTTATTTTTAGAAATTAATATTGAATATATACATCATCAATTGACATTATTTCTTGGGAAGACATCCCTAAGCCATAAATGCCACAAATATCAGGATTCATGCCTCCCATACCTCATCAATACCCTCCATGCCTCTTAATTGTTCCTCTATCCCAAATATTGATGAGCCTATGTATCAATTTCAATTGCATAATTAGATTAATCCTTATCTACACATCTTAATCTCGAGATGGATGGTTCAGGTTGATTCTAGCCATTTACAAAAATCTATAAATTAAGAAGCCATGAACATCATTTTTAAGCTTAATTTGTGCAAAGTTACCATGTCAAATTGATTTAAAAAGATCTCACATGCAAAAGCTATGATGTTAAATTGATTCCAAGCCAATACAATTAGTGTGATAGTCTATGAAAGTAGTGTGATAATTGATCTGGTAAGATATCTTTCATCCTATTAGGTTTGTTTATGTGAGCCTGATTATAACTACCTATGGGCAAATCAGTGTTTCACCAATCTTGATATTAATTATAACCACCTATAGTAAAATTAGTATCATTTACCTATGCCATTATATCCTATTTATAACCACCTATGGGCAAACTAGGGGCAACACTTGTTTATCATGCATTGTCACATCACCTTGCCAATACTATTTTTATTTGACTGGCTATTTGCCAGATTTGAGAACTTGTTGGGACCTAGTTGGTTCTTCCCTACCTTTTGTGTGGATGGAGTTACTATGACTTGAGTTCATTTTAGGACTATATGGGTCATGCTCAATTTATGTTGAGGTCACCTCAGTCCCCCTTTCCATATGCTCTTACCATTTTGTGAGTAGGTTTCTTGTCATTCTCTAACAAGTTAAGATACCTCAAAATAACAAAAACATTAGTAATATTTCAAAATACAAAAATATTTGTCCTATATAAGCCTAGTCATTTATCCTCGATCCAATTTATTAGGGAATAATCATTTTTAAGATGTTATTTTTTGCTTTTGTTTACAGGCTTTCTATTTGTTTGTTTATTTTAGGTTATTTGTTTGTTTGTTTATTTTTCTATTTGTTTGTTTATTCGCTTGCCTATTTGTTTGCTTTCAGCACTATTGCCTCAACTCTGTCTATATGCATTTATTAGGTGATTCCTCAAGCACATTATTCTTGAGTCTATCCATGTTCATAGGTCAATATTTTCATCATGGTTTTTATCATTGGTGCATTATTTTCAAGTGTTTATTGGATCAAGAGTCAGTCCTTACACATATTTTGGCCAAGTATTCATGGTGTTCTATCATGAAGCCTACCATCACATGCTATAGCAAAAATCAATTTCAATAAGGTCTACAATAAATGGAGCCACAAAATTTCTCCTTATTACCTTAAAAAATCCTTCCATCCCACCCTTGATCAAATTACCTCATTGGCCATTCTAGTTATATTATTACTAATAAGGATGAGCATATCCTGATTGGTAGGTATAATTGAATCATTTCTAATGATCAATCTTATTTCCTCTATCTATATATTTCATCACTTTGTGCCCACTCATCTTTAATCTGTATTCTATATTATATCCTTGAGTTATTCTTGCTAATCATCCCTAATTGGGGCACCATCAGTTTCAGCCAATCCAGGTCTGCTTAATGATTATAACCACCTACGGTGAAATCATTATTTTGACTTTTATTCTTGATTATAACCACCTTTGGGCAAAATAACATCCTTTTTACATCAATGTATGCAAGCATTTTCTTATTTGGATTAATCTCAACCATAGGTTAATTCCACCCTTTTTATTTCTTTTTGAGGGACCATCCATCAACAAATGTGATGGCCACTCCCTCAAGGGGGCATCATCCTAGGCTTCCTAAATACCATTTGGAGCTTTGTTTTTCAACCATCATTTTCCTTTTGGCATACAGGCCTTTTCTCATTATTTGAGAATATATTGCTTTGCCTATGGTTTTAAAAATCTTCCCAAATAAGGGCAAACTATAGACACCTAAATCTGGCCATCAATGACCTACAACCAGGCTTTTGACCAATTTCCACCTAAAATGCATAATTTGGCTTAAAAACACTAAATCACATTAAAAGCTTTGAAACTGACATATTCAAGTGTTGATTTTTGGCTAGAGTATCATTAAATGGGGTAACTCAATTTATGGGCCAGCTAAATTTGATCAAATCATATTAAGTCAAAATGCCAATTTTGCACCTAGGTGCTCTAGATTGCTCTTTAATATAAAATCTCTTACACAGGATGTGTGCCTTTGTTATTTATTTTTGGTGACATCTTAAATGGGATAATAGATCCAATGCATCTGGCATTGACTTCTAATTCCAATCCAATCAAATTTTGGACCAATAACAAGGCATTCTGATCAATTTGAGTAATTTGTGCACAAAGTGCTTAATCATGCTTGAGAGCTAATTAAACCAAATTAGATCCTAATTAATAATTCCATGAAAAAAATTTGACTAATTATTTTTATAAATGAATATTGAATATATGCATCATCAGGTGACCTCATTTCTTGGGAAGACATCCCTAGGCCATAAATGCCATAAATATCAAGATTCATACCTCCCATGCCTCATCAATGCCCTCTATGCCTCTTAATTGTTCCTTTATCCCAAATATTGATGAACCTATTTATAAATTTTAATTACATAATTAGATTAATCCTTAGCCACACATCTCAATCCTGAGATGGATGGTTCAGGTTGATTCTAGCCATTTACAAAAATTTATAATTAAAGAGGCCATGAACATCATTTTTAAGCTTAATCTATGCAAAGTTACCATGTCAAATTGATTCTAAGATCTCTCACAATCCATATTTATTATGCCAAATTTATTCCAATCCAAGCCAAGCCAATTCCACAAGGTGCCAAGGAGAAGAGGAGATAGCCAAGCCTCCTTTGATGAAGACTTCATGAGCACAAACTAAGCAAACCACTACAGCAAGCATTTTGGAGCATCCAAGGAAGGTAAAAGAAGGTTTCTTTTGAATTTTAGTTGTGTGTTTTATTCATGTTTGTTAAATAAGCTCTCCCTAGTGTCTAGGCATAGAGATGTTATGCTAGTTAGAGTGTTTCTTTCCTTTTGTTTTCATTTTGAAACTAACACGATACTAACCATCCTCTCTTGAGTCAAATTAAAAGCTCACGCCTTTATACCTCCATTAATGGCATATATAGTCCATACTAGAGGAAATAATTTTTATCAATTTATATTTTTTGGAACACTTTGTATCATGTTGTAGGGGGTCCACATAAACCCCCTGGAGCTATGTTTTACAATTTTGGGGACAAAAGACCTAAAACTTAGTCATTACACCTTTTGAAAGTTTTGTACAATTAGACTACCACTTAGAAACTTTCATGTGTTTTTCATGACCATTTCAACATAATATGATCCAAAAGTAAACTCAACACTCTTTTATCACTCCCTGAAGCATCTTAATTCTCTATGGTATGACCTATAGGTGACCATTTTCACAGTGCAGGTAGTGAGAAAAGGATGGGCAATGAGCATAACATCTAGATTTATATGGGTTATACGCTTATGTCTATTCTTTCAAATACATTCTCCATATCAATAATCACCTAAAACAAGCTCCAATAACTTCTTTTTAACATGGACTCTTTCTTGTAAACACTTGTACTTGCTCATTAATGGTTGCCTTGTGTGTGAATGTTGTATGTGATTAAAACTCATGGAGATTTTGCCTTAGAGGATTATATTTAATGATTATGAGACAAATAAAACATTTAAGACATGGTGAAGGACCTATCATAACCCCTTTGATCCATTTCAAGCATGAAAATACAAAACATGGTGAAAACCTGCCAACAACACAAAATGGGACTAGTCTGCAAACTTGAGGTGATTGGCTCTTCAAAAAAATATGAAAATTAAAAATAAGAATTGATAAGATTGGGTAAGGTATTCAAAATCCTATATAAACAACATAAATAATTTTATTGTATGAATGTGCTCAAACTAAGGCAAAACCTGTAGGGTACACAAATTAACAAGCAGATTTGAAAGGTCAACTTCTTAGGAATTGTTCATAAATCTCAAAGCACCATTACTCTACAAAAAAAACATCAAAGTTAATATAACTAAGTTTATAATACACCCCCAAAATCATTTTTCTTGAAACCTCACATGTTGGCCATACCAAACAAAAAATTAAAGGTCACTTCTGCTTGCCAAGAAGGGTGAAAAGGGAGTAGAATGGTTTTGGGCCAAAAATGGTAATTATAAAGCACTTAAAATGTGTTTTAAGCTTGTTGAAGTTTAAGAGACATTTTTTGATCCTTTCTCATGTGTCACACTTTCCAAGGAATTATATAAGTGTTAAAATATCCTTTTTCCCCAAGAAAACTACCATTTTAACTGAACAACCTAACACTTTTAAGTTATTTCAATTTATTAAGGCTTATAAGGACACATGGGATGTTACATCATATTTTTTAAACTTCATGCTTCCTAATAAACCCATACAGCTCATTAAATGTTTAATTTTGACCCCTAAAATGAGTCAAAAGGACATGTTGGCTAATAAAATAAGTAACCAAGACTAATATAACATTGAATAATATTAAATGACATATGAAAAACCTTATGACCAAATATTAATCCCTTTGAAAAACTTAAAATTCAATTTTTTACCTATGGGTGCCCTAATTTGACCTAAAAGTCAAACTTGGTCAACAAATTGGTGACTCATAGGGGTAGTATGCCTATTATACTAACTAGACCAGTAGCCTTATTAGTCCATTAGGATTAGGGAGTCATATAAAGTCTCAGACACAACAAGAGGACCTTTGACCATTGACCATAAAATTAAAACCACTAATACATCAACCACACAAAGCAAGGGACACACAAAACAAGACAACAAACTAACAAGACACACACACACACACACACACACACACACATGTGCTCAAGGCACTTAGTGTAAATTGAAAACAAACTATTATGCACAAATAGAGACTAAGCATACCTCCTTTCCAGGATTAAAAGGAAAACTTATTGAAGCATCTTCATGGTGAGATGAAATATAGTGCCAAGTATGTTTCTCCTTGGATTGAATGCTTTGTAGACCAAACCTATTCCTTAGCAAAAAGGAAAACTTATTGAATCATCTTCATGGTGAGATGAAATATAGTGCCAAGCATGTTTCTCCTTGGATTGAATGCTTTGTAGACCAAACCTAATCCTTGGCACTTCACTTGATCTACCCTCAAGTGGATCATCCTTAAATAGATCTCCAATGTAGATATACTCATCTTAAACGTGTTCCCATACCACATACTACTTCCTACTCTTCATCTCATGGTCAACTTGCATCTTATTTATAGGCATGGCTTCAAGAGGATTAGTTTCATGTTCCTTAAAAGATTAAGGCTAATAGGAGCTTGTTCGATCCTTCAATCATTGATGTGTTTCTCCAAACTTATTAAGATGATGATATCCCATCTTGGTGACTTTAAACAAGTAATCATCAAATGCATATGCCTCTCGAAAGGATAGATTTGAAAAGCTGATTTTCTTTTGCATACTTACTTGGGTGCCAAAGCTACCTTCTCCATATTTTACTAGATCATATCTAAGGAGTATAGGCTACTCCAATGACTACAAAAAGGTCATTCCATGGCTCATTAGGGACTTTTTTTTGCTCTATGACATCTTACATAGTGATGGAAGGACCAATGACTATTTCTTCCTCTTTGCCAAAATGGAAACATTATTCCTCATCTGCCCAATCAAAAATCTCAACACAAGAGACTACTTATTCATCATCATTTAGGACCTCTTGAGGGATCTCAAGTTTCAAATCAACTTCCATAACATGACTTTTATTATCAAGGGTTTAAAGGTCTTCCATCTCCTTCTTTATGATTCCAAGACTTGGCATTTTGAAGTCATGTGACTTAATCCAATGAGGCTACCAAGGAACTAAGCATTCTCCAAGAAAGAGTTCTAATTTTTTGTGAACCAAATTCATCTTTAAGTTCCCATACCATAGGTCCATCAATTCAAATGGTGATGGGTTGAGGATAATATGAACTAGTTAGTGGAGGTGGCACATAAAACTCAAATTTAGATTGGGAATGGAATGTAGGGGATTATTTTAGAAGCTCTTGAGGAAGGGGAGGCAAACCTTGGTCTAAAATAGCTTTATTTTATTCCTTCCACTTGAAAATCAATCTATTCACATTTTATTTATCTTGAGGACTCTATTTATGAAGTTTAGATGGGGTGTGTTTAGGCATATGATATTCTTTTGGGTCTAAACCTTCTATCACACCTTGACTTAGCAACTTCATCTTTGCCTCTAACTCTTCAATTTGATCATCTAGGTTCTCTTGGAAAAAATTTTGTTTAAGATCATATGAATCATCATCAGTATGAGTCATACATGAGGGTTGACATGGAACACAATAAGTTTCTTGAGGAAGGGTGGAAGGAACTTGCAAAGGATCAACTTCGTTCATAACTTCACACTCATTATCAACCAAACTTCTATCCTACTTCTTTCCCCATGATTCCACTATCTAACTCCAACTTAAGATATTAGGATTATAAGTATTTTCTTGAGGAAATGTAGGAGGATTTTGTATAGGATAAAGAGTCTTCTCAACTTCACACTCTTTGTCAAGTTTTTTCTCCTCTTTCTTTCCCCATGACTCTACTATCTTGTTCCAGCTTAGGCTATTAGGATTATGAGTCTATTTTTGAGGTGGTGGGGATGTAATGTGAGAGGACAATGAGGTCTTGAATTAAACTTTATTTTATTTTAATATGTATTGATTCATATGCATATTTTCCAACTCAATCTGCTTATCAAGGTTAGCTTCAAACAAAAGGTTTTTCATCTCAACTTTCTCTTCCAACTGATTGGGAAAAGGATGACTTTTATATCCTTGATTGGGCTCATGAGGAGGGATCAAATATGGATGATAGGAAAATTGTGGAAATGGGTATAAATGCTGATATGTTTTGTGAGGTTTCCTTTCATGAACTCTTAGCCTATCCTCTAAGGAATAAACTAGGCCACTCACATCAAGCATCTCACTTATGAGCCTTTGCCAATTGGCTCTTTCAATAGGTACCCACTTTTTATTGACCAAATATAATGCATCTCTCACCTTATTAATAATATTCCTAGTAATCTCTTGACTACATCCTCTTATAGTATCAATCTTGAACATGTACCTCTCATATCCCAAAAGATTCTTCTTGAAGGTAGAAATGGATTGACTTGAGAAGTGACTAGGTTGACGAGGAAGAGCAAGACATTGAGAAGGTTGGCTATAGGATTGATAAAAATCATGAAAAGGATATATATAGTGTTTATAATGATCATGATGGGCTTGGAAATGGTCATTAAAATACTGGTAAGAATCACACCAAGGCTGGTTAATTACTTGTTCTTATTGATAGGGAATGACACAAGCTCTAAATCTCTCACCAACTTGTGTAGGACAAATCTCAACACAAAAATTAGCCATGAAAACTCATTTAAAGAAAGAAAAGAAAAGGAAAATTTTACCAATAATATTAAAAGGATAACCAAGGCTACTTGTTTCGCTGATATGTCTTCGGAGTCACCATTGATGTTTTGATAGATGCCTCCAAAAGCTAATTATTGAGAGATAACACCAAAAATCTCTCAACCTCTTGGACCAAGAGTCCCATAAAGCATGCCAAAAATTGTTTCACTTGTATTTTCACCATTTTATGATATTACTGATCTCTCCTCACCTTAGTGTCACAAAGGAAACACCTCAAAGTTTGTGGGTAGCCTAACGATGAGGTTAATCTCTAGATAGGGCTAGCTCCCTTGATGTACCACTTTGGATCACAACTAAAACTAAACTTGGGGGATGAAAATTAAGAGAGATAAATAAAAACAAACTAACCTAATGAATTTTATACACAAAATATATTCATGACTTCCAACCAACTGTATATTACACTTGAAACCAATAGACAAACTGAACATACACTTCTCCAATCTACATCTTCTCACATCAACATTACATTATGAGGATATGGATGAATTTCAAGATCTAGGAGGAATATAATAAATTAATTTAATATAAATAATTAAAATTCTAACTCACTTAACCCTTGAAATTTCATAAAACACTTCACATGCCCTACAAGAAGAAGCTTTCCAACTACAAATAAGATGAAAGAATGAAACAACATTCTAAGGAATCCATTATCTTCACTTATGAAAAATCAAAAATTCCAGATGAACACACTAAGAAAAGTCATATAAGAGGTAAAAATTATTATTATTATTTATCAAGAGGTATACAAATTAGTATGGGTTTGCCATACTTAGGTGGAGTATAAGTTACAATGCTAAAAAGGCTAGTTCTTATAAATCTTGAGGGAGAGAGGAGAAGAGAGAAGTTCAGGGGTCACAATGACACTTTTCAAGCCAATAAAATTAGTTAATTATGAATTATATAAGTATTTTGGAAGAAAAATGCAATATTAGGAATCACAAGTGTCAATCCAATGCATAAACTTCATGAAAAGTGGCTTAAAACTCCTCATTCTAGCTATGAAAAACTGCTTGTATGATTAGCCATGTTTTAACACCTTATAACTGATTAGAAACAAATCCAATGATTTTTATTAATATTAAAGACATAATACATTCCTCTTCACATATTGGTTTTAGGTTTGGTCCTCTATAATCATCTAGAAAGGAGCTATTATCATCTAATGTCAAGAAAACTCCTCTTCCATGCACGTTGCACACATGGCCTCAAATTTGGCTTCATTTTTCCATGAAAATATATGTTAGGGAGTGTATGAAAAGTTTAAATTAATTTCATATCCCTATAATAATTTGGGACACCTTAAAAATACATCCTCTTGAATTTTTCACACCTTTCACTAGCTTGTCCAATATGTCAGTTTTGACTGGCTAAGATGAAGCACCTAGTTTAGACACTTATGAGTTTTTTCTTGATATTAAATTAACATAGGGAGTCATAATAAGTCTAAAAATTCCCCCCAAAATTTATTATGCATTCAAAATCCTCATGTAGCCTACAAAACACAAAAAATGGTAAAAAATACCCTGTTCGGCACCCTATCTGTAGAAGTCTATACAACTTCTCCTAGTGGGAAGTAATATGATGGAGTCATCTCTAAGTTCCAATAGGGTTTAATGAGCAAAATATTAACTATACATTTTTCCTCCATTGGGTCACTAATTAAGGTTTGCAAGGGTTTTTGATAGTTTTGATTCTTAATCTTTTTTCATACATTTTTCACATTCAAATTTCACTAATTTTATTTTCAAGGACCTTAATAACTTCTCAAAACTCCTTTGGCTCCCATGCATATCCTTCAATAAGATATGAGCATTTGAATTTGACCTATCGAGTTTGTTTTCTTGTTTCTTATAGGTTTGAGTTATTTTTGGGCCAAAAATGGTTTCCTCATAACTTATATTGCTTAAAAATATTTTAAAATCCTATTATATATTCCCAAAAACATGTTTCAATAGGTTTTAATTCTCACTATAAGCTGCAAAAGAAGTTGGGTTCCCATTTGGCTGTTACGCCTAATCATGCCTATTAGGTATGATTTGTCCTTGAGGCTAAAAATGATTTCTTGGTGGTTTACCTAATCAAAAAATATTAAACACACATTTATTCATCCCATACAAATGATTAAAAATTATATAAATCTCATCTCAGGGTGGAAGTGACAATGCCTTCTCATTTGATCTTTAGGCCTAGCCATGCCTAGTAAGTTTACCTGTAACTCTGAGGATTTAGGATATTCCATTAAACTCCACCCTTTCTTGTTTGGTTATTTATGTTTCCCTATATTTTTCCCAACCTATTACATCTTATATAATGGTTCAAACATCATCTGGTTAGTCTCTTTGCCTCCACTCCTTCAAACTTTCAACTAGTGCACCTAGGGAAGTGTCCTCTATCTAAGACAAAATAAAGGGTACTTACCATATCCTCCCAAACTATTTAAATATTTAAGTGTCCTTATAAAATTAAAATTATGTCATACACAAAAAATTATCCTTTGGTTCCATGGATAGATCCTTAAAAACATGAAAAAACTAAAAATAGATTTTACAAAAGAGACTCTCAGCAGGGTTAAGGGTTGTAGACTATATGATATAGGATTTTTAGTCCCTTCTTTATTTGTCTCTGACTCATGAAGGTTACATGAGATCACTTTGACTATGAATTTATTATTTCCATTCTCTCTTACCACTCCAATCTCTTATATACCTTTCCATACATTAAATTTCTTAAGGTTGAGTGTCACTTTAACTGACTATGTTTTTTGTGCATAGAGGGGCACCTCTAGGTAGCTATGCATGAATTAGCTAATTATAAGTGTTTATCAACCTCATTTAAATCCCACTGAATCAATTTACATTTTTTATGTCTTATTGTCTCATTTTTGGTCCCCTCACACACCAAAACACCATTATTCTGTTCATTGTCTTAGACAGTCAAACATAGTTGATTGTAGGTGTGCACAACGCTTTTTGGAAGTCAGTGTGAGTTGTTTGACATTTTTTATAGCCTATGGATATCCCCTTAGTCACAATAAATTTTATCATTAACCTAATTCACCCTTATAAAGTCTCTATACCCTTCATATGCACTTTTAGTTTCAATTGGGTCCTCCACTGCCTATTGGCTAAGACATCCTACTTTTGACCCTGTTGAAGATGTCAATGCATGATTCAACCTTGAAAACTAAAGGACACAACCCCTTATAACTCCATGGAGTCCTATTATATTTTTTAGGTCTATTTTTCTCACTTTATTATTTATATACCTTAAAAAAACCAATTTGTTTGTTCACTGTCTGCTCTCAGCCATTTATAGTTCATTGTAGTTACATACTATAGGCATAATTAAGCTTGAAATATGATCATGTTGCTTATTAAGAATTTATACCTTTGAATGAGTTTATAATAATTTTTAAAACCTCAAACATACCCAAATAGTAATGTATGAAACAAAGGAAACCCTTTTCAGACTTGAACTCCATGTTGGTTGTAGGTGTGCATTTAGGCCACCTGTATGAACTGTAGATGCATATTAGACCTTGAAACCTCTTCTAATCAACCTTATTATGATGGATTACATGATAAATGGAGTATATTTCATACCATAAGGTATTATAAACATGTAATTTCTCCTTTATTTCTCCTTGAGGTGCTAAAAGTCACTTAGTAGTCCAAACCTATAGATATCAATGAAGAAAATCAGTGTTTCTGGAGGCAACTTTGGGGCCTTAAATAACCTCTTTCCACTTACCTTTTTACCTCAATTATTGTAATATCTATTTTCCATACTATATGAAATATTTTTTATCAATTTATATATTTTGGAACACTTTGTATCATGTTGTAGGGGTCCACATAAACCCCCTGGAGCTTTGTTTTGTAATTTTGGGGACAAAGGACCTAAAACTCAGTCATTACACCTTTTGAAAGTTTTCCATAATTAGACTACCACTTATAAAATTTCTTGTGTTTTTCATGACTCTTTTAACATACTATGATACAAAATGAAACTCGACACTCTTTTAGCACTCCCTTAAGCATCTTAATTATCTTTGGTACCACTTGTAGGTGGTCATTTTCATAGTGTAATAGTGAGATAAGGATGGGCAGTGAGCATAGCATCTAGATTTCCATGGGTTGTAATATTATGTCTATTATTTCAAATAAAGTATCCATATCAATAAGACCCTGAAACAAGATCCAATAACTTCTTTTTAATGTGGACTCTTTCCTGCAAACACTTGTACCTACTCATTAATGGTTGCCTTATGTGTGAATGTTGCATGTGATTGCAACTCATGGAGATTTTGCCTTAGAGGATGAAATTGAAGGAGGAGGACACCAATCAGTAATTTAATACATGGTAAAGGACCTATTACAATCCCTTGGAGCCATTTTAAAGCATGAAAATATAGAACATGGTGAAAAACTACCAACAAAATAGAATGGGACTAGTCTACAAACTTGAGGTGATTGGCTCTTAAAAACAACTTGAAATTTTAAAATAATCATGGATAACATTGGGTAAGTAATTTAAAATCCTCTAGAACCAACATTAGTAAGTGGATTGTACGGATGTGCTCAAACTAAGGCAAAACCTATAGGGTACATAGATTAATAAGTAGATTTGAAAGGTCAACTTCTTAGGAATGGTTCATAAATATTAGACCACCATTACTCTGAAGCCAAACATAAAATGGAATCTAACTAAGTTTATAATACACCCCCAAAATCATTTTTCCTAAAACCTCACATATTGACCATACCAAGCAAAAAATTGAAGGTCACTTTTGCTTGCCAAGAAGGGTGAAAAGGGAGTATTATTGTTTTGGGCCAAAAATGGTAATTCCAAAGAACTTAAAATGTGTATTTTAGCTTTGGGAAGTTTAAGAGACATTTTGTGATCCTTTCCCATGTGGCACACTTTCCAAGGAACTGTACAAGTGCTAAAATCTCCTTTTTCCCAAGAAAACTACCCTTTTAAATAAATAACCTACCAATTTTTAGTTATGTCAATTTATTAAGGCTTATAAGGACACATGGGACGTGACATCATGTTTTTTAACCTTAAAACTTCCCAATAAACTTTTAAAACTCATTAAATGTTCAATTTTGACCCCTAAAATGACTAAAAAGGACATGTTGGCTAATAAAATAAGTGACCAAGACTAATATAACATTGAATAACATTAAATGACATATTAAAAACCTTATGACCAAGCATTAAGTCCCTTAAAACACTTAAAATTCAATTTTTTACCTAGGGTGCCCTAATTTGACCTAAAAGTCAAATTTGGTCAACAAAAGTATAGGACCATGCAGATGTGTATTGATTATCATTCACTCAACAAGAATACTATAAAGAATAGGTATCATATTCCTAGGATCAATGAGTTTTTTTATGATTTTCATGGGGTTGTGTATTTTTTTAAGAATGATCTTTGTTTAGGGTATCATAAGGTCATAATCCATTAGCAGGACATGCATAAGATAGCCTTCAAATGTCATTATGGACATTACAAGTTTCTAGTCATTCCTTTTGGTTTCACCAATGTTATTGATACCTTTCATTCCTGCATGAATCATATCTTCAACAAGTATTTAAGAAAAAAATTATTGGTATTCTTTGATGATATTTTGATATACATCAGGACATGGGCAGACCACCTTAAGCATCTTGATGAGGTGTTGGGTATTATGGAGACATAGTCTTTGTTTGCAAATGATTCAAAGTGTGAGTTTATCATGATAGAGATCATTTAATTGGTACATGTGATTAGTGCTAATGGATTTAAGGTCCATTAAGAGAAAATCTAGGCCATCGTGTATTCACCACCATCGATGACATTAATAGAATTGAGGGGATTCTTCAGCCTTTACAATTACTATAGGAGGTTTTTCAAGTGGTTTTCTTAGTTAGGTTCATTTCTTATATATTTTACTAAGAAAGGAACTTTTGAATTGATATATGAGGCTCAATACATATTCAAAAAGTTTAAGGAGGTAATGAGCACTTGTCTTGTTTTAGCATTACCTTATTTCTCTCAGATCTCTATTTTGGAATGTGATGAATCAAGTGTCGGGATAGGCACCTAATTGCATATGATATCAAGAATCTCTATGATGTAGAGAGATTCTACTCCACCTATGATAAGAATATGCTTACCATCAGGCATGTTTGGCAAAGTTTAGGCAATATTTGGTAGGTGAGAAATTTGTTGTCAGGAAAGATTATAATAGCTTGAAATGATTATTGAATTAGAAGGATTTAAACCAGAGATAGAAAAAGTGGGTAAGAAAAATTTAGGCATATGATTTTAACATTGAGTATGTGAAAGGGAAGAAGAATGTTTTAGCAGATGCCCTTTCTAGAAGACCTACTTTGTGTTTTATGAATGGTATTTCAATTGATTGAAAGGCTCACCTCTTGGTAGATATTTCAAAAAAAATTGAATGCAAGCTTATGGATTTCAATACTTAGGATGATAGGTATAGAGTGGTAGATGATGTCATCTACTACATGGATAGGATTTATTAGGTACCTGAATCAAAATTAAAGGAGAAAATTTTGAGGTCCATTCATGACATCCCTCTTCTAGGACATCAAGGTTATTTTATAAATAGAACATAAAGATATTATCATGGAAGGGTCTCAAATATTATTTATTATGTCATGTCAAAGAGTGTATGACTTGTCAGCAGAACAAGTCAGAGCATACTTTCCCAATAGGATTATTTCACCCATTAGTTATCCTTGAGTAGAAATGGGAGAGTATATCCATGGATTTTATTATAGGTATACCTAAATTGGATGGAAAATATTGCATCTTTACGGTAGTTAAGAAGTTGACCAAATAGTCACATTCATTTGCCATATATTCTAAGTATAAGGCACCTAAAGTTGCAGAGTTGTTCTTTAGAGAGGTGTTCAGACTCCATGGATTTCCAAAGAACATTATCAGTGATCAGGATAGCATGTTTCTCAATATATTTTGGTAGGAGATATGTAGATTATCTAGCACAGAGTTAACCCTAATCACTAGTTACTACCCCCAGACAAATGGTCAAACATAGATTATGAATAAATGGGTGGAAAGATATTTGTGCAATTATGTTGTGGGCTAATAGAAGGCTTATATTAGGTGGTTATATTTGGGTGAGCATTGATACACTAACACCCTTTACATGTCTATTGGCATGACTCCCTTCTTAGCATTGTAGGGGTATGATTTTATGTCCTTGGTAGACTTGGCATTTGATGATAGTAGGGCCCCCAAGATGAAAAATTGGATTTAGGAGAGTTAGGACATCCTCAAGACACTTAAGGATAATCTTCACCATGCCTAGAATTAGTATAAGACTTGTATAGATAGGCATAGAGTTGAGAGGTGTTTTAAAGTTAGATACTTAATTTTATTGTGCCTACAACCATATAGACAATCTAGATTGAATAAGGGTAGTGCAACAAATATTAAGCCTCACTTTTATGGCCCTTACATAATTGTGTGAAGATTTGGTGAGGTGGCATATAAATTGGAGTTTCTTGAGAGTAGTAAGATTCATAATATATTTCATCTTTCTTGTCTCAAAAAGGTATTTGGGTAGCATATTGTGATATTTCAGGAGCTACCACCATTGAATGAGGAGGGCAGGTTGGTCTTGGTTCCTAATGCTATCTTGGATGTCATCAAAAGGAGATTGAGGACTAGAGTGCTCAAGGAATATTTAGTCAGATGGAAGGACTTGCCCTTAAAGGATGTTACTTGGGAGGGAGAGCAGATTCCTTAACATTCAAATTTGAAATTATTGATGGGTAATGTCCCCTTCTCACAAATGAGACACTAGCTGGAGATCATTAGCCTATTTTATTCCCATAGGCTAAATCAGGTAATGTAATGGAATATTAGTGTGTGATCACTATTCACCATTTACTATTCACTAGAACTATTCTTGGGTCACTATTCATAGTGATGTGCAATTAATGTAAGTGATGATTCAATAGATGAGTTGGTTGGTGGATGAGGTGGATTGGCCCACAAAAAGATCTATTATGAAATCTAGTCCATGTGAAGAGCGGGGTGTAATACTTTACTAGGTGATGGGGTTCTTTGTCTTTTGTAACTCACATGTTGAATAAAGATAAGGGTGAATAGTTAGGGCATAATTATTAGTGGGAATATTTTGTATCTAAAAATAAGAAGTCAAAAGGTGTTTTTGAAGTATGTGTGCACATGGAATAAGATGCCAAAGTTTTTATTGTTGATTGCTCTCACATGTGTGAGTGAGGTGTCCTTTTCAGAAGCATGTAGAAGTGGGGATTGGAAGCACATGAAGGTGGGAAACAAAGATAAAAGAGTTGGCTGATATTATCCCCTTTGATTCCCTTCCTTTTAACCCTTGTACATAATGCCAAGCATGCTCAATAGTATGCATTTTGGCACACATGGGAATGTGGTGCCACATTTTCTCTCTCCTCACCTTTCATATCCCATTCCTTCTTTATAAATTTTATAAGTATCAAGTTCTTCACCTTTTTCATTCATCTTTTACAAAACATAAACCCCCCAATTTTAGAACTAAACTTGTGTTCAACTTCTTCCTCTCACAGGATGAAAACTGTTGGAGTGTGGATATCTTGGAGGATGGAACACTCAATATTGCTAGTTTTGGTGGTGTGAGATCCACCCTATAGCTGGTTGATGGTGTTTTAATTTAGGGATCACATTATAGATTCAATAGATTTGATACTTCAATAGGAGTTACATTATTTTTATTTTAAGGAATTGTTGTATTCAGATTATATGCATTGATTCAATATAATATGTGTCTTGCATAAATACTCTAGTTGTGTAATCTCAATTTGCATATTCCAATTATATGATTTGTAAAAATTTGTAATTTTTCCAAAAATATATAAATTATTCTAAATATCCTAAAAAGGGATATATCATACATCAGTATTGAGTTTCCCAGTCCACTTAGGTGTAAGGACAATAGCAGGAGAGGGGGGTTTCACATAAGAGGGGGGAAGTGAGAAGGGAACAACCCAAAGAGGAGAGGAAGGGTTAATGGATAAAGAGGGATGGAATGTAATAGGGGATAGGGAGATGAAAATAGAGGGGGCAGACAAATTCACAGCATCAACATTTAGTTGCTCTAGTATCGAAACACAACTAAGCCTTAAAGAAGTGTCTTCTATAACTAAAGGAAAAAATAGTTGAGGGGAGGGTGAAGGCACCTACAGATAAAATGTCCTCATTCATATCCCTTTTTCCCCTCTTTTATCTCCCTTCATAACTACTTAAAATTTTGTTTACATGAAAATCATCTAGAATTAGATTGGTGGTTTGTTTAGCAATGCAACTTTATGCAAATTCCACTGCCCTTTGACTACAATTTACCGCCTTCTATTCGAGTCAATTTTTAAGTATTTTAAAAATCAATTGTTAGTTTTATATTTTAATATTTGCATGTTTTAGGGATAAAAATCCCATAATGAGTGGCTACCACCCAATTTAGTCTTTGAAAATGAATTCTCTTTAATATACATATGAATTAGACAAAATGCTTTTGCATGGCTTCTCTTGTGGCTTAAAAAGGATATAAACTCAAGTGCATATTCATGCACTATAATATTTTCATTAAAACTTTAATACAAACCATAATCCTTTATTAAATAAATTATTAATTTATTTAAAAACATATATTTAGTTTTTATAAATAATGTTTTCTTTAAATATACTAGCCTTACTAATGGTCACCATCTTAATATTATATAATTGAAGGCCTTGTGGATTTCAAAAATATGAATTAAAGTGGTGTTTACTATTAGAACATTTCATCATACTATATTATACAAAAAATAATAAAATTACAAAAGGTTACATAGAAAATCAATCAGTTGGTATTCATAACTCATCATGGGTAAAAGGTGAGACAACATACGACACTCAAAACCAAACTACAACACATAAATTAAGCACAAGATCTAGCACCTGAGTGAGGAAGTGGAGAATCACCCTTGGGTGGAAAATATGCCCAAGTGAAAGGTTGTGTAATAAGTGGACCTATGGTCATATCAATAGTCTAACTATCATCAGGCTGCCCCTGATTAATAGTGTTAGTATGAGAGCCTCTATGAGAGGGTGTTGTGTCAGTTTTACCATGTTGTGGTAGTGAGCCCCACCCCCCAAATGAAAGTAAGGTGGAAATGGCCCCAACTACACAACCATATTTTGTGCCTTATAGGAGGTGATAGTAGCGGTCCTAAGGGCAGCCCATCAAGAGAGACCTAACTCATAGTGTAGAGGGCACTACCTTAGTGGTCTAGTAGCTTCTATAGATGGTGGACTTCCATCTCAACCTTGTCCATTTGGGATTGAATCTACATGCAATATGACAAAATAATATAAACTTTTTATTAATATAAAATTGACAAGAACATTTATCATTATTGAATATAACATTATTTTTAGCTTTCCATAACTAGAAAAGAATAATGTCTTTAAAAAAAATCCATATAAAAGCAATAGAAGTTGCCTAATTGGATAAGTGCCCCAGAAGACCAAGTTGCCAAGAAAATGGCTTAGGGTAATAAGGTTATAATAGAATATGAATTCAATTCTAGGTGGATTAGGCTTTAGGGCATAACCAAAAGAGATACTTGAAAGAATCAGGTCACTAGCAAGCAAGACACTTGGGTGGAGTAATGATAATGTGAAAGAGTCATTCCTTGAGTGGGAGACCTTGATAAACAAGACACCACAAGAAGTGGGTGAGTTTAGGTTCCACCCTAACATTACATATTTTATTGAGTCTGATAATCCAAGTTCTGGGGGAAGAATTAAGGCCCCAAAGCTTATTGAGCTTGCAGAGATCAATCGAAAAAGGGCTCATGACTTGGTATAGAAGGCCTAGGGAATAATATTTAACATGGGTGTCACAATTTCTCCAACAATCCTTCCACCATGTATGGGGTAGTTGGAAGCCAAAATTCTAAAGCATAACATTGGGAAGAAGCTCCTATATTTGAAGGATAGAAATTAAGTTAACATTGGTCAAGTGAAATTTAACTTGAAAATTAGGCCAAGGAATCTAGTCTCTAGTAGCAACCAAATCTTGAATGGAAAGGATACCTTTCTAAAAGATTCTAAGGGATTTAATTCCCAGCAATTTATCCAACACATTATCAGTGATTTTCATTATAGGATACCACCAAATTACATGATCATTGAAATAGATAACCATGTGAAAACCAACCCCAATCCATTTCATATGAGGCTTGACAATTTCAAAAGCTTTCCATATGCTTTTGGCAATAAAAGACCCTTTAATTTTGACAAGTTTTATATTCATGAGGAGGGAGTGGAAGCCTATATTCTTATAACTAGGTTTACAATAGGGTGCCTTTGAGGAGATACAGTGCCTTAGTAGGATTTTCCAAACCTTATTACCTTCAATGGCATGAACAACCCATTTGGCACATAAGGTTGCACTCTATTTGTAAATGTCAACAATTCCCATGTCTCCTTTATCCCAAGGAAAATAGTAAATATCCTAGGATACATGATGAATTCCTTTTAAATTATTAGAATTAGATAAAATAAAATCCCTAATAATTTTGACTAAGCCATCATAATACACTTTAGAAGGAGCCCAATAGGAGGAATAATAGACATGGGTGTTAGCCAGAATCTTGATGCAAATTTCAAATTTCCATATTAAAGATAATAGCTTGGTAATCTAATATTCAACTTTCTTATCCACTCTTTTTATGACATACTACCATAGCTCAATCAGAGAATAGTCAAAGCCAAAAATAATGCCAAAATTTTTGAACTATTCACCAAGTAAAATCCACTTCCAATTGAATTGGAGGAGCTAATTTATCATAGGCATCATACTTTGTCTAAAACACTAAGTCTTACTCCATTAAAAACTAGATCTAGAGGCCAAATAAAAATTATTAAGACACTTTATATCTTTTAGGAAGATTCACTCTTATTATTCTATCATGAAGAAAGTGTCATCTGTAAAATTCCCATTTATGAGTTGGGAAGAGTGGTCAGGTAAAAACATACCTCGAACCAAGCCCCTCTCAACCTTAAGGGAAAGAAGATATCCTAAAGCTTATATAGAGAGAACATATAACACCATATCAAGAGGGAAACCTTGCCTGATGGAGTGTTAAATGAAAATGCTATCAAACTTAGAGCTTTTAATGGTCAAACAGGCTGAAACATCTAAAATTAAAGTTTGGACTATAGAAATAAAATACTTTCTAAAACCCATGGCCTTTAACATAGTAAGGACAAAAATCCATTCTATATAATTTTAGGATTTTTCAAAATCAATAATGGTCTATTGTCAATAAACTCTAGACCATTCCATGCCTTTCTAGATAGTAATGAGGTTATCAATAATATGCCTTCCTCTAATAAAACTAGTTTGTTCAAGTCTAATAATTTTAGGAAGAATAAAATAGAGTGGATTAGCAAGAGATTTGGCAAGAATTTTGTAGGAGACATTTAAAAAATTGATGGGATACTAATTGTTAATGAGATCTGGATCACCTACTTTAGGTATAAACTTAAAATTAACTTGGTTAATTAAATCTCTCAAAGAATAGTTTTGTAGAGCTTATGTGTAAACCTGAAGCAATTCTGGCCCTACAAACTCCCAAGTAACCTTGTAAAATTCACATGGGAAACCTTTGAGGCCTAAGGCCTTATTGATCCAGAATGATCTCTACTAGAGACCAAATCAAATGGCCCAAAATCTTCCCAAAAATATATACATAGTAAAGAGACCATTGAGATATTTCCAACATATTTTGAATGTAGTCAAATGGACTTTATATGCAGAAGTTATGGCCTACAAAAGATATACTTGTAGATATGACATAATACTAAGTCAACATGACATGGAAAAATTACAACTTGACAAGTGGAATAATCATATGTTGACACATGGTAGATAATCTAGCCCAACATGTGGAGTAATGACAACTTAACATGTGTTAAAGAATGGAACAGTGATAATTTGACAAGTAGCCCAATTAGGGCTTGACACATGGCACCTCCACCTTAACCACCACATGGAGTACAAATTACAAGGCTGCATGTTCTTCCTTGACCACTTAATAAGGCTTTAGAAATGTATTTTAAAACCATTTTTACCTCATATCCCCACAAATGTGGGATATTTCCCATAGAAATGTGTGGGAGGCTTATCTAAAAAGCCAAATACGTAGGTAAGTTTAAACCATTGATCCCCATAATCCAATTTTGGCTATTACCAAGTATGGCACACCATTTTAATAAATAAATGGAAAGAGATAATACACATCCCTTATATTTTGGGATTTTAAGCTTATGGATAAATATAATGTCCATAACTATAGGGTTTGGGAACACTATATAAACCCAAGAACCCATTTAGAAAATTCATTCCAAATCATTGAAAAACATTATAGGTTTTCTCATTCGAAATTCCAAGATCTCCTTTATTATAGCATTAAAAGAGAAGAAGTGAGGAAGATTATTGATAAGAAGCTTGATATGGAGAAGATTGTTGCAGAAACTAATCATATTACAGAGTCAGAGAGTTCGATCACATTGGAAGAAGCCGTATATGGAGAATTGATGTAAGAATTATTTTTTTTTTTTGAATTTTATATATATATATATCAGTTTTTGTCTTATCAAACTTGAATACGTAGCTCGTAGTGGGTGAACTCTGTTACCAAATTATCATGTTTGTTATCTTTGATTTTACAAATATGTGTTTTCTATATTTAGAGTTATTAAAAGTTAAAAATTAATTTTATGCCAATTTTAAAGTTAATTATAAAAATTTGAGAAAATATTGAGTATTCATAAAAATAGATAAACTGAGTCAATTTGTTATTAGCTTGTTTTTGAATCAAGTTTGGTATCATAGAAATTTATCCAAGGGCTTTGCTAACTAGTTTTTTGCTTTGTGTTTGTATTTTTGCATCTATGCAATTTACAGTTTAGAGATGGAACCCTTTTACATTATGCAAATTAAAATGATGTTTGACATGATGTTAAGCACCATTATTTGAATGATGACATCATATCATCACAAACAAGATTGAAATATTATTGAGCTGAGATGAAGCGTAGATCTTCTAAATGTGGAATTGTGAGAAGAGCATCAACAAAATAAAAGGACTCAAAGGAGCCCAGAAAACTCATAAACTATAAAATTTTATGGACATTATTCTATAATTGGGCATATTATAGAATAACGTTATTTTCTTCATCCAGATCAAGCACCTCATCTATTTAGGCAGAGAATTAAGGAGCATGGAAAGACACTAGTCATTTTTAGAGATAATCAATTGTCTAAACTAGTAGTACAATCACCTCTACTAATGGAACCACCAAAGGTTATACTACACTCTGAGATTAATTACAGATAGAGTGTTCTATCTATCTTTGAGTCATTATATGTGCAACTTATTTTTTATTGGAATATTAGAGCTAATTATGTCATAACATACATGGTACAATGCTTGAGATAGGCCAATATTCCATTGTCTTGTGCTAAGACATTTGGGATAGCTAATGTCATAGTTTTTACAATAGTAGTAGAATATTGTATTATGAGATTATATATAGAAGGATGTTTCTTATATAGAGTCACTCTTAATATAGTCCAAATGGAGATAGGCGAGATCATCTTTATAGGATTTTACTTAGCATCTTGATAGGCAATTCACACTACACTAGGAGATGGAGTCAAGATGACTGGAGATCACACTTATGTGATCCATTTAGGTATATGACATACCATCAAACTATCTAAGGAATCCATTAGTGAGTCGTTGGACTCCTATCAGGTAATCTACTTGAGGATAATGTAGCTAAGGAAGATGATAATGCTCATTATATTAAAATTTATTCTTATTTAGATGAAAATGTTGTACTTTATAAATATAATAGTAATAAAACTCACTTTTATGTGTATACTACTAGTCAAAGGAGAACATTTCCTACTATAGTAAGTACTACACCATGTTCTTTTTCTTTTCAGTAAAATAGAGATGTTGCTTTTGGTGAATTTGATAAATATACTTTGGGTATAATCTCCAAGCTACTCACCAAAATGATTTTTAATGGAAAAATCCTTAGCATAAAAGGTCAAGGGATAGCTAATCCCATACAAGTTGAGTAAAAACCTTGATTTTCAGGTTTAGGATATATTAGTGGTAAAGGAGAAGTTAGATAATGTTCTAAAGTAATTGAAGAAAGAAACACTTCAAGAAAAGAGCCCAAACCACTCCCAAAGAAAGAGTGAAATACATCTCCGTAGAGAGATGAAAATTTTGAAGAGGGAGATAACTTATTTTCTCCTCATGAAACTTCTTCAAAGGACAACTCTACAAGGTATGGAAAACATAAATTTTCCAATGTTTATTTTGACTATGGAAAGAATTATCCTATTACGCACATAATGTGGTTTACATAGCCATGTAATTTTTGTGGATCGATTAACCATTGTGTGGACATGTGTTGGGAAATAAAGTCCTTGAAAACTAAGATCATATCCTTAAAAAAAAAGGAAACATACTGTAAAGATCACTCTCCAAAACATAGTGTGGAAAAGAACTAGCCATCTAATAAAATAGACAAGAATTATTTCACTCATTACAATATGAGTGGGCATTGAGTTGACAAGTGTTGTAAGCTTCATCCAAAACATGAGAGGGAAGTTACTCAAACCTCTTCAAATCAGAAAGAAGGAGGTGAAAGAGTTGGTGAAACACCAACAATCCAAGAATCCCAACTATCCACCAAAGAAATCAAGAAGGAACATCCATTAAAATAGGTTAGTAAGAGAGTTTTTGGTTTCATGGATAGTTTATATTTATTATAGATGCATATTGATTAGCATAATTAATTCATGCCTCCAATTCAATTTTAGGATTCCTTGTTGAAAGTATGGATGAACTAATGCATGTTAGGGAGGTAGATCACTCCTTGAGGGAGATCAATGAGAAGCCATTTCAAGTGAAAGGTATAATTATCAGACCATGTTAATAAGGTTGTATCATTTTTAATCATGTTGACTATGTTAGCATGTAATTTTCTTGATTTTTGTTAGTATTGAACAAGATAGGTAAAGATGCACTCCTATAAATCTATTTCCAAATCAATTTTGATTTGAGCATGTGTAATTAATTTGGATGTGTGCTTATAAGACCCAAGTTTGGGAAACATTTGTATAAGACCCCAAATTTGAGGGCAATATTTATAAATGTTAGCATTACAAGTAGTTTAATTCCAAAATGTATGTTTCATTTGAGACCCCAAGAAGGTAAAAATTGTATAAGTGATTACCTATTATAACATCATTTATTATGCAACATAGTTTTCTACCTTTATAATATATTATACAATAGGGAGAGATCTACATCACCTTAACCATATGCAGTAAGATAATTTACCAATAGAATCAAGACACTCTAGTGTAGGTCATTTGGTAAAGATAATAATGATGCAGAGGCATTATGGAGAAGTCCTCAACACAATCATCACTTGTTTCCCAATCCAATTGATCTCATGATTAGCTTTGAATCATAATAGTTATCCTCCTCTTTATAATGTACTTGATGGTCTTGTTTCTTGGTTTCTAATCCTTGGACTTATTTAGGATTTTTTTACATTAGTAATCCTATCACATGTCCAAACCTACATACCATATTTCATAATATCCATTCTCTTTACAAATTTGACCTTAAATCTTCACTAGTTGTTCACTAGGTCATCACCTTGGTTCATAAGACCAAATCTTGATTAAGGTGTCAAAGACTCAATATTTAGTCATGAATGATATTAAATAATCATATTAAATCTTTTACAATCTTATTTGACCCTTGGAATTCACCTTACCTCTCAATCCTTCATATAACCCTTACTTCCTTCTCACAAGGCTTGTAGCCTTTCTTGAAACAATTTCCCTTTATTTAATAAATTCAAGCTCTATTCCCAATGTGTAATTTCATTTATGGATTTAATTAATTCCTCTTGAGGTATGGTTAAATTTTCACCCTCTAACTTATTTCCTGTTTAATACCTCCTTTGCAAATTACTCCTCTTTTAGGTCTAATTAGGCCTTATCAAACACCTCACTGCCCAAAACCATACTTGTACAGATTTTAAAACCTTAAAACCACTTTAATATGTTGGGTTACATTTAATTATGTATGATTACAAAAATATAGAAAAAATTATCGATTAGAACTCCTTATATTCATCAAACCCTAGTTCTAGGGTTTCGTAGACCCTGTCTAGGCTGAGAGTGTATTAAATTCAATTTCCCAAACCCTAGGGTAATTCAAGAGACAAAACCAATTTTATAAGGTATATTTTTACCCATTTATCCTTATTAAATATATTATAACCAATCACCTATCAATTTGATGCCATAACCAATGAAACACGGAGTTTTGGGACTTTATGAGGATTGAGACAACAGAGTCAACATATAATTGGCGTTAAAGACTCTCTAATGGGCCTTTTCAAGTTCTAATATCTATATTATACCTATGACCATAAAACATACTCTTTTTATTCAAAATCCCATGTATTAAACAACAATTATTCATTATTTTCACTTTACCTGTGTACACAAATGTGACTATGAAACGATACAGACTTTGTACTCTCTCCTTTAAGGATATAAAGCTCTATATGATTCAAGGAATAACTTTCTCAACTTCCTAATATCAATACATCCCTTACAATGCATTTCTTAGTCTCAAGAACAAATCTTCCTTCTAGAGGATAGACTGAATTACACCAAATAATATAAATGCAAATAGGGGTCTAGAGTAATGTTCACCTTCATTCAGGGGTTTATTAATTATTTCCATTACAAGAGAGGTTTATTTCTTCTATGCATCATAAGAACACAATAGTTTAAAATCCACTTCTTATTCAAATATATGGAAACTTCTCCAATCCTCTAAGTAAGGTTTCCTTATTTATGAAATAGAGTTTGTATATTACAGCAGGCTTGTCACAAACTTGTGAATTGTGAATTCACTCATCAATCTTCATTTGATCATAAAAAACATATTGGAATCACCATCCTTTATCATAGTAAAACAATACACACTTCCTATGTACTTATAGCTCTAAACAGTGTACTTAACTTAAGGTAGGGTATCAAGGATTTAAACAATTAATTCACAGAAGTCTACTCTATTGTTCTTGTATTCAAGGTATCCACATATATTATCCCCATAATAACCTTCAATCTCTCCCAATACCTTCACATTGTTGAAAATAATTTTTCTACATAAAACTGAGATTATTTGGATTGTGCAATAGGATTGTGTTTGGCCAAATTGCCCTATATTTTCTTGAGTTTTTTTACCAAACTGTAAGTTAATATCAAAGCATTGAAATGGATAAAAACATACTTTCTAATTCAATCATGCTCTACTAACATAGTTTTCCTCCATACTTACTCAAACTCATTTTTCTTATTTAATTTCTCCCTTTTGTAGACTATAACATACAGTCCTTCCTTGATCAACACTCTCCACCACTTAAGAATAAACAACTTTATAAAATATAATCAAAACTAGGGTCCCTATAACCTACAAAGACAACACCAAAATCATACTGAACTAATGCTAGTACAAGAATTCCAACACATAGAAAACTTTCTTTGCTTATTCCTTCAGATATCAAAATGATTACAAAATAAAGCTAATACAAAATTTTAACCTTTTCCTTGAGGAGTTTCATTAAAAAATGGTCATTTTCAGGCTCTCCTCTCTTTTTTTGGAGACCACCCACTCTTCCTATTCCATCTAATCTCTCACAATGACTTATCTTCCTTGTATTTCAATGTAGACTTGGAAAGTAGTTACAAAACCAACTCTTGATCTTGAACCCAACATATGGGTGCATGGTTACCTTTAAAAATATGACTACCACTTTATGAGTTTTACAAATATGAATCATTATCACCCCTTTCATACTTTTATTATACTCCTTGACCCTAATGGACTCATCTAAACACTTCAAACTTGCAAGTGACCCCTCAAGACTCAATGTAAATATTTGAATTTTCAAATTTCCCATTTTGGAGGGAAAACACCTAAAGACCATGTAACACATATTTAAGACCTATAATGAATTTATAAGGAACAAATGGACTTAAGAGGGTCCCTTCCATACATTAACTTGAAACTTTGACCAAACTTAACTCTCTCTATTGATCAAAACACAAATTGACTACTTTTGTTTGATGTTCTTGCATCATACTCCCCATGAGGGAGAAAATTTGAGCCTCCATCTTTCTTCCATACCTTCCAATTTATTATTTGAGGGTCATCCAAATTCACATGATTTCTATGCTTCAATATTTTCTCCTTCTTTCTTGTTAAATTCTTTCACTTCTTCCTTTTGGCTTTGTCTAGCTTCCTTGTCATTGCATCCTCTAACTCTATGAAATCTTCCAACTATTGTATACTCTTGTTTGTTTCATCTTCCACCTATCCTATGTCATCTTGGAGCTTATCATACTCAACTACAACTATATTTTATGCATTTGTCTTTCTCATTATTTCTTCATGGCTTCTTTCCTCTTTGTTTTTACTTATTTCATGCTTATCTAGTAGTGTTTGCTCCTTGTTCATGTTATCTCCTTCTTTATGAGTCTTTTTTGGCCTCTCATACATGTCAATATCTATCTTTTGTTCACCTATATTTTATTTTGCTACCTATTCTTCCAAATTTTTCTCATTTTTATGCTCTTTCCTCTCATATTGATCATTATGCAAGAGCAATTCCTTGTTATTTTCTTCCTCATCATAGTATAACATGACTTGATTAATCTTTGGTTGTCCATATCCATGTTTATCCAATGTAAACTTAGTTGTAGTTTTCCCAAATGAATAACTAACCTTATTGGATTATTTATGATCCATTTACTTATTTTCTTGCTTATTTGTGTGTTCATCTCTTTGTACTTCTCTTTGCTGCTCCACTCCTAGTTGTTCTTGGAGTTCTTGCTTGGCTTGTACCTGTTGTAAGTCATTTTCTTTTAGCCCCTTTGATGGACTTGATAACCAACATTGAAGTTGGTAAAATTAGAGAATGGTACATGATTTTGAGGAGAGGATATGTGAGAGATGTGGAATACAAGATCCAATAAACAAAACAAGGGAGCCATGAAGGACTGAAAGTATCCTCTCAAGGAAAAGTTGTCAAAGTCCATGTATGGGTTATTTATGTAAATTGAAGAAGAATCGTATGAATAAAGAATATATTGATATTTTTTTATGTTATCTCTCTCTGGTTTTGGCACTTTTTATGAATGCTCATGAATTATATTGATAAATCCATAACTTCTGGTACAAGTTTATGATGTGTTTGCTACAGGGGGATTGCAAGGAATACAAGCTCCAAGTAAAAAAGAGAGGTTTTAAAGTGATTACATTGGTTTTGTAGGTTTTGATACATTATGATATTGTTTTTGGATGTATTTAGTGTATACATACCTAAATTATGTCTCATTTTGTCTTAATACCAAAGGAAACTAAGTATTTTCATTCTCTGCCTTGCACAGTCAAGAAAAAGGCTCTTAATTGACTATATTTTATAGTTTTTAAGACTTTAATGCATTTAACCAAGATAAAAACCTATTTTAAAAGATAGAGGATGTAAAAATAGAACTTTTGGTAATTATTTGGTCCTTTAAAACGTTATATAACTCAAGATATGGAATTTTGAATGCCCACGGTCTGTGTAGGGTCAAAGAAACCCTAGGTTTAGGGTTTTGAGGTTTTTGAGAGTTATAAGCGTTGAAAAATAATGAATTTTTTTGATATGATCTGAATTTTAATATGGAAATATAAAATATGGTCTGGGTCTGAGAGTGTATGGATATGTACGGATTTTAGGACTGTGATAAGGGTTGAGGCCTAAATAGGCCTAAAAGAGGGTTAATTTACAAAGGAAGTGGTAGCTAGAAGATGAATTAGATAGTTAAAATTTGTACACACCTAAAAGGAGATAAATTGAGCCTAAAAATTTAAATAAATATTTGTAAAAGTTCTTGGTTTGACTCATAAAAGAGAAATTGCTTAAAAAGAAGGTTACAAGCCTTATGAGAGCATGGTGAACCTTGGGTATGAAAGTGAAGGGTGGAGTCTATTTGGACACTTGTAAGAGGATAAGGTAGGTATTATTTGATCAATTAATAACATAAATTCAATTATAATAAATAATTAATACCTATAGCAAAAAATTGACATTTGAAACCCAAGAAGGTTACCTAATGGAAAAGCTAGTGAAAGCATATGAAGGAACATGTGAAAAGAATGGCTTGTATGAGATAGAGAATGAGTTGTGATACATATGAGTGAGGTTATATCCATAAATAAGTGTATCAAAGATTACAATAAATATTTAAATATGTTAAAGATACTATAGAGCCTAAGATTCAAGATAAATATTCAACTGAGGAGGAATCTTGAAGACTAAATCAAGCAAATCATTGTGACCAGTTGGGTCTAGTATAAGATGGTGATGTATTTGAGACTTATCCCATTATACCTATGAATAAAATAATGATTTATTAACTCTCTTCACATCTATTTTATAGGGTTTATTTATGTCAGTGCAGGACTTTTTTTTCCATTTATTTGTTTTATTTAGGTTATTCCTACACATGTGGATTAGTATGTTTAGGTGTCATTTGTCATAAGGATTTACTTGACCATCATTTTTATATAGTTGATAAGATTTACTAATTTAATATATATTCTAATTATGGAAGTTACATGCCTATTCTAGGCTCTTTACCACTATTTTAGGAGTGGTTACTTGTCATCTCTCCTATTTGTAATCCTTTTATAAATCTGAATACATGGAGGATTTGCATTATTACACTCTTAGTTTCTATCTTACATCTATTTTATCATTTTTCATTTTACTTTACTCAAGAATTAGTGCATTCGATGTTCCATATTCAATCTCAATAGATTCCCTGACATAGTATCAAAGTGTTAGGTCTGGTAAATTGAATGTTTGGTTTTTATGTTGTTTGAGTTTGTTATGAGATCGTGAGGTTGTTATTTGTAAAAAAAAATCTTGTTTCTTATTGGGTTGGATTTAATTGCATATTTTTGTTTGTATATGGCCTCCAATGGTTTTAAAATATGATCTATTGTTTTGAAAATATTTTTAGCCTCATTGGTCACTGATACATTGGATTTAGATCTATGGCTTAGTGTTATGCTCAATCATGTAAAGGGAGTAAACTCTGCTAGTGAGTTCATTTACTCTACCACCCATGTGTATGCAATTGTTATCCATATAGGACAATCCTTCTAGGTTGATGTCCTCTTGAAATGGGTGTTTACTCTTTACAGACTTGAGTATACATTGCATAGTATAAAAGAGGCAACTTTTACCTTGCATAACTATCTACTCATCATCCCATGACCATATAATTGTGTCAAAGCATGGGAGAATCAAAGTGAGTGTAAGAGGCAATGTTTGATTTTTATTGATACATCTACAAGTTTAATTTTTCATGAAGGCTAAAACTATTTAAGCTACCATTCTCTAACCAAACACCTACAATACTTTCAACAATCATTTGTATGAACTCTAAGTGTAGCTATAAGATGGCATAGTTATTCAATAGTCATTCCAAATACAATAAGCTTCAACCTATGACTACAATATATTTCTATTACTACTATCTTTGTCTCATCCATCTCTAGAGCTAACAACAAAGGGAGAGTTTGTTGTCATGGTTCTGAATGTTGTTGAACCAACACACCTCTAAAATTCATGGACTTTATATAATAGGTGGTCACACAGTCTGTCCTCCACCTGGTGTTTGCACCATTTCCTTTCTTTCCATCATTTAGGTTTTTCTCTTATAGTGATGATGCCATTATATCCTGCATGTAATTTTCAAGTGGTGGAAGGAATGTTGGCAACCTCCTTATACTAGTCTAGATACTAGTGTTTTCAGTTAGTAACATGATAGAGGAAGCATGGTGAGTAGTCAAAAGAGGTCATAATTAGCCTGAATATCATTATTTGTGTTGCATGTAAGCATACCTGCACCTATGCCAACCCTCATGGCCTTTCACTACCATTTTAGGTGGTCTCTATCATTTCATTATATCTTACTCACATTATCCATATGATAATCAATGGTAAGTAATTAATATCCAACATATATGCCTTTTTTTCTCTGAAGTAACCAACCTTAAAAATAGTAAAAAATGCCATTTTTTTGTCAAACTAATTTTCATGCTTGAGCAGAGTGGTTTTGATTATAAACCTACATATTTTAGGCTCATGAATGGTATTGACAAATTGATAAATGGTTTTCATAAGTTTTGGTGGCTTTTACAAAGTCAACTCTTACTTTAGAAAGCCAAATATATTGTAAAGTTTTTTTTATGTCACCCAAGCTAGAATAATTAGGTTAAAGGGGTAGTAAATGATGTACGTGAAGTGCCTTTTTGATTTAGTGGTAGGATTGATTTAATATAGGTGGACGAAGTTAAGCATTTTTTAATATATTGTCAAGAGATATAAGGGAAATATTATGAAATTGAATTTTGCTTGATCATACCTTTTCCATCATCCTTTTCACTTGTTGAAGACATAAGGGTGAGGTTTAGTTTGGTAGGTGGCCAAACCCCCTCAAATCAAACCATTATCTTCTCTTTCTCTCAATGTTTCCTCACTATTCTACACTTGTACTCCTCTCAGACATATTTTTTATGGTAATTGATGTCCATTCTAGGGGGCATTTTTTGGATATAATTGGTGAATTTTTGGCAATTTCAAGGGCCAATGGGAGCATACCAGGGAATCTTCCCCTGGACACCACCAGGGGTGTTATCCCTTGACCCCACTAGGGGTTTCAACCCCTAGACCTGTATGTCATGGCATCTTTTTTATTACTTCCCGTGTAATTTATTACACCAAAGGGTGAGGTTTGATATGACAGGTGGTTAGATGCCCTCATAAAAACATTTTATTTATCTTGTTGATATTTTTACATGGATGCATTATTGATAGATTCTAGCATCCTCCCATTTCACCAAATTTATTTTTCACTTATAGTGTGAACTGCACTTATTGATCGCATTTGGATGCATTGTAAGTTGTGTTTGATGTCCATTCATTGAGATGTGCATTGGCACTTATGCATTATTTTCTCTTACATGTTTAGATGCATTGTTGATTTAGTCTAACATCTATACATTTGAGTGTGTTATGCTACTTATAAATATATGAGGGGCATTTTTTATTGTATTATAGGGGTTGTTGTGGGCCCTATTTTCTCTATTGTGTGCACACTCAGTTTCCACAACTTATGTGCCACTTTGGTGATATTTGTACATACTATTCTCACATTATTGGATGCATTATCAATAGATCCTCACATCTATTCATTGAGAATGCATTTTCACTTTGTAGTGTTTTTTTCTCATTACTCTTCTTTGGTGTCTTCTCTCAGTCCCGTTGAATCCACTTGAGAGATACCAATAGATGAGGAGAGTTTATTTTACACCAATTGTTTTTATTAGAAAGACCAACTATGCTTCTTGTATTGCTTACATGGAATACTTGCTCACGAGAAAGAATCATACTCTATTCCTATATGGATAGATTCTTACCCCTTTTGGCTTAGTTTAGTACAATAAGTGGGCTAACACTTGTGACAAGTTTTTTGGTACCTTACTATTACATGTTTCCATGGATCTTCATTACCATGTGAAATTTACAGCATGTCCCTATACTATTTAGAGCATCCTACACTCTTTTTAGAGATCCTACTAAGATCTATATCACTCCTCCTCCTCTTCCTATTATCTCTTTAAAGACTATTTTACTCCCTCCTCCTACTCATATTTCTTATAATGACACATTCATGGTGGATTGTGTTCTTCCTTATGTCAAGCCACCATTACAGGATGAGACTCTACCTGACCTTAATTATCCCATTACATATTATATTCCATCCCTATTCAAAATATTACTCTTCTAGAGCCTTCATAGTCTTGTACTTCAAATGATTCTATTATTTTTAGAGTGAGTACACCCATTGAGAGCTTCAATGACTCATATGTTCTTATGAATATTCATATTACAGATTTGTATGCTTCATCTATTGTATCTTCTTCAATTTTGATAGTTTTTGAGTTGAGCTCTCCTCTTCACATGGGCATTCTTCTAGTGAATATTCCATGTCCTTTTTCTAATAGCTTAACTTAAATGGAATTACATCCAATTTTTGTGCATGATCTTGCCAGACCAATGCCATGCCTTATTTTTGGACCTATTTTAGATATCTTCAGATTATTACCTGCATATTCTTTTGTATAATGGGTAGAATTTTAGTACACACCTTGTATTATTCCTTTGGCAAAAAGAATAAACATTATTCAATACAGATAGAGCTTCTTCAGCCTTCAAGTAGAGGATCTTGTTATTGACATTGGTCATCTTGTGATTTGTACTTAGAGTGTAGACTACTTTAGTATCATCTTTAGGGGGGTATTATAGCTCTCTCTTCTTGTTTTCTCTCTTTTGGGGGAGTTTTTTCCTATAGGTTTTCTCCTTTTATTCACTTTATGAGAGTTGATTTGTACATGGGTACCTCGTCAGGCCTTGTTGTTGGGACCCATTTCCTCTACCTGCCTAAGCTATGATTATGGGCGGTGTTAGTGTAGGACTTTATTTTCCATTTATTTTTTTATTTAGGTTATTCCTACACATGTGATTTAGCTTGCTTAGATGTCATTTTCTATAGGTAGTTACTTGACCATCATTTTTAGCTAGCTGGTAGGAATTAATCCTTGACTGATGATTTTGAGTATGGGAGTTACATGCCTATTATGGGCTCTTTACCATAATTTTAGGGGTGGTTAATTTTCATCTCTCCTTTTTTACTCTTTTTGTAAATTTGAATACATGGAGGATTTGTATTATTACACTCTCATTTTTTCTCTTATAACTACTTACTCATTTGCCATTTTTCTTTGTTCAAGCATCAGTGCAATCGGTGTTCCATCTTTGATCTTGGCAAACTCCTTGATAATTTAGTGATAGCCTCCATGGGATGAAAACTAATATGGGTAAACTTTAGAGTTGGTTTTGTGACTTCCATAATCAAGGATCAAAGAAGAGAAATTTTGGTGAATGAAGTTATACCTTCAGTGATTTTATAAGAATGAAAACTTTTGGTGGACCAAAAGCATTTTAGTGGGGAGGTGTGATCCAGGAGGATTTCCACTAGATACCAAATCAAATGGCCTCAAATCTTCCCAAAATGTTTGAACAACAAATATCTCATTGAGATATTTCTAACACATTTTGAATGGGGTCAAACAGACTCCATATTTAGAATTTATGGCTTGCTAAAGATATACCTATAAATATGGCACAACATTGAGTCAACATGATGTAGATAAATTATAACATGTCAAGTGGACTAATCATATGTTAGCACATGGTAGAGAATCTAGCTAGACATGTGGAATAATGACAACTTGACATGTGTCTAAGAATGAACTAGTGATAATTTGACAAGTGGACATTTCAAGGCTTGACACATGGCACTAATTGAGCTTAACATGTGGCACCTTCACCTCAACCACCACATGGATCACCCAAGATAACTATTCTCCACCAAGTGAAAATTACAAGGCTACATGGTCTTCCTTGACTGCTTCATAAGGCTTTGTAAATGGATTTTAAAGCCATGGTTATCTCTTATTCCCATAAATGGGGGATATTTCCAATAGAAATGTGTGGGAGGCTTATCCAAAAATCCAAATATGATGGGTGGTTCGACCCATTGACCCCCATAAGCCAATTTTGGCTATTACCAAGTATGCCATGCCATTTTAATAAATAAATGAAAAGAGATAATACACATCCCTTATATTTTGGGATTTTAAGCTTATGGATAAATATAATGTCCATAATTTTAGGGTTTGGGAACACTATAAAACACAGGAACCCAGTTGGATAATTCATTCCAAATCATTACAAAACATTATAAGTTTCTCATTTGAATTTTCAAGCTCTTCTTTTTTAGAGCATTAAAGGATAAGAAGGGAGGAAGAGTATTCAGAAGAAGCTTGATATAAATAATAGTATTGTAGAAGCCCATCATCTTATAGAGTTAGAGAGTTATATTACATTAGAAGAAGTCATAATATAGAATTGATGTAAGAATTGTACTATTATTTTTGCATCATCTATATATTGGTTTGTGTCTTATCAAACTTAGAGATGTAGCCCTATTGGGTGAACTTCACTACCTAATTATTATGTTTGTTATCTTTGAGTTTATAAATACGTGTTTTATGTATTCAGATTTATTAAGTGTTGAATATTAATTTTATGCCAATTTTCAAGTTTATTATAAAAATTTGATAAAATATTGAGTATCCATAATAATGGAGTAACTTAGTCAATTTGTTGTTAGCCCATTTTTGGATCACTTATCATTAATTATATATTTGAGGGCCTCTGTGAGATTCTGTAGGGTTAAGGGTGAGTCAAAGAACTATTGGTCAACCACTTTAATTTTATAAGGAAGACCTAGAGGCATTCTTGCAAAGCTTGAGAGCTTTCTTTCATGACCTCTTGGGATTTAAATACTAGTTGGCAGTGCTTCAATAAATTTGAGGAGATGTCTAGAAGCGAGGTGAGCCTATTTTGAGCTAACTTGATGGAATTGATATAATCATGAGACTATTTGGTCTAAGGGAATTGTATAAGTCTTTTGAGGCTTTGTTTCCAACTTTGAGACAATGTAACCAAGCATATAATTATTCCCCTCTGGCAACATGCCTATCTACGACATTAATTTGGTATTTGAGGGAGGTAATAAAAATATGTAAATGAATATCAAAATGGTTAAGCTCAAGAAGGGATAAACCCCTCTAAAATTCCTTGAGCGTAACCTCTTCATTATGCTTCCTAGTGTGCATAACTTGCTTCCCATAGTAGTGGAAGAAGGTGGTTGTGTATTAAATGGCCTCATTCCACTACTCAATCTAACTGGTAGTGTAAAGAGGTTAGGGGTCCAAGTTCCAAATCCAAGCAATCAAGTGAATGGTGTCAGCATGACCTAAGAGGGAATTATTGGGGATAAACTGAGTATGTTGCACCTTGTAAAGGCCCTATGACCTATTCCACTCTACATGAAATAAAATTATAATCAGAGAGATCCAAATTATAATGGATAGTGATAGGTTGGCGATTAAGCCTTTTAAACATGCAGTGATCCCCAACCTAGAATTTAAACCATGTAAACCAATATGTGGTATTAATTGAGTGTTTTTAAGGAGTGTGTTGACAAGACCCCATATATTCTTGAAATAATACCATGTTTCATGTTCCCTAATGCACCACCTCATAGGTAAGGCACCAACTTTATCCTTAGAATGCTTAATCATATTAATGTCCCCACACACTAGCCACATGGCAATGGGGAGGTTGTCAGTTAAGGATTTCTAAAGTAAAGATCTATCTAGACCATCATTAGTGGCTAAATTTTGAGGATGCCTAATGAATGGCCTTCAATATCCAAGAGTAGCCAAATAACCCAGTGTGATGGCTCCTACCCCATGGCATTACCTCTATCGCAATAATGAAGGGGGAAAATTTAGGCAAAATTAATATGTTAACACCACCACATCCATCCTCATGTAGAGTGGAAAAATAGGTGGCATTATGCCAAATATAATGCAAGGATGTCTGTAAAAGAAAACCTAAAACCTTAACTTCCAACAAACAAAAAATATATAAAAAAAACTATTCATTAACAGGAAGCAAGCATAGAGTATTTTTTGGAAAAATCTATAAGACCTCAAAAATTCCATGATAATAATCTTATTCAGGAATATCATCCATGTGGAACTCCCCTTGTCTATCCTCAAAATTAGAGAAAATTATAAAACTATGATGTTGGTCAAGGAAATAATAACTTACTAGAATGATGGAGCACTATTTATCCCCAAGCTCACCTCAGGGAGAGTCACCACCACCAAAAGGTGGGTTGTGTGACTATCAAGATAAAGATTCATTGGTTGAGGATATCCTAATAGGAAGAACCATAGAATCAATGGAAATGCTAAAAATTAGGCTCAATTGGGCCTAGGGGACAAAAGCAATAAGGGGAACCAAGGTGGGTATCTCCTTAGAAGGCTTGATTACTAGAGAAGAAGTTATTGGAGAATAGGATTTTGACCCTAATTGAGGTTATTTAGAGTTGAACATGGTCCAATCATTCCCATTTTCTACACATTACACTTCTCAAATTGCATAAGGGTCGAGGAAGGATTCAAACATCCTATAATGGGATAATATTTGATATGATATTCAAATGTCTAGAAATAGAAGTAATTTTTAGGTAGGTTCAAGTATACCACTTTATGTGCCCAATGGGCATCACCAACCTTAATATCAATAAACTCCTTTAGGTCTTTGGATAGGTCCACCTTAATACAAAATCATTTTTTAGAATGAGAGGAGAATCACTTGGGTTATTCCTGGATAAAAATATGCCTAATGTGCACAAGTATTTACTTTATGAAGAACCAAAGGTGCACTAGTAGATCAAGAAGCTCAACCCAAATAGGTACTCTCAAATAGGCTTGGTCTGTGGCTTTGAATTCATGGGTCTACTTGGATAAAATCAAGAGCATGTTTCATAAAAACCATAAAATTATTTTTTTAAGGAGGTTTTGGACTAAAGATGACTCTCTAAAATTAAAAAGTAAAAACCCTTTGGTGAGGTTTCAAACACTGACCACATGGACACTTGTGGGTTCTAAGTGACAATGAAACCAATTATAGAGAGACTCCTCTCAAGGGACCCAACCAATAAAGTAGGTAATAAGTGATAAATTCTCATACCATTTACATTCATTTTCAATGGCATCACCAAAAATGCATACCTCTAGATGATAGGGAGGGGAAAAGGGAGTACATCATTGTAGACCTTTGGGATAAACTTCTAAGCTCTTTTGAGTACCATTCCTCTTGTCTCCTATAATAATAGTTGCAGTTGAGAATGGGGAAGTCATTATAAAGGGCCAACCCACCATCATGAAAAGTATCAAGTTTAATTAATGTGTAGGATTCCTATAAATTCCCATGGAAATGTTATGCTAAGAAGGCAAGAAAGCACACAAGAAAAGGCAAGTTGATCATGGAAACCCTAATAGAGCCAGTTCCTCCTCTTAACCTCAAAAATATCATTTTTAGTGTTTTTTGACATAATAATAATAATAATAATTAATAATAATAATAATAATAATAATAATAATTTGTTGACATGATTTAAATGTATTATAAAGCGAAGTCTGAATTTTTGCATTACATAGTTTAAATATATTATTTTCATAGTTTAGTGTGTAGTTACATGCACACTATCAATTTAGCATGACTATAAAAATATATTGAACCTATTTTTTATAATAGTGTAATAAAAATACCAAATAAATATTTATTTCATATTCCATATACTCAATTAGATTTATAGCTAATATTATCAAGTCATTCTCAGATCCATTATTGACTCTAAGTTGACAAAGTGACATGTTTTCAATCATTGTAAATTTCTTTAGTGAATATTGTCATAATCATTAAATAATTAAATGCATCGCAATGTCAAAGATGATTTTAAAAATAGACTACTATGCAAGTATAGAAGTAGGATAACCAAAAAGTGAAAATTGAAAAGGTTAAGATACACTTGACATTTGGTGTTATCTAACTCAATCATGTAAATTAGAGTAACTAAACAAAACAAAGTCAAAATTGAACTACCTACCAATGCCTAAGGGTATTAATAGGTTATAAACCAAGATTCCATGTATAATGATAGTTTTTTAGACTTGTATACATATATATTTTTTCTTGTCCATAGTAGCTGCATCTATCAATTTCCCCCTGATGATGCCATCCATTTTCTTAAGGGAAGAACTTTTGTTGTAATCACACACTCAAAAAAAACTAATCATGTCGTTAAACGAAGTCAAAAATATCCAAAAAATAGTTTCCAAAATAAATTTAAAATCAATTTTCTAACTATAACCAGTAAAATCATGTCAGTCTTATTTGATGTTAAACAATATCATCACATCAAATAACTATAACCAATTCCAATCTATTCAATGTTAATCAATATAACAAGTTAAATAAATTTGATGTTGATTAATATAAATATGTCAATTTCAATATAATATAAATAAGATTGTGAGTTAAATTTGATGTTAAATAAAAATATAAATGTTAATTTTATTTGATACTCAATCAAATAAGCACGTCAATTCCATTCAATGTTAAATCAAAATAATCATATCAAAACATTCTAATGTTGATCCAAATAATTAAAATTGTGTAATATAATAAAAAATTAATTTTATTCAACTAATCATTTTTTAGTCTCATAATTGTTTAAATCATTAAACAACATATAAATAAGCAAATATATAACATCCAAGTCAATCCATGTGGCATACAACACCCCTTATTACAATAGAAATAAATAAATAGTTTAAAAGTAAAAATGAGATGTGACTTTATCTTGATGACATCATAATATTCAAAAAAGCATGGGATGAATTGTTGTTTCATATTAAACAAATATTTCACACTTTATGGCAACATAAATCATATGCCAACACAAGAAATATTCGTTTTCCATGCGAGAAATATAACATTTGGGTACATAGTAGATGTTCCTTGAGTGTATGTGGACCTGGCCAAGATTCAAATATTCTAGGAATGGAAAACACTAAATAATATAAGAGAGACTCATATATTCTCTGGGTTTTCAAATTTCTACGTGAGATTTTCACTTGGCTTCTCTCAATTGACTTGTCCTCTAAACCAAGTTACCAAAGGTGGTGCCAAATCAATTTTTATCTAGCAATTGCACAATAAAAAGCATCCAATAATTTAAATGTAGACTTTATTTCATTTACTTACATTACATGATCTTTATCAACCATTTGATATTAAAATTGATGTATTTTATCATGCACTTATAGTAGTTTTCAATCATCATGGCCATCTAGTGCTTGCCACAGTGAAACATTTAGTGTGACAATAATAACTACATAACATATGATCGCAACCTTTATGCTATTGTTCAAACATGTAAGTATTAGAAGTATCATATTTTAGGAAATGAGACTATGATTCATACATATCAAAAGTCACTTTATTTCTTGTAGACTTAAAACAAGTTACATCAATAGAAACATCAAAAATAATCTTCTTATATTCAGTAGTTCCATATGAATATCAAGCATAAGAAATGAAGTGTCAATCAAGTAGAAGATTATTTGATATACCTTTAATTCAAGTTTTCATTTTAGTACTTTATGCATGTATACATGAATTAAACACATGGTATGAATTACATCCATATAACATGGAATTTTTATCAATCTATCAGAAGTTACTATACAAAAGTTCAATTCTAGATTTCTACTAACAAGATGGACTCCTATATCATCTCGGGCAGTTGTCTATGTTTCATGAGGTAGAGGGATAGAAACTAATATGGTAGGCTCATTTTATTAATATTTCATGAAATTTTGGAGTATAAAATAACTTTTTGGTGTAAAAAAAAATATTTATTTTAGCCACACCTTAGGTAAGATGTTGTCAAATACATCAAGTCTTGTACCATTTATGTAATTTCCAAACTATGTAACAAGAATCAAGGTATATACACACCTCTTCCATTTATAGCTATACTATGTGAATATTTTTCCATAGAATTTGTATCATGTTAATACAACCAAGCATGGAAATTATTATGTTTATGTATTAGTTGATAGATTCTCAAAGATGGAAATTATTATAACTTGTAAAAAATCAAATTCAACACTAGAAACAACTCAATTATACTTTCAGCATGTTTGGATTCAATTTAGAATCCAATAAACTATCATCTATACTAGGGATACAAGTTTTTTGGAATAATAATTACTGAGAGGGGGGTGAATCATTATTTTAAAACTTTTACAACTTTACTTTATCATTCATGAACTATCAAAGCAATATAGTGAACTAACAATACATCAAGAACATTTATATGAGCATGAGACAAGAGCTTAACATGTATAACACTTATTTGAGTGGTAAAACCTAAAGGGGAAGAAAACCCACTAATATATTAAAATAGAATAAATTCATATAAGACAAACATCAAGATTTAGTGAAGCACCAACTTCACATAGAGCACCAACCCCAACTAACCAAGCACCCACTTGACTAGGCTTTAGCAAGCACTTACTCGCAAAGAGGCACCAACCCCTAGATGACTCAATAAAAAATCAGACACTTGATTGATTTTATCACCTTTAGGACACATTTTTTCTAAACCAAATTATGATTACCACCTCTTTATCTCTTTACACTCGTAGCCCTCTCAAACTACCTTCTAGGCTCCTTTGCTCAACTAAGTCTCTTTAAGACAGATTAGGTCATTTGACCTTGATAGTCATCTATAGTACCCATATTAGATCTTCATGATAGTTTATATTCACACTTATTATGGTTTATAATACCTCCTTTATCTCTTCAAAGTGCTATTTATTCCGCTTCAACTCACTCATTCTCTAACTAATCAATTAAACCTATAAGGCATTGTTCTTATACCAAGCTCTTGCTCATACACCTCTTGGTTGCCCAGATACACTTGACCACTTATATTTTCCATACAATATGTCTTATTACATTCCAAAAAAATTAATCAAACATTACAATATGTTGGTCATAGCATATAGTACCAAAACCTTTTTTAAGTGTTAGGGAGACCTAATTCAATTAGGCCTTCATTACCACATGTTACCCTTTGATCTTATTGGAGCACTTTAAAAATTCATACATGGAAGTAACACTTAATATTCCACTAAAATATATCCATAATAATATAATATTATGTCCATGACACCTTTTATCTACAATAACCTAAACATCCCTAAACATCTTCTCACTGTTGCCTCGATTTCTCACCATTTTCACCATTAGGTCTGTTAGCAACTAGTCAACTTGGATTACTGGTTTAGCACCCCTAAGGGATATAACCTATACATAAACCAATATGTACACAAAATAAAAGTCTCAAACTTTTTCCTTGATCCATTTATCAACTTTGACTTGGTCAACTCTAACTGCTACAGTAAATCTCTGAGAAACTAGCACTCTCTTATAGGGTTTGCTCACACACCTGACAAACCAATCACACCTAGAGGTGCTTGGAATATTTGAATAAAACTGAAATTAAATTAAATAGCCATACTAATCCACTCTGAGCACTTTAGAACAACTTCTTTCATATCAAGTCACTATTAGGGTTCTTTGAGGGTTTAAGCCATCTTTTACTATTAGCAATCATTCATAAAGCTTAGCCCCTCATTCCAGAAACTAATGCCTATAACTTTGATATATGACCCTTCCCTATCTAACATGAATATATTAGGCTCCCATGTATAGGTTACACATGCCAATGAACACCTGGAAGTCCTTTTTGGGTTGAGAACCCTTCATTCTGTGTACATTAGAGACCTTAAAACCACTTTTCATGCCTTATCTTGTAAATCATGACCTCAAACTTGGTAAACACACCTGGGATAATCTATCACACCACTAAAAATTCTCACATTCTCATTCTTATCTTGAAATCTGAATCTTATACCTCATTTGGCCACCATCTCTCTCTTTGCTCTCTAAACCTTGACCTACAAATCATATTAGGCCTTGAAATTGACCTTCATGCCTCTTTCCATGTGATCTCCACCTCAATTACATTCTCACACAAAATCTCACATTCTCAAAAAATATTCAAACATCCTTCATCTACGTTGACAATAGATCATGATGCCTCATTAGGCCAAGCAGGGTCTAGAAGTGGTCTAGTTGCATACTAGGTCTATATGTCCTACCCCTAGAGGCTCACCCTGAGACTCACATGATGGCTCTAATGCCTCATATAAATTATAAATAAAACTTATACATCCATTCATGCTTGTGTGCACTTATTTCACCAATCCACCAAGCTCATACCTTCTCACAAGGTTTCTTCATGTTATGACTAGTGTCATGACTAGGCTTCTCAAGCACTTGAGACTTGAAAATTAACTTTGAAACACTTATTTATGCTATTATAACTTTATGACATGCCTTAAATGATCCTAAAATAATTTCATACCTCTCAATTATGATATCAAACAAGAAAATCCTTCAATGACCTCATGAACACTTTTCTTAAGAACCTTTGACATTAATGACAACATCAATGCCAAACTTCAACAATAGGAATAATGCTCAGTAATATCCCCCTTTATCATTGATACAAAACCATATTGTATATTGATCATTCTTATCTCCCCATTATGATATTTCTCCCCCTTTGACATAAATGACAAAGTGATGTCTATAACTCCTTGGATCACACTCCTTGCAACCAAAATACTCAACACACAGGACGTATGAGTTTATGAGACATAATAAAAACATGATCCCCCTATCTCCATGTATAATTTCTTAGAAAAACTAACCTATTCTTGGATCTAATGAGCAATATTATCTCCCCTTAAGTACTTGGCTTCTTCAATGATTGTTAGGGGCAGGAATTACACCCAATTCCTATCTTAGGTATTCAAAAGTTACCTTTGGAAGTGGTTTGTTCAATATGTCTCCAATCTGATCATGTGTAGAAACATATTTAAGTTTGACACTTTTTTCACTTACCTACTCTCTTAAAAAATGATACCTAATGGGAATGTGTTTGGTCCTTGAGTGTATGACAGGGTTCTTTGAGACACTTATAGCACTTATATTATCACAATAGATAGGGTTAAGACCATCATACTCCACCTTGTAGTCTTTTAGGTTCTATCTCATCCATAAGACCTAAGTGAAACATGAATCTATTGAAATTTACTCAGCCTCACAAGTGGATAATGGTATTAATGATTACTTCTTACTTATCTATATAACTAGGCACCTGCCTAGGAAGAAAGCTCCTTCACTAGTACTCTTCCTATCATCTATACTTCCTACCCAATCTACATCTATGTAGGATATCAAATTGAACTCCTTGCTTCTTGGATACCACAATCCATACTCCATAGTCCCCTTGAGATACTTTAGTATCCTTTTGACTACTTGAAAATGATTCTCCTTTGGATCTGCTTGAAACCTTCCCACAAGACCGACTTGCATGAGGTCAGGTCTAGAGGTAGTGATGTACAAAAAACTTCCAATCATTAACCTATATGACATCTGATTGACCTTTAAACACTTATATTCCTTTCTCAACTTACACCCTATGATCATGGGTGTACTCACTACCTTGTAATCTTCCATCTCAAACTTTTTCAACATCTCTCTTATGTACTTGGTTTGTGAGATGAATATACCCTTTTCAGATTGAGTGATTTGTAACCCAATAGAGAATGATAGTTCCCCTATCATGGACATCTCAAAATCTTTATTCATCACCTTTGGAAGGGGCTTGGTCATGTTCTCATTATTTTCACCAAAGATGATGCCATCCACATAGACAACTACTATAAACTAATGGTCATCTTCTATCTTGATGTATAGATTACTATCTGTAACTCCTCTTTTGAATTTTTGATCCAATAGATACCTATCCAACCTAGCATACCAATATCTAAGAGCTTGATTTAAACCATAGAGAGCCTTTTTCAATCTATAAACATAGTCTTTATCATTTGATACTGAGAACCCCTCAGGTTTCTTATTGTACACTTCCTCTTCCAAATTCCCATTTAAAAAGGCAGATTTGATGTCCATCTAGTATACCTTGAACCCTTTAAATCTTGTATATGCTAGAAATAATCTAATGGCCTCCAATCTTGATACTGGTGCAAAGGTCTCCTCAAATTTTACCCCTTAAACTTGTACATATACCTTGTATACCAATCTAGCCTTATTTCTAGTGACTTCTCCATCTTCATTAAACTTTTTTCTAAATACCCATTGTGTGCCAATGACATTCTTGTTTGTAAACCCAGGAACTAGTTCCCAAGTCTCATTCTTCTTTATTTGGTCTAACTCCTCATTCATAGCACCTCTCCAAAATTTGTATTTGCTTAATTATATAATATTCTTAGGTTAAATATTTGATAATAAAGCAACATTATGTTGATTTATATTACTTACCAGTCTTTTCCTCATTTGTAAACCTGCATGTGTATTGCTAATGATTTGAGATTCAAGGTGATCTTAGGCATGTTATTCACAAACTTCTTAGTGCTAATATTGACCATATTTTCAAATTTTATGTGACCTAACCTTATATTCCATATCCAAATTTCATCTATCTTTATCATGAAGCAACTCTTCTTCTTGATCTCATTCAAGACATATATATCATTCTTTGTCCTCTTAGCATTAGCAATTAGCCTTCCTGATTTGGCTCTCTTTATCTCACACCCTCGATCATGAAAGGTTAGTGTGTGTCATTGATTGTACATTTGACTTACACTAAGTATTTTATGTTTCAAACCTTTGACATACAAAACATTTTATGTCTTTATCTTCCCATTATCCAAACTCAAGACACCCCTGCCAACTACACTGGCAGTTGTATTGTCTCCAAACCTCACTATTCTTGCAGCATTATTCTTCAATGAGATGAACTTATTTATGTCTCCTATCATGTGACTTGAGAAACCACTATCTATATACCATTTCATGCCTTCATCTTGAATGTGAAAGGCATTGTGAGCTAGCATAGAATCCTCTTTGGTCTTATGTTCCTCCTTGGCAAATAGTCCATTTTGACTCTTGAACTCAATATGATCCATCCTAACTTACTTTGGCTTCCATACCAATGTTTGATCTTTCTCATGATTTTAGGATATTCATATGTATTTTTGAATATTGAGGGCCTTATAACTCTATTAGATCATAATCTTTCAATGTGTCTTATATTATGATAGATGTAGCAAACAACATTTCTATACTTACCTCTTGACTGATTACTTATTTTTCCATGGTCCCATGATGACTTATCCTTTATTAAATTAGGATAACTAATTATTATTTTCATGTTGGTACTCTTGACTTATTCTAACTTCTCACAATCTCTCTCAAACTTGCTCATTTTTTCTATGAGTTGCTCATGCTCAACCTTCAAGGAATCTAGCTATATCTTCAACTGGTCATATTCAACTTCCTTTGACCTAAACCTTATATTGACACCTTATTACTAACTCTTTAGATCCTTGATAATCTTATTTTGATGTTTCAAGTCATTAAAGTAACTTATGAACTTAGTTTCAAGGTCTACTTTAGCTTCTCCTTCCTCAATATCATAGTATACTTCTCCATCATACATGTCTTCTTCTTGTTAATCATAAGACATATTATGCTTCTTAGGATCACCTTAAGCTATTAGACTTGTCTTAAATGATAAGAATATAATATAAATTATTGGAACCAAAATGACTAATGGGGGGAAAATCAGTCTTTAAAAACTTTTATAGCTTTACTTTATCATTCATGAACTATCAAAGCAATATAGTGAACTAGCAACACATCAAGAACCATTTATATGAGCATGAGACAAGAGCATAACACATATAAAACTTATTTTAGTGAGAAACCCTTAAGGATAATAAAATCCACTGATATATATAAATCTAATACAATCTTATAAGACAAACATTAATATTTAGTGAAGCACCAACTTCACATGGAACACCAACCCCAACTAGCCAAACACCCACTTGATTAGGCTTTACCAAGCACTTACTTGCAAGGAGGCACTAACCCCCTAGATGACTTAACACCAACTTATCCACCTTATTAATTTTATCACCTTTATGACACCTTGTTTCTCAACCAACTAATTATGACCACTTCTTCATCTCTTCACGCTCTTAGCTCTCTCAAACTGCCTTCTAAGCTCCTTCATTCAATTAGGTCTCTTCAAGACAGATTAGGTCATTTGACCTTAATAATCATATATAGTACCCATATTATATCTTCATGATAGTTTATTTTCACCCTTATTATGATTTAAAATACCTCCTTTATCTCTTCAAATTTTTATTTCTTCCACTTTAACTCACTCATTCTCTAACTAGTCAATTAGGCATGTTAAGCCTTGTTCTTATACTAGGCTCTTGCTCATACACCTCTTGGTCATCAATACACACTTTCCCACTTATATTTTCCACACAATAGGTCTTAATACATTCCAAAAACATGAACCAAATATTAAAATATGTCTTTCATAGAATATAGGACCAAAACCTCTTTTAGGCCTTAAGCAGACCTAATTCAATTAGGCCTTCATTAGCACACGTCACCCTTTGATCTTCTTAGAGAACTTTAAAACTTCATAAATAAAATTAAAAATTAATATTACACTTAAATATATCCCTAATAATCTCATCTTAGGTCCATGACACAATTTAGCTCCAACCACCACTTGAAGCATGCCATTAGTAATGTTCACAATTAGGCATGTGCTTACCCAGAAAGTCTATCTTGAACTACTAAAGATAAAACACTAATTAACTAAAAAAACATGGAAATAAAACATATAAACACAACCTTTAATACCTAAAAAACTTCACAAAGTTCATTATAATTCATTACATAGGGCAAAAGAACTCAAAAACACTCCTATAATTTGCTCACTTAAAACTGCCACTTTTCCTTAAAGACCAGTCATGGTGATGTTGACCTTAAACACATATATGACCACTTTCAAAGAATAATAATGAATTTTTATTATCCTATGTGATAATTATCCCATTATCATATCAAAATACAATATGTTAAAATGGTATTATTAGTCTTGCAGACCAATCTCATAATCTTGTACTACATTGTCTCATCTGAATCAGACAAGTCAATTTATGAGAAACATTTTCATCATATCCACTAACCCCAAAAAATTTTATCCAACATGAACATGTCTTAAAATTATTTAAAAATTTCTCCATGCTCTTATATTCATCCCTATTCCATGATAACACATCCTTAAACATCTTCTCACTGCTACCTGGGTTTCTCACTATTTTCACCATTACGTCTATTAGCGACTGGTCAACTTGGATGACTAGTTTATCAGTTTTTATGGATAAAACCTATCCAAAAACCACCATGTACATAAAATAAAATTATTAAACTTTTTCCTCCATCCATTTATCAACTTTAACTTGGTCAACTCTGAGTGCTACAACAAATCTCTAAGAAACTAGCACTTTCTTGTAGGGTCTACTCACACACCTAACAAACCAATCACACTTGGAGGTGCCTATAAGAGTTTAATAAAACCTCAAATCACTTAAATATCCATACCAATCCATTATAATCACCTTAGAACAACTTATTTCATATTGGGTCACTATTAGGGTTCTTTGAGGGTTTAAACCATCTTCCACTATTAACAATCATTCATAAAGATTAGCCCCTCATTCTAAAAACTAATGATTTTTAATTTGATATAGGACCCTTCCCTATATACCATGAATATAGTAGGTTCCCACTCATATTTTACATGTGTTAATGAACACCTGAAATCCCTTCTCAAGCTAAGAACCCTTTATTTTATGCACATGAGAGACCCCAAAACCAATTTTCATGCCTTATATTATAGATCATGACTTAAAAATTGGTCAACACACCTGGGATAATCTATCACACCACTTAAAATTCTCAAATTCTCATTCTTATCTTGAAATCTAAAACTCATACCTCATTTGGCCACCATCTCTCTCTTTGCTCTCTAGACCTTGACCTACAAATAATATTAGACCTTAAAATTGACCTTTATGCCTCTTTCCATGTGATCTCAACCACACTTACACTCTCAAAAAATTTCAAACATCATTCATATTCCATGACAATAGATCATGATGCCTCATTAGGCCAAGCAGGGTCTAAAAGTGGTCTAGTTGTATACTAGGTTTGTAGGTCCTACCCTTATGGGCTCACCCCAAGACTCACATGAGTAATCCAATGCCTCATATTCATTCTCAAGAAACATTATACATCCATTCATGCATACGTGCACTCATTTCACCAAGCCACCAAGCTCATACCTTCTCACAAGGTTCCTTTATGTTATGACTAGTTTCATGACTAGGCTTCTCAAGTACTTGAGACTTGATAACTGACCTCGAAACACTTCTGGATGCTTTTATACCTTGCTCACATTCTTTACATGTTCCTAAAATAATTTCATACCTCTCAAGGATTCTATTAAACAAGAACATCCTTGAATGACCTCATGAACACCTTTCTTAATAACCTTTGAGATCAACGACAACATCAATGCCAAACTTCAACAACAAGAACAATGCTTAACAAAGGTTCTTAACCAATTTTTATAGATCACTTTGTTATATTCTAGAGATAAATTTAAACAATTATACCTCTTTCCATCTACAAATTAATGGGTAGGAAAAAGTGGTAAATAAGATGATAGCGCATCTTCTCTAAATGTACAATTTGAAGAACCAACATACTTGGGATGAAAGCCTTATTTTCACTTAAGACAACTATAATGATACTCTATATAACTCTAAACTATGAAATTATTTTTAGTTTTCCTTTGGTTTTCAATAACTATCACCCATTAATGTAGCTTACCCTATATCATCATCAATAGCAAGAACTCTTTCCTCTCAAAAGGAAGTTGACAAAAAATTTCAATTCATTAAGCATATTTAGAACATACAACATCAAGTATAGACCATTTTACAATATGAAAATAATAAGTACAATTAGTGCCATGATCAACATCAAACAACACACACCTTATAGGTTGGTGATTAAGTATGGCTACACTTTCAAAATGAAATACTGACAAGACCTTACCACAAGCTTCATTCACTATGGTATGATCCCCACACCATCACCAAGAAATTAAGGGATGACACTTTTCATCTAAATATTCCTTATTACCTTGGGTTTCATTCTATCTTCAATGTATAACTCATGTGCCATTACTTTCCACCCCTATTGGATACTTCAAATATTATAAAAACAAATCAAATCAAGTCATTGATGTCAAGGTTAAATTGACACATCAACAAGATATCCCTCTCTTTTATATCATCAAATAATTCTAGAATATGAAAATAATAAGTACAATTAGTTCCATGATCAACACCAAACAACACACACCTTTTAGGTTGGTGATTAAGTATGGCTATACTTTCAAAATGAAATACTGATAAGACCTTACTAGAAGCTTCATCCACTATGGTATAAGCCCCATACCATCACCAAGAAAGTAGGGGATAACACTTTTCATCTAAAAATTCCTTTTTACCTTGGGTTTCATTTGGTCTTCAATGTATAACTCTTGTGTCATTACTTTCCAACTCTATTGGATACTTCAAATATTGTAGAAACACTTCAGAAAGCAGAGATCAATCCAAGCTACATTGATCCAAAAGAATCAAATCAAGTCATTGACACCAAGGTTAAATTGACACATCAAAAATATATCCCTATCTTCTAAATAATAAAATAATGTTAACTACCTTCCCATATAAAATGGTTTACGTAAGTTTAAATTTATAATATATTCCCACATCTGGTTCAACAACTATATGTAATGGGTAGTATTGCTCTTCAAATAAGGGTGATTAACCTAGGAGGATATGATTTATCACTTAAAATCATGGTAATAGAGTGTTTATCAAAAACTTATTATCATATTCAGCACATTTGTGTGAAAATATAAGTCATCACTCATCTTCTTCTATATTGTGAGCTCTCGACTGTCAATACTACACAATGCAGTTCAACAATAATTTCACCAAAAGTTATCAAATTAATGATTGCTTATAAAGTAGTTTTTACCAACCATTTTAATGGCCTAACTAATGCTTCATGTTCCTCATTTTTATATTAATACAATCTTATATTATTTTTAATAAGTTAGTGATATATAGACAGACTAAGAGTAGGCATCACCCATTTAGTCTCTTAGATCTTGTATATAAATTAACATAATATAACTTTGTTATTATAGTTATACAGCTAGTGTCATTGTTATTCTCTTATAATTCCCTTATCTATTACACTCTAATATTCCTTTGGAATTTATTATTCATATATTCTTATGCATATAACCCATTAAATTCATTTTTTGAGGTTGTTCATTGAGTCTCCTCTTGGTCCCTAGACCATCCTTTTTCCATAGTTTTCAATAAGCTCTCTCAACATTAGGAAAGAATAATAATATGTCCAGTCTATTCTCTTAACCTTGTATGACCTTTATCTTTACATGGAAAAAAAAAATTAACCTTCCCACAAAAGCTTCAATTACCTCATTTTTTAAACCTTTGACCATAGCAATGCCATTCCTTAAATTCTTTGAAATTCTATAAAAAATTTCTTATTATGCCCCTACAACCTCTCAAAGAAAGCCTTCTATCTAACTATTTGAAAATATTACAAAATATTTTTGTCATTTCTTATAAGTGAATGTTTTGATGGCTCCAATTTCATAGGATCGCCTCCATTTTGTATAAATCCCTTTGAAGACAATTTCACGTAAAGGAAAAAATTATACTCCTTCCCTCCCTATTTTTCTTACTTCTAAAACTATTTATGTATGTGTTATGTAACAAAATAAAATATTTATTCTAAAATTTAAATATGATTGATTTCCACCACTTTTACTACCCCATCGTTCCTTAACATAATTTATTATTAATTATTACTTCCCTTAATTATCCCTTTAATTTTATTTGCACTTTTGGTCTGAGAGACCTTTCAGATAAAACCCATGCATGATTATCAATCTCCTTTACCAAGATTCATCCATCATCTATCATCCTTCAAAATTCATCAAACCATACTCACTATAATTGATTACATCTTAATTTTCAAAAGTCACTTTGCCTTTTCAAGTTACCTTCATTTTGTACCTCCTAAACAACACAATCTTCAAAAATTCATTTTCATTGACTTCCTAAATCACCCATTCATTATTATATGGACATGTCATCTTCCCTGACTTGATTGATAACACATCAATAATTATCGATTTAAATTTAAAATTTTCTAAATATTTTGTAGCATATAGCTTTATTTAATAGTGTCAAACACTTATAATACTTATCTAGCCAATATTCATTAATCATCTTCCATAATTAATTTAATTTTCACAAGCTTCAAGGTTCTAAAGTTTCACTATCTCATGTATTCTCCTTCCCTATATTTCATAGCCTCCATATGTTCCTCATCCTTCCTATGTTATGTAACATCCCTATTAGCTTCTTCCTCCCATTGATTATCTACATCCTTGAATTTTGTAGTTTCCTTATTTCTCTAACCACTTTGTGATCTATATCTTTCCTTTGTTCCACCATCACCCTGTATTCTTATTTCTCTCTTAACTCTATATCCTCCCTGAAATCCATAGAACCTTTGCCAATAAAACTCAACAAACCTTTAAATACATTTTTAGATACATATGTCACTTATAAGATAAAAATTCAAAATCACCCTCTAACCAATAAAATCCTTACCATACACCTCTTATTATAGGCCTTCACACCACTTACAAGCCATAAAACTCTCATATAAATAATGAAGGAATTCCCCCCATTGTCAAGTGAACTTATCAACAACTATGTTTTGAAATGCAAATTTGATAGCCTCCATTAAATCTTATTTAAGTCTTTCCAACTTTGTATTCTTATATCTTCTTATTTTACTTATAGCCAGAGGATATGGAGTTATAAAATTTTATTACAAGATCCTAAAAATTATATTTTCCTCTTCTCTAACTCCTCCTATTTCCAAGCTACATTTAATCCTTCCTCAATATCAGCCCTTCCTTCACATTCAACATTTTTTCCTTAATATATTAATCCTTTCCCTTTCCTTCCTTCACATTCCTTCTCCTCAAGTTTTACACCTTCTACCATCCCTTTCCTTAACCCAGCTTTTAATAAAAAAAAACTCTACCTTACATAAATTTTCCATCTCCTTTGTTTGCCTCTCCATATTTCCTTCCTCTATCTCTTCCCATATAATTCAATCATTTTACATCTCACCCTTTACCACAGAATCATTTTCCTTTTCCAACTTCCTCAATCATTTCACTTCTTTTATACCCAACTCCCCCTTATCACAAAATCCTTTTCCATTTCATTCTTCCACATCCTTTCTACTTATTTTGTAGCAAATACCTTCCTCCCTTGTTCTAAGATCACTTTATATTCCTCCACTCCTTTATCCTTTAGATTCTTATTTAGTAATATCACCTCTTATGAACATTCACCTTGATTTTTCACATACTTTGTGTTACACCATTTTTATATTTCCTTCATCTCTAGAACACCAAATTATTCTACCCATTTCCATATCACCTTCTTCCTCCAAACCCTAGATTGGTTTTAACTGTCTTGATCCCAATCCCTCACTTCTTTTGCCTTCTTATTTTAGATCCAATTCTTAGAGAAACCATTTTTAAATCTATTATAAGTAATACTATAATGTTTTGCTATGTGACACATCGAGAATCATGAAAAACACCTTCCTAATGGATTTTCATAATTTATTTTATAAATATATTATTTTCCTTGAATAGAGATATAAACTTCATCTAATAATAGATTGGTCATATCAATAGTTGCCTTTGTCCTTGCATAAATAGAAGATTTTTTGTTGCTATTTATGGGATCCACTTCATAAAATTTTCCTAAAGAATTTTTTTATCTCCCAGAAGAGCTCATGAGTATGGTATTATAGAGGTAAGGCATACAATATTACCCATACTTATATGATCCTCTCAGTATAATTATCATCCTAAAAATTATCCTTCCAAGGTTGAACAACAATCCATCGATCTAACATATTTCATATTCTTTTCCTAAAAATATCATCTCTCTGCATTTTCTAGGAATTTAACCAGAAATTAACCCTTTGGAAGATGTTGAATATTATTCAAGTATGCACCCTTATAATTTTTTTACACCCATTCCTCTAAGGAATTTCCCCCCAATGGTTTACCTAAAACTTTCCCAATTATTGTCTTTAAAAATAAATAGGATCTAACCTCTTATACTAATTAATTTTTAACAACAATCTTCCTTGTTTCTCTTGAAAAAACATGGAAGAAACTATTCCTTAAAGGTTACTTAGGATTCACTCCTCCAAACCCAAATCCTTTTTTACCATTCAAATTCAAGTTGAAATTCATTCTTCAAATGGCTACCGTTTGAGGTGATATATCCCCCTACCTTATTCATTTTTCATATCCTAATATTTCTCCATAATATAAATTAGAATTATTATGTCTAAGTCAAACCTAGATCCAAGTTCCAACCTAATCTCCAATTATATATTCATTTCCAAACTCTTATTTCCTTACTTATACTAATCCTCCTAACAATATTTTCCATTATACTCAAATTAGTTCCCAATACAAGATTAGAATATATTATATCTAAAAATCTATCCCCAACCTTCACTATTTTTAAAATCTAGGAAAATATCCCATATCTAACATATTATTTTTAAACCTCATTCATAGATAATAATTTAGAAATGAAACACTTCATCTCCTAAAACATTTACCTTCTTTCAAAATTTGGTAATTAGATGTAGACTTTATCCTCATATCTAAAGTTTATATAACGTCTTGCTTTACTTCCTCATCAATATATTTATCATTCACTTTAAATTATAATACATACATCTCTCTCACTAATTGGATATCCTCATCAGATAACCCAAACATATTATTTGATATTACCTTGATCACAAATTCCTCTTCAAATTATTGAACCATGGTGGATATATCTCCCTTCATCTAATATCTACTTTATTTTACCTCTTCATGATCCTTATCAACCTTGTTCTTCACTAATCCATTTCTCCCCCATAACTTATGCTCTAGTTCCTTGTGGAATTTCTTCTTTTTTATCCTCGTAGACAACCTTTCAATTCCTCTTTAACCTCCTATTGGTGTCCATGCTAACACATGTAATTATGATTTAACCAACAAGTGATTACCATCGATATGAACCAAATTATCCATAGCAAAAAATTTACACATTGATTTGTCTACCATATGGACATTATTATTTATATTTAATTACTCTTTATGGTTTAGTGGATTTATTGATGTATTTAAATTTTTACTTATTACACTTAATTTAATTTGATTATTATAAATTAAATATTATATTTGATGCTTCAAATCCATATAATAATTTGTGGAATGTCTTTGGAATCAGTGATAATAAAAAAAATCACTAGAGTCATAAGATTGAGTTAAGGGTATTGAAGGATCTAACTCCTTTATTGGAGGTAAGGTAATCATATTGCATTTAAGTAATTTCTCTAAGATTTTTTGAGGTTGATTTTTACTACCATTTAAATACATACTGCCATCATTGCTTTCATTCTTAAAGCTTAAGTTGTTTTGAAATATAGAAACATTTAAAGAATAATTGAATATATATGCATTTAAGAGCTTGATTTGGAATTATCAAACAATAATACAAAGGTCCTCAAAATAAGTATAATAGGGTGAAAAAATAATAGTATGTCCTATTTTTTGCTTTCTGTGGCCACATACACTTACATCTACCTAAAAAAAACTTGAGTTGAATTGGTTGAAATTAAAAGAATGTGTGTTGTGTGTTTTAGCTTACATATATAAAGACATACTACATCCATATTTTTTAATGTTTTAACCCACTAAAGGTTTTTATATTATTTTTTGGGATTTTTTTTTAATAGTTTTAACAAGAAATTTTATTTAATAATTAGAAGTAAATTATCAATAAAAAATTTTGGATTTCATTATCAAATGACACATAACTCAACTTGGTACCCTTATTTTTAAAGTATACAATTTATAATGCTCTCACCAAAAACTTGTTTAACTTAAGATAAGTCCACAATATATCCTTTTGAACAATATTTATTTGAAAATGAGCAACAAAATGATCAACTATAATTATATAATAATGTATTCATCCATGTGGTAAAGCATAAAACTAATCAAGTGCATAATCTATAAAGCTTCTTAGGAATACTTAATTGATAATTTATCATTATGATAAATGTTTAAGTAAGATGTGTAGGATGCCTTAATGTGATGTGAAGGATCTCCCTCTATATTTAAAAATTCAAACTTTGGAGATGCAAATATTATTAGAAAGGGATATAAATCACTTCATAAGCTAAGGGGTTTAACAGAATATCATTAGAAGTGACCCTTATTTTTGGATTTTTATATCCTTGAGAAATAATATTGATTTGATTGTTTAATTTACATAATTCATGTATCATAGTATCCATTTTGGGTTTGGTATAGAAATATAATAGATTAGAAAAGAATAATTTTGTACAAGAAAATGGTTACCAATATGAAAAGTGGTTGGAGAAACATAGTAAGAAAGTGAGTGTTGAAACATAGGAGGAATTTTTTCACATGGAAGACTTTGAGGAACATAATAATGAATATGATCATATTGAAACATATGAGGAAATTTAAAATTAATATAAACATGTTTATAAGTAGGAAGAATTACATGTTAAGGAGAAGGAATAACAATATAAACATATTGAGAATTTGAACACATATCATTTTGAGAAGGAAGAAAATTATAAAAAATAGAGAGAGTAAGAGGTTTATAAGGAATCCTTGAAATTACTTCATTAGAATGTAAATTATTACAAGCAATGTCTTTCATTAAATTATTTATTCTAGATATTTCAACAAGATTTTCTGTAGAAAATTTATTAATATTATCAATCTTATTATCCCTATATTTTACTTATAATTCATCCTCATAATAAAATAATTTAAATCTTAATCTTAATCACCATCTTAATAGATTTAACATTCAAATTATTACCATCATTTGCATTCAAAGAAGAAGCATTGATCTCTACATGACAACATGCACCAAAATCCATAGTATCCTCTATAATTTATGTCAAGGTTTTCTCATGTTCTAGATATTAATTGGCTGATATATATATATATATATATATATATATATATATATATATATATATATATATATATATAATTAGATGTCCAAGTCCATATATATATATATATATATATATATATATATATATATATATATATATATATATATATATATATATATATATATATATATATATATATAATTAGATGTCCAAGTCCATATTTCCATAGATTTATTTGAATTAATCTAACAGTTTTTCCCTTACTAATCAGTTCTCTCATGGCAAAATGTGACTTTCCATAATTATGAGGGACTTGCATATGGATCCAACACTAAATACACTCATGTAATTTGTATATTATTTTGGACCTATTAGGGTAAATATTATTTATTTTGAACTTTCATAAATTTTATCCTTACTATCATAATCATCATAATACATCATTATGAAAATATGTGACATTCATAAAAAATTTTACATCTTTAAAAAGGACATCTAAATGGTGAGCCATTAAAAGAACACTAGGGTTTAACATACTTTTCATAAATTGAAATGATCTAGGGTTCAGGATAAATAAAATCAAACATAGGGGACCTTGGGATATTTAATTTAGGATCATTCAATATAATTAACTCTATAAAATTAGGTAAATTCATATTTGACTTCATTTAAAACAAGATCTATCCCTATGGAAGAAGGCACATTAATTTAGGGTTTTGTGAAACTCTAGAGGAATGTTTCAAATAATTAGTCTCAATAAAATTATATCCATCACTATTAGATTTGGTTATCATGTTTGCTAGGTTCTATAGATAGTTCTTAGCTTTTTCCTAGTTTGTCCTTTTATGGATTTATCCCATATTAGTTAGTTTCACTTATTGTTTGTCCCTGCCTATATATGCAAGGCTTCTCTTTTTTAACATATAGAATTTATTATATGGATATTATATGATAGTTCCTTTGTCTTTGAATATCATATATTTATATCCTAAAACTCTTATTGTGATGTTTTTTATATTAATGCTTCATGTCTTGGTCTTAGAATGATTTTGTTGGTGTTCCTTTCATGGTATCAAAGTTGGAGGTGTTATAGCCATCCATTTGTGAGTTTGTTATTGCAAAGGTTTGTCAAAATTTATTTTCGGTGGAGTCAAGGTATTTTTTATAGATCTAAAATCTATTTTTTTGGTCATTGACCAAGCCATATAGATCCTAGGCTGCACTATTATGTAATCATTATGCTAGACCCATGTTTAAATTTATTTTGGAAGCTTTTTAGGTAATTTATGGATGTATTTAATGGTTTTAGTCCTTAAATGTATCAAAATAAAAATATAAAAGTATATGGGAATATAAATATGAGTTTTATCATCTTCAAATATCAAATTGTACTTCCCTTCTGATTAAAAACCCGTTCATTAGTCTACTAGCAAATACCTACCACTAATTCAGTTTTCTCTCACCACAGGCTATATGAATTTGATTTTTTAGATATGAGACCTAGTTTAATTAGATAAAAATCCAATATTTCCTACCATATAAATTTGAATCATTTTTTAATAATCCATACAGCTTGTTTTACAGCTTAAAATTTACTGCAACAATATGTCTTCATCCTCTGGATAGCTGGTTGGTTTTCTTTTGGTTTGAGGCCTAAAATATGCAATTTTAGATATGATTATTAAAAAGGACAGTATTTTTGGTCTGATTTTATCTTATAATATGTATTAACATTGTTCATTATTTCGTACCACATTTTATAATGTCACAACATGGCCCATTTAGCCAGTTTTTTTGGATCTTGAAAAGAGTCTTTCTGAGCTAGTTTTCACCCATTTTTGAAAATATATGCTTGATTTTTACCAAATAAATTGATGAAAATGTTTTTAATGAATATTTTTAGCATATTCATGAGGTGGTGAAGCATTTTTTTTCCTTAGTGCATTTACATTTTGTGTAATGCTTACTTATTTGACCCATTTTAATGATAGAAAACTTGTAATGACTATAACTTTTGAACCGTGACTCAAAATTGAGTATTTATTTTTTCAAAAGTGTATTTTTTTATTATCCATATATTGGGTTCATTTATATTTTAAAAATAACTCAATAGAAAGTGCCAAATTTGGTGGGGGTTACACTTTGGGGGGGAGCGGGTGTTATTTTTTCCTTGTTGAAAGAGTTGTTATTTTAGGGTGTTCATTAATTTTGTTGGGAGACGTTAAATTGTCATGAGGGATTTGGATTTTTAACAGGGTAATTATTATTTTTAAATTTTTATTTATTTTTTTACAATGGATTCATACTTATTTTATCCCCTCAACACCACCAACTACATTATTTTGAATATCAAAATGAACATGGAATTACACTTGAAAGGCATATAGATAATGGTGTTTAGCGACATTCCCCACTTTATAAATGAGGAAGATCTTACCTAGATTTCATCCATGTAATATGAGGCTCTTTTTTCAATTCACCTCCATGATTAAAATAATTTATAGTGATATGTCACTTGTGCCACATCACCAAATGAAGCTTAGGATGTTATTGTAGCCCTATTTGAGAATGATATTGAGTCTTTTGGATCATTTGTACCCTATTTTAATCCACCTCATTCTATTCCAATTATTTCTCCTCATGTTATTAAATATTCATTTTTTGATGATGATACTTATGATGTTCAAGATTTAAGTCTTGATAATGACATGGGTGAGGTACTGTTGGCATTTCCTTCTTCTCTTCCTAGTGAGGATTCACTCTTTACTAGTGACATGAATCAAGATTCCTCTTCATTTTGAGAGGACATAATTCTTTATGGTGATCTATATGAGGCATTATTAACTCTTAAACCTCTCACCATTCCTCCTTCTTTAGTTGTTAGTGAGGACTTGTCTTTTGTTAACAGTTTACTTGAGGCACCTATTACTCCTCATGTAATTTGTAATATCATTCATTTCATTGATCAAGAGGACATGATTCTTGAGGATTTGGCACCTTCACCATCACTTTTGGAAATCATGAATGAGACATCATCATGAATTCATGAGGATGACTTTTATTGTGCCATAGTTTTTGTTCCCTCATCACTTACTCCTCTTATTTATGAGGATATGTTTTTAGACATCGATTTCCATAAGGAAGCTATTATTATTAAAATTTATAATATAGAGATTTATGTTTCTCCTAATACTACATTTTTTTCGTATCCCACTTTTTATCTACTTGATTATGTGTCTGGTTCTTTTGAGAAAGATACTCTTGGATTTGGATCTTGCATACTTCACTCTTTGGGCTACACTCATGTAGGTATTGGTAGATTCTTATAGGGTAATGTCTCTCATATTGGCATTGATATTTCTATAGGTGATGTGTTTTTGGTACATCTTGTTCATGGAACTTAGGAGGAAGGTACATTAATGGGAAGAACATTTTATTTTTGGGACTATCTCACCACCTATGTAGATGATTCCTTGCATTCTTTCCATCCACACAAGATATATAATATTGATAATCATGTGGGGTGAAGGAAGTTATCCTTAGTATAGATTCCACATGAATTCCTTCCTTCCTTACTTCCTTTCCTTCTTTTCTCTCTTTTACATCATTTTGTAGGGAGTTTTGTTTCCTACAAGTTTTCTCTCTTTCTCTATTTTATGGATATATATTGTACATGAGTACCTGAATAGGCCTTATTGTCAAGACTCATACTATGGATATTCCACTTGGTTTTTGTCTATTTTTATCCCCTATATTCACTTGATGGGGGTTGTTAGAGTTGGTTCTCATGTTTTTTAGGTTATATAGATAGTTTTTGTCCTTTTCCTAATTTGTCCTTTTGTGGATTTATCCCACATTGGTTCGTTTCACTTAATTATTATTTGTCCTTGCCTATATATGCAAGGCTTCTCCTTTGTAACATATATAAGTAATTTTATGGATATTATATGACATTTACTTTATCTTTTCATATCATCTTTATGGGTCTTACAGCTTTTATTGTGATGTATTTGTTGTTAATTCTTTAGATCTTGAGATTGGAAGGATCTTGTTGAAGTTCCTTTAATAAAATGGAGTAATATATAATCCTATAATGGGTGAAAGAGATCAAAAGTTCACCAAAACATAATATGAAAAAAATAGGCTTTACATCAAAATGTAATACTTGTATCCATTAACATTTAACCAAGTTCAAATAGATGTAAAATAGTAAAATTGAACCTAATTAATATTTTAAATCTAAAAAAATAAATGAGTCAGATAGGGTTTAAAATAGTATCTTGATTTATGGATAATTTATAAATAATTATCATAATCTAACAACATAATTAAAACCTTTGTGGTAAGATAGTGAGAACCCATAAAACTCATCATGAAATGAAAGGAGCACCTTCCTAGAACCATACACTCCACATTTCTATTCCCCATAATTGTAGAATCCACATCTTTGCTAAATGAAATGTAGGTATAAATTGTTTTTATGACCATTTTTTTCATCTATGCTGCCCCAAAAACCTCACTCAATATTTTGAAACTTCACATTCATCAACAAGTAATTACATATCTTATTCAAACACTAATAAGGCAACTAAACCTACAAAGGATAAGGAAAAGGATTTTTTTGGGGGCATATGATTAGGATCATCATGGTATTTAAGCACCATTTACTAATTAGGGCCCAAAATGATACATAATATCAAAAATAACACATCATGTAAATGTAATTTTGATTACACCAGGTTGTTGAGTATAATGCAATGTCTAGCTAGAATTGATTTTAATGATACAGTTTATGCTCTAGATAGATGTTTAATTATTATACAATGCTAAATAAAATTTTGTGATATTAAATTTTATATTCTCTTTCATATTTACTTTATATTCATGGATTCCTTCTCTATATGATTTCTTTTCTTAAATGCACTAATGTACCTATGTGTTTATATTCCCTTTAATTGAAATAAATCCCCTAATAGCACACAAATTAACATCAAATGGGACAAAAAGTAAAATGTATGGAACCACAAATCCTAGGTGCACTGAAATGGACCCACAAGACAAACCAAAAACCTATAGTGTATGATTATATGGGGATGACCAAAAATCAAAACTAAGAGAGAGGTAAGATAGATGGATGGGGAGAGAGAAGAAAGATGGAGACATGAAAAAAATGAATAAAAACCTAGCAATAAATCCTCATTTGGACCAATAATTGACAAGTACATGTGTACCCTAGAATTATTTAATTTAATGACTAATAAATTCCTAGGGGCCATTTGTGTCTATAGGAATATATTTATAGACTTACACTCTATGCTCTCTTCAAAGAATGTAACTACAAGAATCCAAATATGCAACAAGGGTGTGATAAAGGGATGGAAAGCAAATAGATTATAACCTAATGGATTCACTATGAGCCTAAATTCATTATCTATTTTGTTAAATTACATGGGATAAAGGTTGAACAAATAATAACTAGCCTTAAAATAGAATAAAAAACTAATCTATTGAAATTAAATATGGAAAAAATGACTGATATTCTAGTCGTAATAACTCAAAGTAAATATTGAAAATAAAGTATGATTTATGAAGTAAATTATTTCTATTTATGAAATTAAATATGTTTTACAAAACAAATATTGAAATTTCAAAATTAAAATGTGATTTAGGAATGAATATTTTTTTCAAAATAAAGCTTTACAATTCTATAAATTTAATCTAATCTTGGCATTTAAATCTACTAACTTGAGTAGTATGTAAAACTCAAATAGAGTTTCACCTTGTAAACAAGGTCCTCTCATATCATTATCCTAATGATGATATAACTTTACAAACCTAAAATCTAAGTGTATCATATTGATTAGGAATTGGAAAGGATTTACAACCTGAAGCAAGTGGTATCAGGTGCTTCTAAGTAGACCTTTCTAGTTCAACACTCAAAATGACCAAGAGAGGGATAAAAAGCATGAGATGAATGATATGTTAGAGGTAAAATCACTGATAAGGGGGTTAAATCAATGATATCAAATAATCCAAATATAATTATGATCTTTACAAACACTTAACTAGTTACCACAAGCAATCATAAAGCATACACATTATTCATAGCAAAGAGAAAGAGAGATAATGCAAGATCAATCACATAACACATGACATATGTGGGAAAATATCTTGGGGGAGAAAACCCATTGGAACCTAAAATTTTACTATTGTCTTATAATAAAAAGAACTAATTTAGACTAGTTGTAACTAATCAAGGAACTACAATCCCTATTTAGTGAGACTACAATCCCACAAGGTGCTACAACACCTATCTAGATGACTCACAATAGCAACCAGACTTTTAGCAAGTTTCATCTTGAAAGGAGGTAGAAACCACCTTAGATGTTGAGCTACCACAACAACACCTATGAACACATCCACCTTTGAATTGATGTCTTCAATACCTAATGATGGACCTTTGATTATCACTCTTCACCTTCACTCATACTTAATCTAAAAGAGCACTATTATGCCAAAAGAATTATGGCCTACAAGTCATAAAAATAGTCCTTAATCTATTCCTCTCTTTAACTCATCCATAGGGCAATTTACCCCTCCTTTTCTCCATAATTTACACACACAAGCCTCTCTCAAATCTCTCCTAAGTCTCCCACTAAGGTCTACAAATAACCATCTTTGATTTCACTATTTATAAAGCATACATGATAATCAACACCTTGTTCTACAATTAGGCATGTACTATCCCTTAAGGAATATTTCACATCAAGACACAACTTAAAAATATCTTCATAGGTTGGCCATAGCATCTATGGGTCACCCTTAAATAGTTATACCTTTTAATAAGGCCCTTATAGCTCTTATAGATCTCATGGAGACCTATTCACCCATTTATCATATCAAAAAGAAAAAAAATAACATAATACCACATCAAAAATCATAGGTCCACACTACATGACCCCTTAATCATCTTAAAATGATCATAGTTAACTCTGCTCACCTCTGTATATGCTCAAATAATTCAAACACTAACCTGATACACATGAACATCATGAATGCACACACAATTAACTTATTAAGAATTATTAATACTTAATATATATTTATCACACTTCAAAAATCCACACATATCATCCTTATGGATTATAAAACACTCTAAAATAGCTAAGACACTATGAAATATTGAAACAATATCAACACATGCTCAAACATCCTTCCTAGGTCATTTACAAAATAAATATAAAAACATAGTAAATTATGAACCTCAATATCTTTGATTGTACACAATTATATATCTTTAAATATATATTTCCATATGCACCTTAGTTTCCTCTATAACTTCACTTTTTACACCATGAGCAAATTCTACATAGATCGAAAGATATGGCTAAAATATAAAGCACTAGTTTTTCCTTTACAAATGAAAATATTCAAATGCAAATGGTCACAGTTAAACCTCAAACACCATTCTTGTATCTCATGTCCTCACTACTTATATTAAACATGCACCATCGATCTTCTCCAAACTTTAATGCATAGGTACCAATTCTCAAACATTAAACCTTGAACATGTTGACCTCATCTCATGCAATCTTACAACTTTGACCTTATTCATTCTATCAATCTCATGTATGTAGCTTGGTCTTTAATAATTTTAAACAGTTATCACTTTGACCTCTTGAATTTAATATGCACCATTGATCTCTATTAGTATGATCACCCACTCACTGTTGATCCTTAAAAGAAGCTTGATCTTTATCTCTACTTAGCATTAAACATTGAACACATAGCACCATCTCACTGCTTCTTGACTTCTTGGAATAACAAACTTTGTCAATGTTGTTTGAACTTTAACTTGTGCACATTTGACTAAGTATGGGAACCTTGCTTATCTACCTAGAATGCCAACTTTGCATAGTCATATCTTGTACCTTGCTCACTAGCATATTCTCCAATTTGGACCATATGATCTCTTCACATAGCAAAATCCAACCATGTGTCAAACTACTCCTAAAAAATTTTCATGTGTGAGATATAATAGCATTAAAATGCATCCTCAGATTTATCTATTTACAGAGCCAATAATGTTAATAATTATCTAGAAGGCCAAATTTGAACATGCATATCTTTTGTTGTGCTTTGGTGCTTGACCTAAAAATTAGAAAAAATCAACTAAGCATAAAATTGAACAAACCCATATGATCATCTTATTCTAAAATTTCCACACATGTGAGATATCCCATCACAAAAATTCTTACTCAGTTCTTTCTTGCCTCAATGTCAAACTACCTAGGAGCCCAACTTTACACTTACATATCTTTTGATGCACTTAGGTAGATGACATAAGAACTAGTGCATAAGAACTAGGAAAAATACTAAATAAACCCATGTGACTATTTCCTCCTAAAACCTCCATGTGTATGATTTTTGACATCATTAACATGCTTACTCAACTCCATTTGAACATAGAAAACACTGTCAAAATGCTTGAGAGCCCAACTTTACACCCACATATCTTTGACTGCATTTAGGTGCATGACCTAAGATTTAATTCATAGAAACTAGGGACTAATTTTATCACAACCATATGACTAAATCCACCTAACTCATCCACATGTGACATTGGTGACATCATCAAACTGCTTACTTAGATTTTCTACCACTAGACCAAAACTATCTAGATGATAACAATGATCGAATAGATGAATTTCACTTATGCACATAAGCACTCAAAGTATATAAAAAATATTAGGGACCTATTTTACATCCTTAAATCACCATAATCATTCCTGAACATCTCTGACCATGCCAAAATTGAAGATGAACCAATCAAACTTCAAGCACACTAGAACAACCACATTGCACACTTTATCATTGTCACTTAGATAATTAAAGCACTAAATCCTCTCACTAGGACACCTTCATGACATCATCATGACATCATTAATAATTGTCTAATAATGTCCCCCTTTGTCATTAATGTCAACAACCATCATATAGCAATATATAACTCACCTTCCTTCTCTCTTTTCAAGCAATCTCACAATAGGAACCATCTCCCCCTTTGATACACTGATGAATTGGGAACAATTTGATCCTAAGTACCTAAAAAATACCACAAAAAGGAGATGACCACCTTAGAAATATGATACAAATTCCCCCTTACCTTGAGCCTACTTCTGCTTGCCTTGACAATATCCTCTTACTTCATGCCAACACTCTCTTCAACCAAGCACTGTAACTAATGAAAAATAACACAAAAAAATACTAAAATCTGATGAAACTCACCAAGAAACATATGAGATGGACTCCCCATAAGATCTTTGAGACATTTCAAATCTCCACACACCATGAAGAACGACCACACATGCTTACTAGCCTTTTCTCTCAAGCTACCAAAAGGACCACAAAAATAACTTCATGCCACTCACCAAATAGGAAACATGCTCTCAACTAACCTAAAAACTCTCCTTAAAACAAACATATTTTTCTCTTTTGGAGAAACTAGGAAAAAATCACTCTTCTTCAAACTAGGCCTATTTAGCTTCTTTGTAGCCCTACCTAGAACTTGAAAAGCCCATAATTTTTAGTAGACACATCTTAAAGACTTAAAACTTCATATATATAACACTCTCATATACCCTCTCAATCACACCAATTTGGATTACCAAACTCATCCTTTGCAACATACTTCCTTTACAAACCTACTAGCTAATTAACCCTCCATATTGACAAAAATTTGAATAACTTGAGAACCACAAACCTTAAAATCTATATTAATATTTATTTTACAATCCATTTGGCCCATTTAACTTATTAATAAACCTTATATCTCAGCTCATATTGCAAACCACTTTTCTATCAGAGCCCAAAACCCTAGAATCTCAAAATAAACAAGGTTAACATAGCACCTTCCAGTCAACGTCCATCTCTAAAATATTGCACACCTAGAGACACTCATCACACACTTCTAAACCAAAAATTGATACACCATACCTTTGGGAACATAGACTTCTTATAACCCATTTTAGGCCTATTTGCCCTTAAGCCAAAAACTGAGAAATCAAGAGCACTCAAAAAGCTTCAATTGTCACAAACATATCTTTAGACCATAAAAACACCTGGAGCACATCAAAAATAAGTGTATAGACCTTTTTGAGAATCAAACTTTTATTTAAATTTCATCAATCTCATTATGCGATCTGGATATACCCATTCTGACCCTATGTAATAGTTCCTTCACAAATCTCTGGAGCAAGCTCATGAACTTGTTACTCCCCCTTAACAAAGACCTTCTTTAATTGGCATTATTACCTTCAACACACAAAATTTATTCTCCATTGAAAGGATTCTCTTAAGAAGCATATGCACAAACCTCCTATACACCACAATGCTCTACCATGGTGTGAAACCAAGAGTTTCTCATAACTCCTCTTCTTCCTTCTCCTCCTTGGTCATCTAATACTTATAGTTCTTCTTCTTCTTATTCTTCTTCTTCTTCTTCTTCTTCTTCTTCTTCTTAGGCTTAATAGAAACAACTTCCTTATCCACTACAACATTCTCTTTTTATGATTGGATTGATAATACATGGATAAAACAAAGATTCATGACATACCTTTTAAACTAAATAATCCATCTTGTATCACTAGGCATAGATAATTGATATTCTTTGCATGATACATGCTCAATAATAGTAGGGTGTTCACTTGGCTCCATATACAACTCAAAACTATTTTCAACCATCACCTTAGTCTTCTATTTGAGCTTAGTTTCTTCACTCTCAACATGAGTAAACAATGAGACCTCTTGGTCCTCTTCAACTTATGAAGCATTCTCCACCATATCAAATAGATTACTTAGACCTATAATCTCATCATGACTCACACTTGTCATCTTTGGCTTCCATGTGTTAACTTGCCTTCTTCCTTGCACTCTAAGAGCCTAATTGAACTCATTTTAACTTTTAGACCTTTGCTTGTATAACCTAGCAATGTGACCTCTCTATTCACAATTGTAGCACACCATATTCCTTGATGGAAACATAATTTGTCTTACCATATTTGGATAGAAACTTACAATATGTCCTTTGCCATAACAAACAAAACAACCTCCCCTTTTTGAAGAGGACTCACCTTATCTAATCTTATGTGAACAATGGTTTGCAAAGTGTCCCACATCAAGAAATTCAAATCACTTAATTTTTCTCACCCCTTTTTAATGATGACCCCATCATAGTCCCATGTACACTCATTTCTAATAGGTCTCTTGTATTCTCTAGCTTTATGCCCAAATTGATTACATGTGTAATAGTAACCATTAAATCTTGCATACCTCATGGTATTAGATTGTCTGATCTGATTTGTCTTTATTTTGGTAGCACCTTCATTCCTTGTCTAGTGATTTATCTTAAAATATTGATCCACATTTCTCTTATTGATATTTATGTCAACTTGAGTATCAATTTCGGGCTCTTCATTAAAACTCAATCTAGATCTATCATAAGCTGATTTTTAACTCCTTTGGAGATCATCCAGATCATTAGAACTTTTATCAAATTTGATAAATGATTTCACCTTGCTTTCAGATTTCTAACTCATCTTTCAAAGACACAATATCATAATCATACCTTGAGCATTCTTCTTCTTTGTATCGTAGACTTTTAGATATAAATTCCAACTTAGAATTAAGAAACATGATAATACCTTCATGTTCCCTAGAGTCTTCAACCAATCTTGCCTCAAACACACTGAATTGTTCCTCGTAGTGCTTGAGTTTAGATTTCATCTTCTTATTGATCTTCTTTTCAAACTTCAGTTATTCAAGAGCATTTGTCAATGCAGTATCATAGTCCATCTCATCTTCATCATCATTTGAATCACTCCAAGTAGACTCCTTCTGATGTGAGAAACTTCCTTCCTCAGCTATTAACAGAGTTTCATCTTTAGCAAGACCATCATCTTCATGATCATATTCTGATTCACTATCTTCACTCTCATCTGATGAGCTACAATCATCTTTGGTGTAAAGACTCTTGTTGTTCTTGAAAGTCTTCTTCTTGTTATTAAACTTTTTGAATCCTTTCTTCTTATAAGTCTTCTTTTCTTCATCTAGGCCATCATCGTGTACTTCATCACCATTCTTCTCATGCTTATAAGGGCACTTATGAGTAAAATTTCCTATCTCTCCATAATTAAAACATTTGAAGGGTAGTTTACCCTTATACTTCCTTGAGCCTAAGTTTAATTTATGAGTAATCAAAGAAATTAGTTCATCCTCATCAATATCAAATATGTCATCCTCTTTGGGTTTCTTACCTTGAAACTTCTTCTTAAGCTTCATCTCTATATTAAATATTTTTTCCTTATTTGATGTTATATCATCATTTATTCTCATCTCATATGTAGTAAGGGTGCCACACAATTGATCCATCTTCAACTGAGTAAGATCATGACTTTCTTCTATAGTAGATACTTTTGGATCAAACTTGAGGGATAGAGGCCTTAATACCTTTTGGACTATAGTATCTTCTTCAAGATTCTCTAGAAGACCTTTGATGATGTTCAAAGTCTCATCAACTCTCTACAAAAAAGATTCCACATAATCTTCTTCCTTCATTTTGAGACTTTCAAATTGCCTTCTATGAGTCTGCAACTTAGTAAGCTTGACCTTTGAATCTCCTTCATAAATGATCTACATTTTGTCTCATATCTCTTTAGCAAATTTAAAATGGGTTACTTTGGTGAAATCAGTCTCTGTAAGCCCACAAGTGATGGCATTCATTACCTCAAAATTATTCTCAAATAGCTTCTTATCTGTAGCACTAGATGTAGGAGTAGTAAGAGAAACATAACCATCTAGAATAGATTTCCATACATCAAACCCTAAGGACATAATATATTTCCTCATCCTTGCACTCCAAAAAATATAATTGGATCCATTAAAAATTAGTGATTGGTTAGTAGAGAAACCTCCTTGATGACTACCCATATTGTATCTTGGATCATCTTTAAGTTATCAAGCCTTTACCAAAGGACCTACTCTGATACCAATTATTAAAGGTACAATCACTAATAATGGGGGTGAATTAGTGAGCTAAAATAATCCAAAATTAAATTTAATATTTACAAATACTTAACCAGTTACCATAAGAATTCATGAAGCATGCACATCATTCATAGCAAAGAGTAAGAAAGATAATGAAAAATCAATCACATAACACATGACATATGTGGGAAACCCTTTTGGGGGCAAAAACCCACTATAACTTGAAATTTGACTACTATCATATAATAACAATAACTAATTCAGATCAGGTGTAACTAATCAAGGAACTACAATGCTTATTTAGTGAGACTATAATCCCACAAGGTGCTACAACACTTGTCTAGATGAGATGCAATAATAGCCAAACTTTTAGCATGTTTCACCTTGCAAGGAGGTTTCAACCAATTTAGATGTTTAGTTACCACAATAACACCTATGAACACATCCACCTTTGAATTGATGTCTTCAACACCTAATGATGGACCTTTGATTATCACTCTTCACCTTCACTCATACTCAATCTACAAGAGCACTATTATAACAAAATAATTATGACCTACAAGTCATAAAAATAGTCCTTAATCTATTCCACTCTTCAACTCATCCATAGGGCACTCTAACCTTCCTTCATTCCATAATTTACACACATAATCCTCTCTCAAATCTCTCTCAAGTCTCTCACTTAAGTCTAGAAATCACCATCTTTGATTTCATTATTTATAGAGAATACATGATAATCAACACCTTAGTCAGCCATTAAGCATGTATTAGCCCTTAAGGCATATTTCACATCAATACATAACTTTAAAAAATCTTCTTAAGTTAGCCATAGCATCTATGGGTCACCCTTAAGCATCTACCCCTTTTAATAAGGCCCTTGTAGGTCTTATAGGTCTCATGGAGACCTATTCACCCATTTAGCATATCAACGAGCAAAACAAAAGCATAGGACCACTTCCAAAATCATAGTTCCACACTACATGACCCCTTAGTTATGCTCAAATGATCATATTCAACTCTACTCACCTATATATATGCTCAAGTAAATCAAACACTAACCTGGTACATGGGAACATCATGAATGAACACATAGTCAACTTCCTAAGCATTGTTCATACTCAAGATAGATTTATCACACCTCCAAAATCCACATAGAGAATCTTTATGGAGTATAAAACACTCTCAAATAGCTAAGACATGATTAAACATTGAAATAGCATCAGCACACACTCGAACATCCTTCATGGGTCACTTGTAGAATAAATACAAAAACACAATCAACTTTAAAACTCAATATATTTGACTATACACACTTTTATATCTTCAAATCTATATTTCTAGATGTGTCTTAGAGTCCTCTACAACTTTTCTTTTTACACCATGAGAAAATTTTGTATAAATCAAAAGATATAGCCAAAATATAGAGCATTGCTTTTTTCCTTTTCAAATTCAAATATTCAAATGCAAACGGTCACGTTAAACCTCGAACACCACGCTCGCATCCCGTGTCCTCACTACACAGATTAAACACACGCCATTGATCTTCTCTAAACTTTAATGCATAAGTACCAATGCTCAAACATTAAACCTTGAACATTTTGATCTCATCTCATGAAATCTTGTAACTTTGACCTAATTCACTCCATCAATCTCTTGTATATAGCTTGGTCTTTAACAATGCTAAATAGTTTTCACTTTGACCTCTTGACTTTAATACACACCATTAATCTCTATCTATATGATCACCTACTCACCATTGATCCTTAGAAGAATTTAGATCTTTATCTTTGTTCAATGTTAAACATTGAACACATGGCACCATCTCATTACTTCTTGACTTCTTAGAGTAACAAGCTCCATCGATGTTGCTCAAACTTTAACTTGTGCACATTTGACTATGGGAACCTTGTTTATCTACCTAGAAGACCAATTTTGCACAGTCATATCTTTTACCTTGCTCACTTGCATGTTCTTAAATTTGGGCCATATTATCTTCTCACATAGTAAAATCCAACCATGTGTCAAACTACTCTTGAAACTTGTGCATGTGTGACATATAATGGCATTAAAATACCTCCTCAGATTTATCTAGTTACAAAGACAACATTGACAAGAATTTCATGGAAGGCTAACTTTTAACATGTATATCTTTTGTCATGCACAAAATATAACAAACCCATATGATCATCTTCTTTTGAAATGTCCACACATGTTCTACATAGAGACTAGGTTATAGACTAAGCTAGATTTCATTTGTCTAGCCATGTGTGTGATAGTTTTTGGTATTGCATAAACCCATATGAATCCATGTGATGTACTTAGAATAAATATACATTGTATCAAAATCATAAGTGTGTTTGTGTCTATACATATGTACATATGTATGTATGTATGTATGTATGTGTGTGTGTGTGTGTGTGTGTGTACACATTTTATGTATATGTATATATGTGTGTATGTATACATATATATATATATATATATATATATATATATATATATGCATGTATATATATATATATATACACACATATATGCATGTATATATATATACATGCTTGCATGTATATATATACACACATACATATATATGTATGTATATATCAATATCAATACATGTGTGTATGATTGTATGTGTTTGATATGCATGTTAATGGTCCATTGTGCTCAATTGGTTGCACCCATAAAATAGTCACAACATGGGGACTTTTATCAATGTGGGATTGGTCTTGCAAGAGAGCCTCCAGAACCAGATGGTTATTTTTCTTATTCTAATGTTAATCTAACTATCAACTTGAAATAAACTTTATGGGAGAAAAGGGAATAAAGAAACATAAAACTAAATGGTGATGTACCATAATGTAAATGGGTTAATTTCCTAACTATAAAGACACAGATCTATTACTTTTCAAGAAGGGAAATAAACATAACATTAATAAATAAATTGCAATGGGAAAGATAAAACTAGTACATGATATGGAGTTGTAACACTAAGATAAGAGCCAGGGGACAGACAAACAAGATCCACAATAACTTTTATCAATTGTATAAAACTATGAATTATTGCATTCTATTTCAATAATATGTCTCATAACATTCTTTACATAGACAAAAAATAGAGGTGCATATCTTAATTTACAAAATTGAGGGGACTTAACAAGTCCAAGAAATTGACACTTTGTTAAAATGAGCAAATTACATATATAAAATAAGATAAGAGGAAAAATAAATAAACCTCAACAACCCAATGCCATAAGTAGAGGGGATTTAAATGATTTTTTTCATTTTTTCCTCTACTATCCAACTCTAAAAATTTTGGTAGTTGAAGTAATCTTTCATATTTTCATGATGTCACTGCTACCCATTGCCTTCTTATATTATTTTTATTAAATTTTGATTGTAGCTACTTCTTTTATTTTGTAAAATATTTATTAGAGTATGGACTAGCTTATTTTAATAAAAGGAAAAGCTTTAAAAAATAATTCCAAGTTACTCATAGCATTTATTTTATCTAGCTTCACTTTGAATATATAATGTTTTTATTTAAATAATGAGGTGATCCCACTATTTAAAATATAGCTTTAGATTATAATTTAATTAAAGCTCTTTTACATTATTAGTGAATTAAAGAAGCTTCCACTTCGAGGACCATTTTCTGTAAGGAAAATTAAGCTTAATAAATAAATAGATCCTGGTGCATAATTTTTAATATTACATTTAATATTTTACAACTTTTAGTACATGTAACTAACATATGAAATGATAATTATAAACCTACATGTACACACACACACACACACACACACATGTGACACATACATAGTGGTGAGTGAGAGAGGAGAGGATATGTTACACCACCATGGGCATGGATCCTAACACGACCATGAGAAAAGGCCCTCAAATTCAAAATGGCTTGAGGTAGTACCCATTGATCAAGTGTTAGAGGGCATCATCCTCGAGAGTGGAGAGATGGTATGCACCATTCTCTAGGATCTCAATGATCATGAAAGGGCCAAACCAATTGAGCACATGTTTTATTTTATTACAGTATTACTTGTCTAAGATAATTACCTTATCATCAACACAAAAATAATGAGCTATAAACATCTCAAATTATTTTCACTGGAAACTTTGATAAGAGCAGTTGTGCTCCAAAACATTTATACGAAATCTCATCCAATTGCTCCAAATCAACCAAGTAAGAAACACATTTTTTTTATCTAACATATATTTAATTAATTTAACCTTTAGATAAGGGATCAACACCTTGAGAGGAAGAATAGTCTTACATCCATAGACTAGTAAGTATGTGGTTTCCCCATGGTAGTGTAAAAACTAGTTTGATATGCCCATAAAATGGGATATAACATGAGATTTCAATCTCTCTTGGACTAAGAAATAATCAAAAGGAGAATATTATTAAGACTCTTGTTGTAGGAATAAACCCAACCATACCCTATAGGTAATAATTTAAATAAAAATGTAACTTGAAACTAAACTTGTCAGTGAATTGGTGTATCTCAAGACTCTAAAAACCTAGGCCATTATTAGTCTTAACTAATAAAGGCACCCTAAATAGGAAAATAATTTGGTTTAGGATAATCTTGGTAATTTTACACCCATAAATGATACTAATGGGCATGGCCTCAACTCAGTAAATTATTCAATGGTAATGATGAGTTGATGATGACTATCAGATAAAGCAAGCTTGAGCTCACCAATGAAGTCAAGAGCCCAGGTAGAGAAATACCAAGGGGTAAAACTAGACTACAATGAATTTTTAGGAGCATCAATTACATCCCCAAAAAATTAACACAACTTTTAGTTCTTAGTGTAGCAAATGACATCCTTAATAAGAATGGGCTGGTACTAGCCCATCTCAATAATATACTAAGCAGTGGCATGCCTACCAAGGTGGACACCACACATGGTACCATGATACTCCTCAAGAGTAAGATAAGTATCTTTAAGGGTGAGACACTACATGATCACACCATTAATATCTCTCTTAAATAATATCCCAAAAATGATAACATATTGAATGGAGAGCTTACAGATCCTATAATGTTGTTGATAAGAAACATCATCGAGATTGAATTTATCCTCTAGGTAGTGCATGTTATCTTAATTACACACAATTGGATATTTTCCTATATCCTACAAAATATAAAATCTCATTAGGAAAATCATAAACAACAAATTCTAGAGAATCTTTAGGCAATTTATGGACTTTTGATTGATGATACAGAAGTAAAACTCTTACAGAAGCATGATCCACCTCATGGTCATGCCATCTAGGGTGGTCTTTCCCAAAAAATAATGAAGTGGGAAGGATTGGACAATAGCATAAGTCATTTTTCCATTCATATAATTTTTTAACCCTTTTAGTTTAAGGATCACTTAAACTAAATGAAATTAAACTATTTAAATGGAAATATTGATATGAAGTGCTTTGATATGAAAATACAATAATCCACAAAAAAAATTTGAAATTAGAAACTTGATAAAAATAATAAATTGAGATAGGGTTAGAGAGTGTCCCTAAAAACAATAATAGATTTGACTATGTAAACTTTATGTATATGCAAACTTTATTAAATTGATCTATAGATAGGGTTATATTAAAAACAATGATTCACATTTTAATAAGATAATTTTGTAGGAGGAATATAAGGGCACATTATGGTCATGTCTAGCTACTACATCTATTTCTTAGATATCTATATTCTATATATGTCTATCTAGGTCTATGTGATCACTTCTGAGGATTGATTGCAGATCTTTGTATATTGATATGACTCATAGGTAACCTATAATTTTCAAAACTTGTACATGCACATGCACTAGATATAAATTAGATAAAAAAAGATAAAAATGGGTTAGTAATGATGATTGAGTTGGCCTTAAAAACCCCTTATAACTAATCTCTACCTACATAGTCCAAATGGGCCTCAACTTGATTTAGTTCTCCTTCCTAGAGTGATTTTATGATCTATGATGATGCAACTAGAATGTTTTATCTAGATGATAAATTGAAATAATTGACAATAAATGTCCTTGACTTGTAACAAAACACCATTCACACTTGGATAATGACTGTTAGAATATTTTAGAGTTGAAATAAGATTAAAAATTTCTCTTTTGTTCAATGTGTAGTGTTTTTGTTAGAGAGATCCAATGGGGGTAGAATTAGTAGACTTGATATGGTTTTATAAGAGAATATTTAGAATAATTTACATAACTAACTTGATAAGACATGCATTAGATTAGTTTTGAAATGTAACAATTTGAAAAAGTAACTATTAGAGTGTGGGAGGCAAGGCCATATTAGGGGACAAGGTCACAGTGCAGCCCTGTCCGACTAGTGCGGACTTGTCCCAGAAGACTAGAGTTATTAGGACATGTTTGACAAGAACTTATGGGCTGAATAGGGATGAATTCAACTGAAATGGGGATATCTTAATGATATTTTTAAAGTTTAAAAGACAGTGAAAGCTCTTTTATACATTACAATTTAGTGAAATGGTGATTTCAAGTAAGGGTAAGGATGTGAAGAATAAATATTATCATTTGCATTAATGATTGATTTTATGTATCTACATTTTCCCCCACTTTATTCTAGTGATGCACAAATAGATATTATTCAAGTAATGTATATGTGAACATTTTTATGTGTATATACACTTTGTATTCAAATGTGAAGCTTGATTGTGCAATATTACTTAATGTGAAAACTTGCAACAATGCCACTGAAAGTAATAATTGTTCATATTGAAATGTAGATTTTGAAATTTTTTATTTGTAATTTTTTTAAAAGAACAAGGAGAGAAATTTTCCCTATAACTTTGGAGATGACGAAGTTCATGGAATCTTGTTGGGACATTTGGAGAAGTATTGAACCATGGAAAATTGAGAGTGATCAAATCTTAATTTGAAAACCTTTAAATGCTCTTGAGTTGAAATATTATATGCTAGAATACTCATTTGAGTGTATATATTACTATGTAAATATTTGAAGGAGTGTAACCAAGAACTATGGCTCGTTACATATGTAAAAATTACAATCATAGATGTTGAGTGTCACTTAACTCTAACGTGATTCACTTCCCACTAAGATGAATCACATGCTATAAATGCATCTAGATTCTATCTGTAACTTTAGAAACTTTAAAACTTGAGGATTTTGAAATGTCATAGTAGAAACATGATCATGAATGAATATCATTCCCCATGCATATGTATTGTTTGAAATGTTATTTGATTTTCAAAATTTTACAACTTTGAAACCTTTGAACTTTTTTCTACTTTTTAAACCTTTTGAAAAAAAAATTAGAATTGTTTGAAACTCAAAATTTTGAAAGTGTAGTGATGAGTGCACATGCATGCCACATGCCCCCATAATCTGAAAATTTTGGATCATTTTACCACTTTAAATTTGTAAATTGCCATAAATCTAAAGTTTTTATCAAGAAGCTTGAATGTTATAATTAAGCCCATTGTGATGGACCCATTTCGAAATGAGATATGTAGCATGCAAGTCACTTATCTCAAAATAAATCATATGTGAAAAATATAGCATTTTTAATACTTTAAATTGATTACATTTGTAGTATTGAATATAACATTCAATTTTGCATTTTATAGCATGCGTTAGAAATATATGTCATTGAAGCATATAATCAATGTATGCATGATATATAACATGGAACTAGAGTATAAATATAGTATATAAGTGATACATGAAATGAGTCATGGCACCATGGTAAAATAGATAGAGTGCATGATATGCATCATGGCACCATAATAATTAGCAACAAGCATTAAAGTAATGGCATACAATTTGTTGTGTAAGTTTCATAATATGTCATGCTTAAGTCTCAAAGGCCCACATACAAGGGATGTGTAAGATGTTGCATAACACACAAGGCCAAGGGCCACACATAAATGTCATAATAAATAAGTTAAACATACAAATCTAAATTCTACTCACATGATAAGCAAGCAAGTTTAAATCTAGCATTTAGTAAAATAAGAATGTAAAGCAAAGCATATATTAAATGAGACTAGTATAGTGTCATCATATGTATGATATTGAATGTTATAAAGTAACATATTTCATGTAATACATGTAGAAAATATGAGTGATTAGTAAGACATTTGTATGAAATGTATCTCAACATGATATAGAGGTTGTGGATAGAGACAACCTATAAAAATGTTCATAGAAAATGAGTAGATGCCCCCAACTTATCGAGGTTTTTGGTTAGTATGGAAACCTAAATGCAAAGAATCATGTTAAATTATGCCCTGTATCACACTCAATTACCTTGTGAGAAGCATTAAGTAGTGAAATATAGAATATGTTATCTACCTAAAATATAATTTAAAACATATGAAAATAAGTGAACTAGTAACATTTGAAAATGCTTTAGGTCCTAATTTTGAATTTTTTTTTAAAAATGATTTTTTTGGAATTTTTGAAATATATGCATTTGGTTTTTTTTGAAAATATTTGAATGCTAAAGAGTATTTGAAAAAAAAAGAGGTTCTAGGAAGAAAAATATTTGAAAATAGAGGAATTGGGAAGGATTTGAACAATCCTCAACAAAGGTGCAAAAACATAACATGGTAAGAAGGAAGGCAAACAATGTGCCTCCAATGTATTTGTAACTTTGAGTCATGGAAATGTAGTGTAAATATGTATAATATGTAGGAATTTACATGCTCCTTATAAATGGGGTAAATATGCTCATGTATAAGTATCAATATGAGATCATGTGAATACCATAGGATGTAAGGTGTGTGATAGTATGCAATGGAGTGTCATAGAGATAGGTATTGTAGATTGTTCAAATAAATTTAAAAATTAATAAGGTAGGTACCCAAAGTGATAATAAAGCCAAGGGGCTAGAATAATTCTTGGATAATGGATAAGATAATTAGCAAGAAATCAAAGAAGCTATGTACAATATTTGTTGTAAGGTAATTTTCAAATAGTTATAAAAATGAATGTCGAATAAGGATTTATTGGATTACTTACACACATATGAATTGGTTTATTAGGGAATTCAGAATCAGTATCGTTGGGATCATACCAATATTTTGTATTATTAATATCAAAATCGTCAATGTAATCATTAACATAAGAGAACGTTATCTTCTTAGGTTGTGCTTGAGATTGTGAGATGCCATTTTGATTATCTTTTATATTTGTGTATAAGTAAATTCTTGCACCATAGATTGGAGTTTATTTTTGAAAATGTGTATTGATGTTAGGATCTTTTATCTTATCTCGAGTTAGATAATGACCATGTTTATTTGTTTTAACATTTGGAAGAGAAGTAATTGATGCATTTTTTTTGTTTTTTCTCTATGCATGAAGTAGATGTAATACATAATTTATTACCAAACATATTTGTATCATTAGAATTTGTAGGAATATTTTGCTTTGGACATTATTTCATGAAAAAAATTGAAAAAATATCTTTCTTGATTATCTTGAATTTGTTCTTGCAAATTTTATTTTGGTAATTTTTATTTTTGTAATCTTACTTTTTCATCTTGCTCTTTTTGTAATCTTTCTTGATTTAATAATGATTTTTGAATATTTTCTTGTTTTGAATTATCTTTTAGTATACATATTTTATCTTTGTATTCTTTTTGCACTTGTATTTTGGGAGATAAAACATGAGCTGGTTGCTTAATAGATTTATCTTGTAAAGGATCACTACTATCAATGATACTTTGAATTTTGTTCTTTAAAGCCCAAAACTTATCTGTATGATGCCCATGAAATATGTGATATGCACAATATTAGTTTGATCTTTTTATAGGAGTCATATAAGGTAAATTGATTAACTTGTTTCAAATAATTTCACTTAGAATATCACATGGACTTTTATTAGCCTTTTGTATACTTTTTAAAGCATTAGTTTTAGGTGAATGTTGCTCATATGAGGATGTCAAGACATGATTAACACTATCACATTCTATATTTTTTCTAAATTTGTTATTGTTTTAAAGAGATTTTATTTTTGAGCTTAAATATTGATTTTTATTTTGTGACTCTTCTATTGACTTTTGCATAGTGATGATTTTACCTTGGAAGGCTTCACAAGAACAAGCCCTAAATATATTTAATTGAATAAAAAAATCAACAAGAGGAGGTCTGGTAGAGGAAGGGATAGGCTCTTATTTAAGATTAAGAAATTCATTGATATTTGGAACATCATTAATGTGCACATATATATTGCATTTTATTGAAAGCGGAAAGTAACATTACCATGGGTATACATTTTGATTTTTAAAATATAACTAGAAATATCCTTGTGATATGCAATACCACCTCTACTAAACACTTTATCATTTGAATCATTGTGTATAATATTATGAAAATGAGGGGAAAGTAAATAAGAAACTATACTTGAATTATCAAAAGCATTTTTCTCATCATGATCACTATAATTTTTATTTTGAACATTTGAATAACAACACAGTTTTTTTTGCAATGACTGTGAAGAAAAGTAGTATTGCTTGTAGGATCACTATCCTTTTTTATGCATCTCTTATGTGATTTCAATTTATAAGTGCAAATATAATTTCATTTGGTAGTAAATGGATCAAAATATTAGGTGTGAAAGGATGAGATTCCTCTATGTGGAGATGAGGTGGTAATCTACGAGATAATATATAGTCATCATCGGGAGACTTTGTATGTTCTAATGGGACATCTATTGTCGATACTAAAAGAAGGCCCAAGGAAGATTTCAAAAATGAATTCAAATTAGAAACTAAGGACCCAAATAGCAAGATAGATGTATGATCAAAGATAAATTTAGAGAGGGAGGTAAAGAGACCTCCAAATAGGAGTTTAGAGGTGTAATAAAAGAAGAATCTATATGAGATTCCAAAATGGAATCGATAGATGTGACCAAAGAGGAATCTATGGGATATTCCAAAGGGGAATCAATAGGTGTATGTGGTTGAGTGAGCACTTTTTCCCAAGGTTTGGAAAAGTTAGAATTAGTACTAGTTGTCCATTCAGGATCATAATTAAAAGGCATACCATGAGAAGAGAATAATAGATCTAGAGTATGTACATAATTAACATATTGAATCCATATATCCATGATATATACAAAAAATTAAATTTTTATTTAAAGGATAACTCTAGTATGTAAAAATAATCCAATGATTATGAATATAGTAAAATTTAAATTAAGCAATGTTAATGACTATGAATTCAATACAAGAAAAAATCTAGGTATGAGGGTGATCTAGGCAAGGGTTTGAATGATACGTAGGATATTAAATGTAATTTCTTGTTCATTTATTAGTGTCATCCCAATGTTTTAGATCACTAATTATAGAGGTATAACCATGCATGTAGCCCACTAACCCTAGTTTCAAAGGTTGTTGAGAGTAACTTTCATGGGTGATACACTCCTCTCAGGTGCAGCACAAATCAAATGGATAAAAGAGGCTTCCTATTAGTGTAAAAAATGGACCCTAATAATTTATGATATATCATGAGGTATGAGGAAACTAATATTGTGTTTAGTTTTATACTATGACTATGAGTATTAGGGTAAACCCCTCATACTATAATGTCTATAAATGAAACACCATGTATCCATTCATGATGGTCACTAAGTAGTTTGAAAACTACCAAAAAAAAATTTAAGAATAATCAAAATCTAATGAAAAATAAATTCAAATGATTTTTTAATTTATAAATCATGAAAATTTCAACCCGAAGTTGAAAGAAAGAGCTTATGTGTTGAAATTATTTAAGGTGATAAGACAATCTCGTCAATGTAAGATTTAATCCAAGGTTGAAGAGATTGAATCATTTTGTTTCATATATTATCCAAGGTTGAAGGCTATTTTATTTTAGTATCACGTATTTACAGAAATTTTAAATAAATATTATCTCAAAAATTAAGGAAAAATAAGTAGTGTCCTAAAAATAGTGGGTTCATCAAAATGTTTAACCCTTTTAATTTGAGAAGCACTTAAAATAAATTAAGTAAAATTATAAAACATAAATACTAATATGTATTAATCTGATATGAAAATACAATAAAATACAAAAAAAAATTAATTCAAAAATTTGTTAAAAATAGTAAATGAAGCTAGGGTTAGAGAGTGTCCCTCAAAACTGTAATAGATTTGACTGTGTAAACTCTCTATATATGCAAATTGTATTAAATCGATCTATAGACTGGGATATATTAAAATAAATGATTCATAATTTATTGAGATAAGTCCATGAGAGGTAAACATGGGTGCATTGGTGGCCTTGTCTGGTTATTACAGACACATCCTAGATGATTGTATTTTGGATATGTTGATCTTAGCCTATGTGATAACTTTTAAGGACTAATTCTAACTATTTAATGTATGAATAAGTCTTCATTAAAAATTTTAAGATCATAAATAAATTCATCTATTCATAAATTCATACTCAAGCCATTGTCTATCATTATTCCTTCTTTCTCATTACCATTTTTAAAGGCTCTTATAAATAAAGGACCATTGTATGAACTATCAAGTGGAATTTCACTTTCATAAAAAACCAATATGAAGGGGAAGTTTGATTTATTTTAGTTGAGTCAATAAAACCAATAATTGAATCAAGTGGAGGGCTTCCATAATCAAATATTCAAACATTTGAGATGTCATTGTTAGTTTTTATGGTTCGGAAAAAGATCGGTAAAAATATTTGAATTTTTATTTAGAGGAGTTATCAATTAATTCAAGTTGGTATTGACTTATTCTGGTTGATTTAGATTATTCTTAATAAGAGCTTAGATTTTATGTTTTAAATCAATGTAAGAATTTTTTAAATTTCCTTGGATTCTTTGATAGTCACAAAATGTATTTGGGTCATAAATTCTAGGCAAATATCTTAAAGGATAAAACTCTTTTAGCAGAGGCAAGGTAATCATATTACACTCAAGAAATTTTTTTAATATTGGTTGTGGTCTCTCATCAAGCCTAGTAAATTTTAAATTCCCCCTTTGTTGAGTTAAGAAGAACATTTGAGATGGTTGTTCTATTTTATTGATTGCATGTATTTTATCTTTTTTTATGGAAACCTAACATCATTACTTCTAGTCTAAAAACTTAACTTATTTATAAATTTAGAAGCATCAAAAGAAGAAGCCACATTTTGAGAATACTTAATAATATTTATGTAAGGCCCCATTTTTCATGTTGATCATCTTTGGGAAAGATGACTAAGGAACTGTGACTCATATGTTCTGAGTATTGAATTTTTTTGTTAAGTCACGTCTAGTTGAGATGTATAAGGATTTAAGAAGGCTTCTCATGTGTTGGAAACCATGGGAAAGACCTATTATCAATCATGTTTTTATTGCTCACTTATGAAATTATGATTTTAGGCTTGTATCCTTATGAAAATTGATTATGTTTAGGTGATATATTGACTTAAATCATGTTTGAATTATTGATCCTAAATTGATAAATTGGCAATTAATTATGTATTGAAGTACATGAAATTAATTATGTGGATGTGATATTTTTTGAATGTTTGACTATGGACAATTTATTGAAATTGACTTATTTGATTAAATTATGTAGCTTCAGCTATTAGGTTAGAGGAATTTGATGTGTGCATTGAGTGTGTAGGAATAAGAAAAGGTCCAATGAAGGAAAGAGAATATGCCAAGCATGATTTTATCACTAAACAATACCTTAACCTTTATTAGACCCTTGCTAAATTAATCAAACACCTAGTTCATCACCCTTATAGACTTAGCTTATGTTTTAGGAGGATAACCTTTAATCTTCGTAGGTGAAACTTGTTATTTCTTGGTCATAAGATATTACAACCAGCATCTAAATTGTCTAATGGACAACTGAGAGATATTTCAATAAATTTCTTAGACTAAAATCTAGTGGAAATGGATGTGGGTTAACCCTAGAAGTAACCACAAAAGTCTACAAGATCCGTTGTGCACCTTAACTAAACATGGAAAAGAACATCCCTTAATGAGGCATGGTATGGCAAGCGGCTGGTGGTTGGATAATCCTGAGAATATATATATATATATATATATATATATATATATATATATATATATATATATGTTGGGAAATAAACCGGAAGCACACAATTTGATTACCAAACCAAGCAACTTAATATGCGGAAATTAACCAGATTCACCAAGTAACTAGAATTCAGAATAACACATGATATGAGAGACAATACACAACTTGTATTAACACTTTATATAGAAAAGAATACAATAAAGAAGATGCCACTTCTTCTCCACCACCTTACAAAGGTTTCCCACACCTCAAGTGAACAGTAATTCTTCTCCCCAAAGCTCTCCCTCTCAGGTCCCAACACCCAACTCAAAATACAGAGTTGGTGTTCACCTCCTGTGCTCCACGCACACCACAAGTGCTCCACACACTCAAACAAGTACTCCACGTACTTCAAGTAGATCTCCCATGAACCTGCAACAACCTGCAATTCAACAGACCATACTTATGGAAGGAACTCCCTTGCCTTCCTCTTTGCTCTATCCGAGTACACCCCTGTACTCCAAGTAGATCCTGCCTGATACTGCTCCCTGTTGTGTTGCTGTCTATATGATCCTGCACACCTGCAAATCAAACCCGGTTCTACTCACCTGTGAACCTTGACCTTGCACACACATACACCTGCAAATCAACGATCTTACTTACCATGTAGATCTCCTATATAGGCCATGCAACTGTGACCAAGATCCTACACACCTGAAGAATCCTAATGACTCTCCAAAACCAGCACCTACACCTGGTACTGTGGAACTAGGAGGAACACCCTTGCTCACCTCACACACAGAAGGAACAAACCTTGCTCAACTCAAACTAGGACACTTTTCCAATACAACCATGAGTCTATTATATAGATCTCATCCAAATAGTGATTAGACATCTAATTACCATAATTAGATCCGCAGCTCTCAGTCTAAAAATAGCTCTCTTCATGCAAACACTTGGTTCGTTAGCTAACTACCCGTAATTAGCTCGCAGTCGAACCACACAGGCGATCGACGTCGGTCCCTGTCCGCCTGGGGGTCACCGACGCCGACCGATCCATGACCGACGTCGGTTGCATCCTGTCTCCCACCTGCTGACATCGGTTGGCCAGACCAATGCCAAAGACTTCTAACACTCAACAACTCATCCTGCAACCTCCTCCATGTCTGCATCAGTGAAGCTTTTAGCTCCACAACCTAACAATCTCCCACTTGGAGATAAACAGCTACACTTTACCTTTACCTATACTCTGTCTAATCTGTTTCCTGGTTTGTATCCCTCTTCAAGCTCAACCCTGAAGACAACCCACCACACAACCTGTGATGTACCACCTGTCATCCGAGTACCCTGCCACATCTGAACCTACAAACACATGTAGTGAAGTCCTGACCCTGCATAGCATGAATCGCTACTGCCGGTCCCTCTCAAGTACCTGAGAACCCACTTCCCCGAATTGGCTCCTAACTCTCTGACAGCTCCCACTGCATGGGAATACTCAGGTCTATACCAGACCTCATGTGATTTCAGACACTGTACCTGTCTAGCCCTTAGTGTGCTCCGGCTCTGCATCCTGAACCTCACCAACACCTGATTCACATCAACTCCCACTCGAGACAAAATCAACCTGTGATCTCCATGTCTCCCATGTCAAAGAATTTTGCTGCTCCAAACTCCTCATGACATGCCACTGAACTAATCTTACCCTTAGCTCAGCAAAACCCTGTATGTACAATCCTGCTAGCAAAACATACCATCCACATACAGCAACAGAATGATGTCATGACTCATCATCCACCTGGTAAGGCAAACCACAGTAGTTACCTGACATTGACTGAAGTCATGCTTCGTCCTCCACCTGTCAAAACCTGTACCACTGTCCTGCAGCTCCTCAAGACCATATACCTGGTCTTCCATCTCATGTATCCATTCTCTCTATTCTTCTACTAAGGAATCCATTCGTCTCTGTGCTTTCATACCTGCTGGCAACCCTACCAAAACACACCTGTTTGGTTCTCCTCCAAGGAATCACATCCTCATCCATGCCAAGCTCACACCTGTTTCCTGGATCCTTCCTGCTCTACAATCAGCAACATGTATAAAGAAGAGGAACAACGAATTTGAGGGCCTACTTACATCTTCAGTCCTCCGTATGGGTGTTTGAGACTCCTTGACAGCATGTTGTCCACCCAAAATCCATTACAGTGACCGACCTCGGTCACCCCACAGTCTGCATCCGATCGACGTCAGTTCCCATGCATCTGTCCCTGACTACCGACCCTACCGATGTCGGTGTCCCTGCTGCCGATGTCGGTCCTCATGACCGACATCGGTCTTACCTACTACCGATGTCGGTCCCATGACCGACGTTGGTCTTAACCTGCCCGACATCGCCGACTTCGGTCTGCACATGACCAACATCGGCACCTGTCTGTTCGACGCCGGTTCCTCCTGACTGACATCAGTATCTGTGTTTGCCTGTGAGTGATGACTTTTTACCCGTGAGCTCCTTTGAATCAATACCCATGTCCAAACTGCCCTGCTCAGAAGTATCCAGCCACATCCACTGGGTTCTGTCCGCCATCTCCTCCAAGAACACCAAGGCTTTCCAGTTCTTAAGCCTGTCAAATATATCTGTCTTCCACTTAAGAACATGCATCTCCTTTCTGCTCATGTGACCAAGCCTACGAAGCCACGTCTCTGCAACAAAAGAAGAATCAGTAATATAAACAAGTAGATAAAGGATACCTATTTTCTTACCACCAGCTAATTCAAGTGCATCCGCTGTGAGAGTTCTTGTGCATCTCTCGTCACCCAATCTTTCTGAAGAAATTAGCCATATCTCCAAACCTGGGATCTGCATGACCTTCATCAACACCTATGTGTTGGCCGCCTGCAATTTCAGCTTCACTTCCCCTTTGCCAATTCTTTGGCAAGGCTTACCAGCTCCTCTACCTGGAACTACATGGAAAGAGGCAACCGAATCTTTTATCCAAGATTCAACTTTATCCAAGAAACCTCCAAGAACATCATGTGCAATAACTCCTGCAACATCTGCTTCTTCAATTCCTTCATGCTGATCTGCTACCAACCAACAATAATATTTTACCTGCTCTTTCTTTCCATAGGACCGTGAGTAACCATCTGTGCTTTTCAACTCTTCCATTCTTAGCTTACTTTGATCTGCCATTGCTCTACTCCCACTCAATCAGAAACCCCTGAGAGTGCCCTATAACCAAACACAAGACTTGCTTCCTGCAACCTTAGCTCTGATACCACGTGTTGGGAAATAAACTGGAAGCACACAATTTGATTACCAAACCAAGCAACTTAATATGCGGAAATTAACCAGATTCACCAAGTAACTAGAATTCAAAATAACACATGATATGAGAGACAATACACAACTTGTATTAACACTTTATACAGAAAAGAATACAATAAAGAAGATGCCACTTCTTCTCCACCACCTTACAGAGGTTTCCCACACCTCAAGTGAACAGTAATTCTTCTCCCCAAAGCTCTCCCTCTCAGGTCCCAACACCCAACTCAAAATACAGAGTTGGTGTTCACCTCCCGTGCTCCACGCACACCACAAGTGCTCCACACACTCAAACAAGTACTCCACGTACTTCAAGTAGATCTCCCATGAACCTACAACAACCTGCAATTCAACAGACCATACTTATGGAAGGAACTCCCTTGCCTTCCTCTTTGCTCTATCTGAGTACACACCTGTACTCCAAGTAGATCCTGCCTCATACTGCTCCCTGTTGTGTTGCTGTCTATATGATCCTGCACACCTACAAATCAAACCCGGTTCTACTCACCTGTGAACCTTGACCTTGCACACACATACACCTGCAAATCAACGATCTTACTTACCATGTAGATCTCCTATATAGGCCATGCAACTGTGACCAAGATGCTACACACCTGAAGAATCCTACTGACTCTCCAAAACCAGCACCTACACCTGGTACTGTGGAACTAGGAGGAACACCCTTGCTCACCTCACACACAGAAGGAACAAACCTTGCTCAACTCAAACTAGGACACTTTTCCAATACAACCATGAGTCTATTATATAGATCTCATCCAAACAGTGATTAGACATCTAATTACCATAATTAGATCCGCAGCTCTCAGTCTAAAAATAGCTCTCTTCATGTAAACACTCGGTTCGTTAGCTAACTGCCCGTAATTAGCTCGCAGTCGAACCACACAGGCGACCGACGTCGGTCCCTGTCCGCCTGGGGGTCACCGACGCCGGCCGATCCATGACCGACGTTGGTTGCATCCTGTCTCCCACCTGCCGACGTCAGTTGGCCAGACCAATGCCAAAGACTTCTGACACTCAGCAACTCATCCTGCAACCTCCTCCATGTCTGCATCAGTGAAGCTTTTAGCTCCACAACCTAACAATATATATATAAGTTGAGCTCCTCTTGTTGGGTACTTTTTCTAGTTTCAAAAAAAGAATTAGACTTATTATAGGATAAGGAGAATAAATAATTAAGATCAATTGGTTAGGAGAGTTGAGTCTAGACAAATGGAGGATAGCACCCAGGTGGTCTTGAGGTTGATAGGTTGGCTTTCTAGTAACTTATGTTTTCTATTATTCATTTGGAATGAAATGATTGTATTATTTGTTTGATCTTCTTGCATTAGGATAATAATACCACTTGTTTTATTCTACCTATTTTATTGGTTGACCATGGTTGAGCATTAGCCACCATATTGTCTTTGTCCTTTGAGGACTTTGGAGAGGTTTTTCCTCATTTGAATGAAGTGTTTTGATCTTATGCATGTTTTGATATGTTATTATGACACTATGTGATGGTGGTCTAGGAGTAATATCTTCATGATGGTAGCATATCAAAGTCATCTTCTATGGGGCACAATGGAAGGTTGTTTGATCCACCTATAAATATCGTGATGGTAATGGTTGAACTCCTCTTATACAGGGCATAATGGCAGGTTGTTCAACTCTCCCATGACCATTGGAAGGAAGTAATAGAGTGATGGAATCCTCTTTCTATTTCATGAATTTTTGTATACCTTATTATGTTTTAACAACTTGTATGCATATCCTATATTATTGAATGATTTTATTCACTTAAATGATTATTGGAATGCTTGTTTGTTTTTATTGAGATTGTAATCTCTTTGGGTAAGGACTATGAATTAGGATTGTATGTGTTTTATGGTCTTCCCTTATGTCATACCCCCTTACTTAGAGTCCCATACTTACCCTTGTCAATTGATTTAAATATGTTGAGAGCTAGGAGTCTCGTGCTTAGGAGTGTCTAGAGTAGTAGCTTGATGATGGAAAAGGGTTGAGCGAAGAGCCTTACTTCTAATGGCTTGTAGGTGTTTGGGAGTGAATGTGGAATGTTGTTAAAGATTGATTATTTTTATGCATTGGATTAGACTAAGAGATATGTGTCTCCTTTAAGTAATAAAGTGATGAATCTGATGTATCATTAATGTTTAAAAGCTAGACTACTTGTGATATTCTTAAAAAGGAATGGATCTTAAACATCATTCCAAATGTGGATTAAGGCACTTGTTTACTTATTATTTCCTCATAATAAAGATAATAAGTTGTTGTAGTAAGTTCTTGATCTTAGGATCTTTGGAAGAGTCCTATTTGTATTGAAAGTATATAGCCCTTGAGGCTCTTTCTAATAAAGTTGACAGATTGAGTTTTTTGCTTCAATCCTTGTTATGAGTAAGCTTGTTTAAGCTTTGAGAATATTTATTTATCTGAATAATAGGAGTTAATGGAGTTAAACTTATCTAAGAATGAAATGAACAAAGATAAAATTTATGAGATTGTTATTAAGAATAACAATATAGCCTATTATAAAACTAACTAATGGTGTGTTTTGGTTATGTTTAAAAATATTTAGACTTTTGGCAAAAAGTCTGGTTATGGAGGAAATATCCAAATTGACCTTATGGCTTATCTTCTAAAAGATAAATGGTTCAATTGATTTTATCTTAATAAAAGTAGTTCCTCGATTAGGTATTTGCCTCCCCTCGAAATTATCATGGTTGATTTAATGGGATTAAACTTGAGCAAAGCCTGAGTTGAACATAGTTATTGGATACTGTATTATTATTTAGGAATAACATTTAAGTTCATTCATAAAATCTTATTATGATGTTGAGGATTATATGGGTGCATGTGGAAGAATCTTTAGGCCTTACAGAGGGGTGAATGCATGTTTAGCCTTTCCTTCCTCTAGAATATTTAACAAAATTGTTTATCTTCATCTTTTGTATTAATCCAGGCTACGATCTTAGGTTGGTCAAAATCTTCTTGCCTTAGATTATTTTTATCCAAATTTATAGCATGTGGCTAGTACTTAAGACCCTGTGTTTCTTTTCCTCATTAGGGAAAAGGAATAAGTCTTTTGTAAAAGACTTAGTGAAATTTTCTAATATATCAAACTTATCTTCTTCAACAAATGAGTTTGTCAAAAGTTTTGTGAGTAGAAGATTAGTCAAAAAATTCAAAAAGACAAAGTTTCTAAAGCTTTAGCGCATTGGTGAAACCTTTAATCCTTAAGACAATTTTTTACATAATTATCAGAGCAATTGTCACGAGTAAAAGTTCCAAAGGCATCACATTTTACTTAAGTCATTAGGTCTTCAAGATTTTTATGTGAATTTGTTGAAACAAATGGCATGAATAAAAATTTTGAAGATTACCAAAATTCATTCTTAATCCTTGGGTCTTCAGAGTTAGTTTTTGAAAGAATTGCATGAAAAGGAGTTGTCAAAATTTTGCATGGGACAAAGGTTCAGAAGACTTAGAATTTTGAGTGAAGACTTTAGGTCTTTGGAAAAATTGTTCGGCATAAAATTTTGGAAATAATTCCTAGAGATCATTGTGAATACAAGTTCCAAAGGCATCAATCATTGTTATTTTTCTTTGTCTTTGGTCTTAGGAAGTTTTTTTACAAATATCTTGAAGACTTGCATGTTTTCATTTTTGCCTTTTGCCTTAGCTTTTGAGTTTGAGTTATCCTTCAAATTTTACCTTAGTTAATTTCTCTACTTGGATGAGTGGATCACAGGAATCCATGTGTCACATTCTTATGAACCCAAGAGTGATGATAGTGTGGTCTGGCATATGGTTGGTGCTAGGATAGTGGGCTCATAGAATCTTGGCATATGGCATCATCCTAACAACTTGTAGTCCCAAAAAATATCATATAGAAAGTTTACCTTTGGGTTGGTAGGCTTTCAAGATGTTACCACATGGCATCATTATGATAACCCATGATCTCAGAGTTGGCCATACAGAGTGTAGAGCCTCTGAGCTAATAAGCTCGCGGGATGTTATCATGTGGCATCATCTCGATGACCCATAGTCTTAGGGATACGCATACTTAGAGATTTGCCTCCAGGTAAGTGGGTGATCAATATGTTTCCTTGTGGCATCATCCTAGTGACATGTGATCCTAGAGAGGTCTATATCAATAGATTTACTCTATGTTATTAGAGGAGTGAGATGCTACCATGAGGCATCATCTCAACATCCCATGACCTAGAGATTTTCATGCTTCAGTAAGACTAAAGATATATACATTTCCCTTGAGCCTTTATGACATAGACTTTGAATTGGTTTTTACCTAAGCCAAAAAAAATTATTTAATCGAGTCAACTAGATGATTCTATGTGGCATCATCATTATAGCCCATAAGGTTAGGATGTTGGGATAAAGCCTTTATACCTCTATAACTCTGAGGGCTTGAGATATTACCATATGGTAGTATCTCATAGCCCAAAATCTTGAAAGACTTAATTTAGGGCAAGCTTAGGGTTAATGTTGTTAAAGGCCTAAGAGCTTGAGATGGGACCATGTGGTAGCATCCCAAAGTTCACAATAATCTAAGATTGTAGGTAGATCAATAGATCTAAGGGCTCGAGATTATGACCCATGGCATGTTCATATCCCCTGATAATTTAAATTCAAGCTAACCCAAAGCTTTCATGTGTATTTGAGAGTGTCAAAAAGGTCTTGGGTCAATTTTGATAGTCGTCTTGATGTTAACTAAGTAAGAAGGGGATTGGGAAAATGTTTTGAATTGATTCTATGAATGTGACCGAATGATTTTAATGGTTTCCTTCTATGTAATGTGGTATGATAGTTACAAGAATTACCTTGTGTGAATTCAGTTATTGATTTAAATGTGTTTTTAGTGTGTCATGTCTATTATTTTAGAGAAAAAAATGGGCATGACATTTTGGTATCAGAGCCCAAGTTACAACAACAAAATATTTGGGTAGTTTTTATTACTTAGTCTTTTGAGTCTTTGCATGTATTCCAATGTCCTACCTATTGGCATGCAGAATGAGAGGAGGACATCGAACATGTCATGATGTGGATCCCCTTAGTGAAAATGATCCTCCCAAGCAGTAGGGATTAAATGAAATTAGACCCCAACTTCTCTTAGCCATGAAATAGATGAGGGATGTGTTGCAGGAGACATTGCTAGTAGTTCAGCATGAGGCAAATAGGAACTCTCCATGACAATCCTAGGATGATGAAGTATCAGTTAAAATAGAAAGAGAGAGATCTAGGAGTCCTCCCCATCACCATTCTAGAGGTGATAGAGCTGAAGTGCATCACCATGGTAAGCACTGTGAGAGGAGAAATATAAACCCTCCTCTTAAACCTACGCCTAATGACTTAGTGAAATATTTTATCAAACTACACCCTCCTAATTTTGATGGTACCCAAAAATGATTTGAAGTAGAAGATTGGTTGGAAAGCATGAGGAGATGCTTCACTTTATATGACAATGATTCTAATGGGAAGGCCCATCTAGGCACTCACCTAATTTATGATTCAACTAAGATGTGGTGGGAAGGAGAGGAGTAGAAACTCTAATACAACAACTTCCCTTACATGGGAATTATTTAAGGAGAGTTTTAGAGCATGTTACTTATCACCTTGTTATGTGTAGAAGAAGGTGGATGATTTCTATGACCTAAAATAAGGGAGTGGCATGGTGGCATAGTATGAGTGTTGTTTATTGGATTTGATTAGATATGTATAGGGTTACACAAATGAGATGATTCAAGTAAATAAGCTTTATTAGAGGCCTGAATCTTGATTTGGTTGGCGTAGTATGCATTTTGGCTCCCACTAGCTTAGCAATGGGAGTTGAGAAGTCTTATTTGGCCAAAGAGTCTTATAGGAAGACTCAAGAATGTCAAGATAAGTTTATAAGGAAATTACAATCTCAGCACAACTCAAGGTCACAAGGTATGCCACCTACACTAAGGAGAGGTTAGAAAGCAACTCAATCCAACATTAGACCCCATCAACAAACTCAGCAAGAAAGAAACCATTCTATCCATATTTGAAATAGGAACCATTTAGATAAGGACTATCAAATATGTGGTAAGATCAAAACCCAAACCATCAGTAGTATGGGACTACATGGATCCTCAGTTTGAGTAGGTGAGACCTTTAGGTTCAACTACTTCTTTTGGACCTAGAACAACTAGATTTCCCTTAGGGCAAGACTTTCATAAGAGTGCTTGATTCACATGTAGATATTTTGATCATTTTACATGAGATTGTCCTCTTAGACCATCAATCTTTAGTAGGTAGGAGGCCCTAGTGTCAGAGTAGACAATGGGCAATGTGGTTCAAGGACATATAATCTATGTAATGGTGGATGACCACCAAGCTGAGCACCAAGCAATGGTCATTGAGATTACATGTATGATTGAAGGAATTTTAAATTATATTTTATTTGATTCAAGAGCTTTTGAATCCTTCATTTCTCCTTTTAATCTAGACAATTTGGGTTGGTGGTTGTCAAATACTTAGAAGGTTGGGTAGTGGAGTTGGCCTTGGGGGCCAAGATGTCTGTTAGCTCCTTAATGAGCAGTTGCATTTTAGACCTAGGTGTATTTTCCAATGTCATGGACTTATGCATAATTCCCTTGGGCACATACATTGTAGTCTTGGGAATGGATTGGATTTTAGCTCATAAATCTAGGTTGAATTTTCATGACAAGGTTATTAAATGTGAGGATGACCTTAGGACTTCCATGGTGATATCTAGAGTCAATAAACTTGTTTCCCTTTGCATAATCACTAAAATACATCTTAATATAAACTTAAGGAAATTTTTCTAAATGTTTTCTATCATGATGAGTGATAGGTCAAATGAGTTAAAGAAGGCTTCTCTAGATGACCATCGTATTGTATGGGAATTTCTTGATGTGTTTCCAGACGAATTGCCAGGCATGCCACCTTTGTGGGAGATTGATTTTCAAATTGACTTGGTGCTTGGAGATAAACCCATATCAAAGGCACATTATCTGATGACCACACTTGAGTTATGTGAACTAAATATTTAGCTTGATAAAATCATTGAGAAGGGATTATTTTATCCTAGTGTGCCTAACCCTATTGAAGAATTCCTTATCTATACTGATGTGTTAAATAAAGGATTAGGAGTTATACTCATGCAATAAGGAAGAGTGATATCATATAAGTCTCAAAAGCTCAAAAATTATGAGTTAGGATACCGTATGCATGATTTTAAATTTACAACTATCATTCATGTTTGTCTAAAGTGGTGACACCTCTTGCTTGGTCATTATTTTATTTTAAAGACTAATCACTTAAGTATGTAGCATCTATTCAATCAACATAACCTCGACACATGTCAAAGGCATTGGATGGAACTATTGTGTGAATATGATTGTGATATCTTATACATCAAAGGAAAAGAGAATGTAGTTGTTTATGCCTTGAGAAAAATGTGCCATGAGTAAACAATAATGAATTTGTGAACTAACTTGAGAAATCAGGTTTTGAGATAACTTCCATAGGATCACCTCTATAAATAACTAAGATAGCTAATGGATTTTGGTCTAAATCTAAAAGTTAAGTTCAAAGGCTATTCTCTTAAGCTAGATGGCCTAATGCACCATAGAGGGTGTGTTTATGTTCCTTCAATTAGTAGCTTGTATGAGCTAAATTTATCTGAGTCTCATAGAGCTCCTTACCACGTACACCCAAGAGTTAAGAATATGCATGCTAAGTTAAGGAAATTGTATCATTAGTCTAGTTTGAGATGTGATATTGTTATTTTTTTAGTTCATTATCTAGAGTGATAGAGGGTTAAGGTTGAGCATCAACATCCAATAAGATTGTTATATCCTCATGAGGTTCCACAATGAAAATGTGACACCACCTCCATGGATTTTATTATAGACTTGCCTACTTCTTCATACCATCATGATGCAATCATGGTCACTATGGATAAATTGACCAAAGTTGCTCATTTTTATCCCACAAAGACCACTTATAATGTCAATTTAGTGGTAAAGGTCTTTCTGGATGATGTTGTTAGATTATTTCAAATTAAGATCTAGTTTTTACTTCTCACTTATGGAATTCTTTATAAAATTCATTAGGCACTCATATCAATTTTAGTACTTCCTATCACCCTGAGACTGATGGTCAGACTGAGAGAGTTAATCATGTCCTAGAAGACATATTGTTCATGTATGTTATGAATCAACAATGCTATTGGGAAGATTATTTGTATCTTGTTGAATTTACTTATAATAATTGCTATCATAGCTCAATTAATATGGCACCTTAACAGGATTTGTATGTTCAAGCTCGTATAAGCCTACTGAGTTTGAACTGAATTGAAGATAGAGTTGTGATTGGCCCTACCATTTTAGAAGACATTCAGAGCTAAGTGATTAAGATTAGACAACATTTTGAGACTATCAGGGATCGATAGAAGAAGTATGTATATGCAAAGAGAATTAATCAACATTTTTATGTTGGTGACAAAGTTTTATTGAGAGTGAGACCCCAAAAAAATCACATTTCTTATGGATAAGGGTCGAAGTTGGGACCTCATTTTGTGTGACCATTTGAGATCTTGGAAATAGTTGGCTTAGTAACTTATAGACTGACATTACCACCTAACCTATCTCATCTTCATAATGTATTTCATGTTTCAAGTTTGTGTTGATATGTTACTAACATTTCTCATATATTGGATTGGGTGGCCTTGGATGTTGAGATTTAAGGGGCTATGATTTTGGATCCCATCAAGATTTTATCACATAAGACACTAGCACTTCAAGGTAGAGACTTGGATCAGTTCAAGGTCCAATGGGATAAATATGATGAATATGTAATAACTTGGGAAGATGTTGCACTTTTGAGGATTTGATATCCTCAACTCTTTTTAGTGACTTCCAAGCAAAAAAAATTTTAAGGGGAGGGGAATGTAAGGCCCTAACTTGCATAATGCTCATCTTTGAAAAATATGACTATGAAACCATGAGTCATATGTTATGACTATTGAATTTTTTTGTTAATTCATGTCCAGATGAGACATGAAAGGATTTAAGAAGGCTTTTCATGTGTTGGTAACCATGGGAAAGACCTATTATTAATCATGTTTAAAATTGATCACTTATGAAAGTATGATGTTATGCTTATGTTTCCTTGTGAAAATTGAATATATCTATGTGATATATTGACTTAAATCATGTTTGAATTATTGTTCTTGAGTTGATAAATTAGAAATTAATTATATATTGAAGCACATGAAATTACCTAAGTGATTGTGATATTTTGTGAATGTTTGACTATGGATGATTGACTAAAATTGACTTGTTTAATTAAATTATGTAGCTTCCACTATTAGGTTAGAGGAATTTGATGTGTGCATCAAGTGTGCAAGAATAAGAAAAGGGCCAATGAAGGAAAGAGACTATGCCAAGCATGGATTTATCACTAATCAATAACTTAACCTTTATTAAACCCTTACTAAATTAATCAAATGCCCTGTCTATCACCCTTGTTGACTTAGCTTATGTTTTAGGTGGCTAGCCTTTAATATTAGTTAGTGAAACTTATTTTCTCCTAGCCATAAGACATTACAACCAACATCTAAATTATGTAGTGGATAACGAAGAGATCTTCCATTAAATGCCTTAGACTAAAATAAAGTGGGAATGGAGGTGGAATAACCCTAGAAGCAACCACAAAATTTTGCAAGAGCCACCATGCACCTTAATTGAACATGGAAAATAATGTCCCTTAATTAGGCATGGGCTGGTAAGCAGTAGGTGGTTGGCTAATCCTAAGATGTCTATATATATATATATATATATATATATATATATATATATATATATATATATATATATATATATATATATATATATATATATATATATATATATATATATAAGTTGAGTTCCTCTTGTTGGGGACTTTTTCTAGTTCAAAAAATATATATACTTAGTATAAGAGAAGGAAAATTAATAGATAAGATCATATGGTTAGTAGAGCCGAGTCTAGACAATAAGAGGATAGTGCCCAGGTGGTTTGGAGGTCTATAGGTTGGCTTTATAGTAATTTATGTTTTCTATTATTCATTTGGATTGGAATAATTGTATTATCTATTTGATCTTTTTGTAACAAGAGAATAAGACCACTTAGTTTATTATGCTTGTTTTATTGGTTTTTCATGGTTGAGAATTGGTCACCATATTGTGCTTGTCTTTTGAGGACTTTGGAGAGGTTGTTCCTCCTTGTTTGAATGAAGTGTTTTGATATTATGTGTATTTTGATATGTTGTTGTGACACTATGTGATGGTGATCTGGGAGTAACATCTTCATGATGGGAGCATATTAAAATCCCTTTTTATGGGGCACAATGGAAGGTTGTTTAACCCTACCATAAATGGCATGATGGTAGTGGTTGAAGTCCTCTTATACAGGGCATAATGGAAGGTTGTTCAACTCTCCCATGACCATTGGAAGGAAGCAATAGAGTGATGGAATCCTCTTGTTATTTCATGGATTTATACATACCTTATTATGTTTTAATAACTTATATACGTATACTATATTATTGAATGCTTTACTTCGCTTAAATGATCATTGGAATGCTTATTTGTTGTAATTGAGATTGTAATCTCTTTAGGTAAGAATTGGGAATTAGGACTATAGGTGTTGCGTGATCTTCCCTTATATCATATACCCTTATTTATATTCCCATACTTACCTTTGTCATGTGATATAAACATGCTCAAAATTGGGAGTATCATGCTCGGGGGTGTGTAGAGCATCAACTCAATGATGACAAAAGGTTGGGAAAAGTGCCTTCTTTCTAATGGCCTGCAAGTGCTTGGGAGTGAATATGGAATGCTATAGAAGACTTCTTAGTTTTATATATTGGATTAGACTAAAAGATGTGTATCTCCTATACGTAATAAAGTGATGAATTTGATGTATCGTTAATGCTTAAAATACAGACTGCTTGTAATATTCTTAAAAAGGAATGGATCTTAGACATCATTACAAATATGGAATAAAGCACTTCTTTTACTTATTATTTCCTTAGAATAAAGCTAATAAGTTATTGTAGTAAGTTCTTGATCTTAGGATCTTTGGAAGAGTCATATTTATATTAAAAGTATATAGCCCTCAAGGCTCTTTATAATAAAGTTGACAAATTGAGTTGTTTGTTTCAATCCTTGTTATGAGTAAGCTTGTTTAAGCTTTGAGCATCTTTGTTTATCTGAATAAGAGGAGTTGATAGAGTTGAATTTATCTAAGAATGAACTGAGCATAGATAAAATTTATGAGATTGTTATTAATAACAACAATAAATCTTGTTATAAAACTAACTAATGGTGTGTTTTGGTTATGTTTAAAAATATTTAGACTTTTGGGAAGAAGTCTAGTTATGGAGGAAATATCCTAATTGACCTTACGGCTTATCTTATAAAAGATAAATGGGTCAATTTATTTTATCTTAATGAGAGCAATTCTTTAATTAGGTCTTTACCTCCCTCGAAATTATCATGATTAATTTAATAGGATTGAACTTGAGCAAATCCTGAGTTGAACATAGTTATTGGATATTGGATTTTTATTTGGGAATAACATGTAATTTCAGTCAAAAAATATTATTATGATGTTGAGGATTAGATGTGTCCATGTGGAAGAATACTTAGGCCTTACACAGGGGTGAATGCCTATTGAACCTTTCCTTCCTCTAGAACATTTAAAAAAGTTGAATAAGTTGTCTAGCTTGAAATTTTATATTAATCTAGGCTGCAATCTTAGGTTGGTCAAAGCTTCTTGCCTTAGATTATTCTTAGCCAACTTTCTAGCTTGTGGTTATTGTTTAAGACCCTGTGTTTCTTTTCCTGATTAGGGAAAATGACTAAGTCTTTTTTAAAATACTTAATGCTAATTTTGTAAGATTTTGACCTTCTCTTCTTCGAAAAATGAGTTTGTCAGAAGTTTTAAGAGCAAATGAAAAGTAATAACTTTTATGCATAGATAAAAATTTTGAGGCTTTAACACATTGGTGAAGCCTTTAAGCCTTCGAAGAAATTTTTGTGCAATTGTTAGACTAATTGTCATGAGCAAAAGCACCAAAGGCATCACATTTTGCTTAAGTATTTAGGTCTTCAAGAGTTTTGTGTGAATTTTTTAGAACAAATGGCATGAACAAAAGCTCCTAAGATTACCAAAATTCATTCTTCATCATTGGGTCTTCAAAGTTAGTGTTCAAAAGAATTGTGCAAATGGGAGCTATCTGAATTTTGCATGGGATAAAAGTTTAGAAGACTTAGAATTCTAAGTGAAGTCTTTAGGTTTTCAACATAAACATTTGGAAATAATGCCTAGAGCTCATTGCAAACACAAATTTTGAAGGCATCAACCATTGTTCTTTATCTTTGATCTTCGAAAGTTTTATTACAAATATCTCAAAGACCTCTGTGTTTCCCTTTTTGCCTTTTACCTTAGCTTTTGAGTCTGAGTTTTCATTCTAATTTTTCCTTAGTTTATTTCTTGACTTGGATGAACAGATCAAAAGAAGCCACATGTCACTTTATTATGAACTTAAGAGTGACATTAGTGTTATTTAGCATATAGTCGGTGTTGGGCTAACAAGATCATGGGTATGCTACCACATGGCATCATCCTAGTGACACACAGTCCCTAAAATAACTATATAAAAAGATTGCCTCTGGGCTAGCAGGATCATGGGATGTTGCCACATGGCATCATCCTGACAACCTATGATCCCAAAGTTGGTTGTATAAATTATAGAGCCTCCAGGCTAGTGAGCACAGAAGATCTTACCACATGGCATCATCCTAATGACCTATGGGCGTGGGCATGATCATGCTTAGAGCTTTGCATCTGGATAAGTGTGTGAGTAGGATGTTTCCATACAACATCATCTTGGTGACCTGCAATCCCAAAGAGGGTCATACCAAGAGCTTGCCTTTGGAATATTAGAAGAGTGGGATGCTACCATGATGCATCATCTCGATGTCATGTGACCCAAAGATGTTCATGATTTGGCAAGACCTAATACTTGCATCTTTCCCTTGAGCTTTTATGCTTTAGACTTCGAATTGGCTTTTTCCTTAGATATTTTTTATGTTTTACTTGAGTCAACTAGATGATGCCATATGGCATCATCTTGGAAATCCAAAAGGATAGGACATTGGGATAAAGCCTCTATGCCTCAATGGCTCCAAGGGCCTAAGATGTTGCCACATGGCAGCATCCCAGAGCCCAAAATCCCAAAAGACTTAATTTGGGGAAGGCTTATGTCGAATATTGCCAAAGTCCTAGGAACCCAAGATTCTACCACATGACAGCATCCCAAAACTCATAAGAGTCTAGGAACATATGCTGAGCAATAGACTCGAGGGGAAAATATTTCAACACATGGTGTGTTTGCAGCCCTTGGTAATTTAGACTTAGGGTGACCCAAAGCGCCATATGGAGCCAAGAGCATTAGTGAGGACTTGGGTCAATTTTGATGGCTATCTTGATGTTAACATAGAAAGAAGGGGATTGGGAAAATGTTGTGAATTGATTCTTTAAATGTATCAAACTATTTTAATAGTTTCCTTTTATGTAATGTGACATAATAATTATAAGACTTGGCTTGTGTGAATTTGATTACTATTTCTAATGTGTTTTTGGTGTGTCATGTATATTATTTTAGAGAAAAAATGGGCATGCCAATTTGCATCTAAGAACTTAAATTCACATTCATTAACATTATGAAAACTCCCATATAAATAATCATAAGAATTAAACATGACAATTTATTTAATAATTAGAAATTAAATATCAACATATAGACTGTGAATCTCATTATCTAGTGACTCATATTGGAACAATTAATGGTTAAGTGGTGTTATTTATATACCCTTAATATATTAAATTACATTGGTTAAATAATAATATATTTTATTATTTATCATCAGTTTATCCTCATGTAAATAAATAATAAAATATATTAAATGACCTTTGGAGACATTGGACCCATTAATGTGGTGGTTGGAAAAGGTCATATTATAATGGTTAGATTACCTTGCCTATTTAATAAAGAGTTTATATTGTAAGATGAAATGAAAAAAGAAGAGTCAAGAAAAATGAGGAAATGTGGAGAACACATTTGCAAGTTATGTGAAGATTGATTGAGAAGAAGTGAGAGGAAGAAAGATTGTATTGGGTACTTGTTAGTTTCTCATAATATGAATAATCTTTGTGGGTCTCTTAGAGGTTTTTACACATATATATGGTGTTGGTTTAATGTATGCCTTTGCTCTTGATCTCATATCTAGATCCATTGCTCGTATGCATTATTTTACTTAATTTATCATGGTATCAGAGCTAACTGATGTTTGATCAAGTGGTAAGGTTGTAGATCGGGCTTGTTGAGCTATGTTCAAGTTTATTTTTGTTCAAAGCATGTTCACAAGAATTTTTTGAGCTTCTCTCTCCTTCAAAAGTTCATGATCTATGCAGTTCTCTTGTATGTGGAGCATTTGGTTGCAAATTTGAGCAACTAGAAGAAATTTCAAGGCAAAATCAACCTTGGGCACCTATTTTTGGTCTATTGAGGGCTTAAATCTCATAAAATTTAGTAAGAATTTTTTTTTAGTGTTTTTACAACTTGAAATTCATTTTTAAATGCTAGATATCTATTTTTTAGCCTTCTAACACTTCTATAGAAGCCTAAGAAGCATCAAAATCAGTTTTTTATTGATTTTATTCCACTAGAGCATGATTGTATGGCCTATGTTGCTTGAAAATAATCAAAATTTTATTTTTGTTGATCTGGTTGTTGTTTCTCTTTTTTTAGTGGCTAAATCTTAGTTATTTTGGCCTGCAATCTTTCCTACAAAGCCTCTGAAGCTACCTACTAAATTTATGGAAGATTAATTCATCTTGTAATATTGGCATATGTGAACTAAAAATTTATGAAAGATCAATTTTTGGGTAGTAAATCTCAGTTTTGATCTCTCCATTTGCTTAGTTTGGCCATTTTCAAGCAATTTAGACCTTTACTTTGCTTGATTTGGACTCCTATAGCTCATTCCAATTTTTCTCTCTCCTCTCAAAGCACCATACTTCAATTTGTACGACCTCCATGAGCTAAAAATTAGTAAAAGAATCAAATTTGTTGCTCTACAACTTGTTTCTAGTGTTTAAGGGTTCAATCTTCAGTCTTAAAGCCTATTAAAACCCTCTAAGTAGTCTTTGGAACATCAGAATCACATTCTGAGTATTTTTCAATCACCTAGGGTGCCATAACAGTTACAATAGTATAAAAAATCATTTTTTTGTCAGAGAAACTTAGATCTGGTAATGTCAAATGCTTAGTTTTGCCATTTGGAAGTAGTTTTGAGCTTTTTTGGGTCAAATTTGGTCTCTTGGATATCCCATAGTGTATCCAACTTCTACCTCAGTGCCATGATTCTACTCATGTACATGCTTCTACTTATTTTAAATGATTAGTATGTTTTAAATGGAAAGTATTTAATAAATAAAGTTTTTATTTAATACTTTATTTTCCACATAAGCTATGGATCCCACTTGGTTACTTTAATCTTTTTCAAATTAAAATATTTGCATGCATTTGATTATTTATTGCAAATATTTAATTCTATTTTATTTTTTTAATAATAAAATCAAAATTAATTAAATATGTTTTAAATCATGTAGCTTTCATGTGAAGTCTTGTATTGAACAAAAGGAAGTTGACTAGTGTTTTTTGGAAAATACTTAAATTAAATGTTAATCTCAAAATGTTTTTTGATCAAAATTAATTAATTTATTATAAAATAATTAGTTATAAATTTTTATTATTAGCTGTGCAAAATCTCACGTATGAAGTTTGTGACACTTTTGACACCCTTAGCTTGTCGTATTCTTTGTTAAAGATGGTCATGTACCCAGTCAATTTTTAGATTTTTTCACTTTTGAGACATATTGGGATGGTATTTTGTTATATTTGAACCTTCCTAATATGACTTTTAGTGTATAAGTTATCTTTGTGACACTTGTGACTTTCTCCTTTATTGCGATTATTAGTTTTTTTTAAATTGTTTTTCAATCAACTAAGTGGCTAGTGTTGTTTATTCACTAGAATATTTATTTTTATTGTAAAATCAAGTATAATACATGTTAAAAAGTTTGCTTTCTAAACCTTTTTTTGTCAATTTAGTATAAAATGCAAACTTGTAGTGTCGACTTTAAAAGTAAGAAGAAATATTCATGACTTAAATTATAATATGAATTATTCCTAATAGGATATGTAATGTTTGGTTAACTTAGTATCAAATTATTAGTGAATTTATTACATGTGCATCACATAACCTGCTTGTTAAATTTAACATGTTTGATTGCAATATTACATATACTCCTATTGAAAGTTGTGTTAAATCTTGATCCAAAAACTATGTGTGATAAAGCTAACCCCTCTTTACAAGCATCTTATTAATAGTTTAATTTATCTAACCATTACTAGGATAGATATTTCATATTGTGTGGGTATTACTTTCATATTCATGTAGGATCCATACTTGGATCATTAGAAATTGGCAAAGTGGATACTTCAGTATATAAAAAGAACTGTAAACTTTGGTTTATATTATTCTTCCTTTGATAATGTTAATTTATTTGGTTATTGTGATGCTAACCATACAGTGTTATTATGAGTCTAGTTCTATATATGTGTTTATGTTTGGTGTAGGTGTTATCATTTGGATCACTTCATGTGGAAGTTGCTAAAGAAACCTTGTGGCTATGAAGGATGATATAAAAATGTCATGTGGAAGTTCCTCATTGTACCAACATTTTTGGTGATAATAAAAGTTGTATAGATTTGATAAAAAAATCTAATGCAACACCAAAAAACTAAATCCTATTAAAGTTCATTCAATGTTGGGTCTATCGAAGTTGCCATTAAGGGGGAGTGTGTGTGATAATGTCACTTCTTCACAGTCATGTAGGTCACCGTGTGTCTACTTCTATCTCTCTATATTTATTCTCATTGTAAATCATTGTAATATATCACTTTATGTGATTTTGATAAACTTCATATGGAAGTCTACATTGTACCCAATACATAGTATCATGGAGGTCCTTATGTTATAAAAGACTCTAATATGCTTTGTTGATTATTCATGAGAAATTAGGGGATGTATTCTCACTATAAGATGTAGTCTCACGATCATGCTAGCCTAAACTCACTCTAAGTGGTTTAGGGTAACATAGTGTAATTCCTTTAAAGATGCCTATGGGGACATAATGCAAAACCTTTAGGTGTCTATGGGTGTATAGTGTAATTCCTTTAAAGGTGACTATGTGATTGTGGTTACATAGTGTAATACCTTTGGGTATTTATAGTTGTATAGTGTAATTCTTTTAAAGTGATTATGTGATTATAGTTACATAGTGTAATACCTTTGGGTATTTATAATTAAATAGTGTAATACATTTGGGTGACTATGTTTGCATAGCATAATTCCTTTAAGGTGACTATGGCATGATGAAGGATGTTTTCTTCAATTATTACCTCCTAAAATTTATCATGCGGATGGTTCATGGAGAGTAAGTTTGTTATGTTGTTACCGACTAAAACTCATCATGTGGATGGTTCATGGAGTATAACTCTATTGTTATAAATATGATTATGACATGTATCCCCACTTAACATTAAGGGGGAGTATTGGAACAATTAATGGTTAAGTGGTGTTATTTATATGCCCTTAATACATTAAATTACATTAGTTAAATAATGATATATTTTATTATTTATCATAAGTTTATTCTCGTGTAAATAAATAATAAAATATATTAAATAACCTTTGAAGATGCTGGACCCATTAATGTGATGGTTGGAAAAGGTCACATTATAATGGTCAAATTACCTTGCCTATATAATAAAGAGTTTATATTGTAAGATACAATGAAAAAAGGAGAGTTGATACAAATGAGGAAATATGGAGAACACATTTTCAAGTTATGTGAAGATTGATTAAGAAGAAGTGAGAGGGAGAAAGTCTGTATTAGGTACTTGTTAGTTTCTCATAATATGAATAATCTTTGTCAGTTTTTTACCTCTTTCAAGTTTTCCCACGTGTATCTTGTGTTCATTTAATGTATGCTTTTGCTCTTGATTTGATACCTAGATCTATTGCTCGTATGCATTATTTTGCTTAATTTATCACTCATAACTCATCTTGGTAACCATAGTCATAAACTAAGCACATAATCACTAATGTGCTCAATGGTTCCTTATATAATTTAAGATTATTCAACAAATTTAACTATTTGGTAAATATTAATTATAAATGAACCAATAAATCATCAAGTAAAGTTATGAAAGAATGCACATATTCACTTGGAAGAGAATAAAACAAATCAAGACCATAATCATTCAAGCTTATATAGAATAACTTAGTCAACAACTGATCATCAGAATTAAAGTATAGAAATGGAACATGGAAAAACCTAACATAACCTATTAGACCTCCTTTTTCATTAAAATTTTCAAATTTTGGAACAATAAAACCTACTATAGACACCTAATTTTGGTACACCAACATTTTCCATTACATCTTTGTCATGCATTATCACACTTTGTCCAATTGTGTACATTTGGTTATTTTCAAACACCTTTCCACTCACATTAGAATCTCTTTGGCCTTGATCCATTTGTATTTCATCAAATTCATATTATATTTGTTTATATTTTCAACTTTAGGATCCTAGTCATCCATTCTCTATTTAACATGCTATCTATTTTGAGCACTTTTACCTCCTAGATCAAAATAAGTGGCTTGACAATTTTCTCCATATTCTTTTTGTGGCTCAATTTTACCTTGATCAATTTCATATGCTTTGAATTTGTATTATCATTATTACACATGATCAACCTATGATCGATGTGTCCTAGAGATCCCTATATATACAAATCAATCTTTAGTTATTTTTAAAAAGTGAAGGATCAACTGATAACTCTCCTTAATTTTGATCAAATCGATGATTGCATTCAATGCTACAATTTTCAAGTAGCCTACACATTGATATTTCATTGTATCTACATCAAATTCAAGTCTTGTGACATCAAAAAATTGTGCCAAAAGAAGGTTATAATGGGAGCATATATTTTCATTTGATCATTCTAGGAAAAGAAGGTGAATCCCTATCTCTCACTTAGTTTTCGATTTTAGTAACATTGACTATAAATATATTAACTCCAATTCCCAGTTTTTAGGATATGTAATTTTAATTTATCAATAGATTTCCCAAGTCAACTAACTTGCACATACTCTTTTATGCATAAATTTTAGGATTAAGTCAAGGATAAAAGAATAAGCATTTTAGCGCATTGTCTCTATAGAAATTACAAAGTGAAACTAGAACCCTATTTTCCATCATCTTACACATAAGCCAAAAAATTACAAAAGTTAAAAATTAGTGGAGTATATAATTGGCACCTATGTACATAATCAGTAGCAACACTGGAACAAAATCAACCTCCTGCCTATTGTGACCAAGACATTATCAATGGTAATCTAACTATGACCCAAAAATAAAATAGTCATATTTGTAAGGTGTAAGAATAATAAACTCTAAATCATGTTTCCAATCTCAAATTTTTGGAACAATGCCCACGTGTGTCATTTTCTATCATTCTTTATCTTTCATCATTTATTTTTATTTGTTTAATAATTTTTTCATACTTTTAATTACTATTTTTAGGCATAACTCATATGATTGTTTTAATTTCTATATAAATCTAGCTTATGCCATAGTTTTAATGGGTTTTGAATGTGGTGTTTATCCCCTAAACCATAATTAATCAAAATATTGATGAATATGATTACGAGCACAATGCTTTTGATGATTTTAATCCAAGTTAATTCAATAAACCTGCATAGGCCTAATTAAGAAAGGTCTTGGATCTTTAGAACAAATGTTTCTTAAGTTAAAATAAATTCAAAAGAAAGATTTGGCTAAAGAATCTACACATAACAATGATCCCATAGATCTTTTGGATGTTCTTAATGTTCTTATTAATATACATTGGGTGGTGAAGATAGTGATCTTAGTGTTCCAAATATTCCTTCTATGCCTCCACCTATAGCTCCTACTCAGGTTACTCCTAATTTTCATATATAGCCTACTACATCTTTTATACCTCCTATGACTAATGTACCATTGTGACCCACTTCTAATGCTTAATTTCATGGTCTTGGTATTATAAAAATAACAATAAATCCTCTATTCCTACCAATGTTAATCATACAATGGTTATTACACATACTAATACATATAAGGATCCTTTCATTTGACAATATATCCAAGACATGCAAGCTAAAATTAGGTTACTTGTCCAAGGATCTCAAAAGTCTAGTCATGTGGTCTAATACTACCTAAATTTGAAAAATACAATGGTAAGGGTGATCCTTCACATCACATTCAATATTATTTATCTTCATGCCTTGGTTTTACTTATGATGATTTATTAATGACCAAGCCCATTCCCAAAAAACTAAAGGATTATGCCTTGGATTAGTTATGTGCCTTACTTATAGGCTCCATGTGTCTCTTTAATGATTTGGTCGATATATTCTTAGCTCACTTATCCATTAACATTAGGAAAAAGGTCACATTTTCTCAACTTTCTCAAATAAAACAAGGATATAATGATAATTTGATTGAGTATGTGCTTAGATTAAAGACTACACTTACAAAAAATTCTCTCCAAATCCCTAATAGTGAGCTACAAAATCTTTTCACCAATAGTTTGCTTCAACCACTTAAGGACAAAGTTATGTTCAATACTTACCAATATTTTGATGAGTGTTGCCATATGGTCCATACCTATGAGTTAAGCTCTTAAAGGTCAATATGTTAATGTATGTATCTAATATTCCCACCTCTACTGCTTCCAAATATTAGGGAAATCCAACATTCAAATCTAAGGATAATGATGCTCTAACTTTTCAAGTTAAGAATGAGGCAAAACTATGAATACAATTTCACAACCACCTGACAAGCTTGTCCTTACACATTCTAGAATACTTCAAAATTTTACAAGATTACATAAACCATCTCAAAAAGTGCTTAAATGATTGTTTGAGTGTAAATGATACATCTTCCTCCTCCATATCAATTAGATACTTCTTGAAATTTACCTAAAGAATATGAGATAAAACAATATTGATTACCATAGAGCTTTAGGGTAATCTACCAATCAATGTTTTTAATTTTAAACATAATATACAATATATAATTAATAACAATGTCATTTAATTTTAAGGACATAATACTACATTATATAAATATGTCGCAATTCCTAATCAATGCTTACAAATATTTAATAATTCTTTGCTAAAGTATGATAATAATAAATAATAAAATGTTCACATGGATATATCTATACATCAATCAATAACATTTAAATAACATCTCATTGATAACATTATAGGTATAATCACTATTTCTCAAAATCAAACATTATATTGAATATTTTATAACCATGATATGCTAAAATATTATTCCAATAACGGTGCACTCTATATACATGATTTTGTTGATTTATATCCTAATATTAATATGGCATTATGGTAGATAAGAGTTTAAATCAAAATCTCATTCTGATGCCATTTATATCTAGTAGAGGGTATAGTTAGCAAGGCTTACTAGGCACAACCATGATACTTAAAAGTTATCACAGTTTTACATAGACACCCATTGATGGTATTACATTGATAATCATTTGTGGTTCTAAGAATTTATTAATATGGTTCTACACCTTTTTAAATAGTGATATATACAATATATTACTTGGATATCCATGGATAAATCAAATGAGAGTAATCCCTTCCCCATGAAATCAATGCCTTAAGTCTGTGCATAATTAAAAAGGATATAGTATTTGGGGCACACCTTAAGACTTACCTATCCCAATCAAAAACAAAATGAGAAGTTATATAAAGTGACTTATAAAATTAAAATCATTCAACCTTGTGTGATATTTATTACTATTTCACCATCCATACATATGTTTTGTACAACACTTTCATCTACAATTTTAACTTTTTGAGTGACAACTACTAGAGCTAATGTTCTTATGATTACCCCACCACAATATACAATGGTCAATCATCCATGTCCTAATATTAATATACAACCTCTTGAATTTGTTTCTACTAAAACCCTTACTAATATTTAAACTATATTATTTTACCCTAATTTGGTTTTACAAACACTAATAGGATAAAAACTAGTAGAATAATTCAAATATTAAGATATGGCATTCAAGCATACATATGAATGTAAAATACTAAAACTTATTGCAATGATTTGGCAAGTGGCATATGCTAAATTTAGTAAGTAAAACAAAGGGATGAGTACTTAGCTTTTATGGTTGAGTGTTTGACTTTGATTTTATTTTAGAAGTGAAAATCATACTAAAGTAGGCATGTGATTTGCTTGATTCAAGAACTATACTTCTATTTGTATGGGGTCGGTTCCATCAATTTGGGTTAATATCAACTACCACTACTAACTTATGATAGTCTACTAATCTATGTGTAAATGAGGAATTATGAAAATATGGTCACCTTCACCTTCTCTTCATTCTTTATATGTGTAATGTTGAACCCTGATGATGCACATAACTCCATAAATTAGACTTCTTCACGTTGAAACCCTACTTGTGCTTGTGATAGTTAGAAACCTAAAAAAACAAATAAAGTTTAATGGGTTAAGTTGACACTAATCACTCCCATTTTATATTGACCTCTACCTACATATCCAATACTCTAAGGAGGGAAATCAAGCCATGTGTAGTTATCCCACCTAGTGTGATTGTGCATTTTTTTCTCCTTTACCATATGTATGTGACAAATGATTTGGCTTTGGTACATGACAATGCTTTATTTGACTTAGATTTGGAATGCTTCATACTTGGCTTATGACTGTTCCCAGTGATAAATTCATAATTTGGGAAGAATAGGGCATATTTTCTCAATTTATGATAGTTTATAGATGTGTACCAGATAGATGCCAAGTCTCATTTCAAGTGAGACCTTGATTTGTATATATATGAGTCCAATTGGGTATTTTATCACACCATTGACATGCTAGTAATATGGGTCAACCCTAAGGAAAGGTTTGATTTTTAAAAGTAGTCATTATTGGGAGAGATTTGGTAATGACCAAATCAAGTCAATATTGACCAACAATACTAATTGAAACTAATGGAACTAGCATGTGTATAGGTAGACTAAACTTCAAGCCTAGTTATGTTTGTGTAGGATATTAATCAAGATTTAAATAGACAATGAAGTTATTGTAGGTGTGTAATAGTAAAATGAAAGGGTCAAACTCATAAGATATAATATATGTATGAGAGAATGGCAAATCAGGACTATCTTTGTGCACTCAAGTCATGTGTGGTAAATGTGTATCAAGCTTGTAATTATCAAATACTTAATACCAGATGTTTAGTATCTACATTTACAAAGATACATCTAAACTAATGCATGGGATTTTGAAGATGTTAAGGTAGTTCCTCAATCCCATTACTACCATAACTCTCTTTGGGATGATGATTCAAGTTACTATACAACTCATGACTATTTTTCCTATACTTCTAGTGATAAATCTAATTCCACAAATCTATGAATTCATATTTTAGATGACATCATTGGTTATCCATGATATTTTATCTCTTATGACTCATTGATATATCCTATTATACCATAGTTTCCTTTTTATTATGTCTTCTTTTATAGGTTATGCCTTTAATTTAGTTTGTGTAATGCCTCATCTTCTAAGTTTCACATTTATGTTCTATGTTTGTCTTGCATTGATGTTCTTCTATCCCCTTGGTTTATGTTGCTTGTTATGAATCATTGGTCTTTTCCCTTTGATTATTCATCCCATTCTAGATACTATCACAAATTTCCTAATGATAAAATCATAAATATGGAGACCTTCTATCCTAGCATACACTAATTCCTAATGGAAGTTATAGGTTATTTGGAATCTTCTTGTTCTTCCTTATTCCATATTTTTTCCCCTACTTTGCTTGATTTCCTTCCTTGTCTTATCTTGATCTTACCTCTTGGTTTCTTTTTTTGTTTGATTGGGCTATACTTGCTTCTTACAGCTTGTGCCTATTGCCTCCCTTGTTGTGTGATCTCCTCATTCTAATAATTCATAAAAATAAAAAATAGTATAAAACATTAAAAAATAATAATAAATGCCCTTATCTTTGATGATATATACATATCATGTTTATCTACCTATCCTAGAGATTTACAAATACATGTTACACATGTGTTTATCATGATATTCTTTGAGTGGGTGAGATGCATGATATACAAGTTATATATGATCATGGACTTACTTATGCTATGTGGATACATTTATGTACACACACAAGGGAATTTTCACATTGATAAGATGTATTATACTGGATGCATCTCTATAAATGGGTCTCAAGTGATATCCTTCCTAATTTTCATGTATCATATAGAGCATCTTACATTAACTAGACATATCTTGCTATTACCTACATCTTGTGTGTTGAATGAATACATTAATTTTCTCTTCCATGTTTATGATTTCTTGATTCACTACATGTGCATGCTTATGTATGTGTGTGATTGTGCATGTTACCTATTGATGTCTTATCTAATAATATCCATAGAGGATCTTCTAGTCATTATGTCATGTTGTGCCATTTATCTTATGGGTCAAATATTTATTTCTTGATGGTTACATCTATGTTGTGTGTGTCCATATATAGTTTTATCTCATATACTATATTATATAATATACTTGGTGACTTAATCCATATCATCCATTCTAGCACTTTTGGTATACTATGTTTTTCACCTACATTATCATGGTCCTTACCATGCATATTTAGGGGCATACTACTACTATTGTGTGTGTGTATCCATGCTATATCTAGGCACCCTAGGGGCACATTTTTATAATTAGCGATATAATTTGTCGCTATCTTGTCTTTCCATTGAGGTAATCACACCCTTATCTATCTCTTTGAGCTTATTATACATATATTACACATGTATAGCTTATTACATCTATGTGCCCATTGATATTACGTTGTTTATATATAAAGACATTACATTTTCCTACTTACACCTATTCACATGGTAATTATGTTCATATACATTGGGTATTTTCCATATCCTTCCACATTGAGGCATAACTTTTTTCCCCATAACATGGCTACATTGGGTCATATTGCTTGCATCTCACTATCTAATACTCACATGAGGTTGCATCTTCATATTGAGCTTTGTGTGATGTTATTTTTCTGTAGATATATAGATGTGTTCACAATTATTTTTCAAATATTTTTAACTACTTTAACTATATTACATGATAACATGCAATGTATATAAGTCTTTCTTTTGAGATTATTGATTTCAAGAACATGTACTGACCTTTTAACCCAAAAGGGGGCATATACCTAGATATTGTACATATAAATTTTTCAAATGACACTCGATAAAAAGAAAGACCAATAAGTACTAGGACAAACTGAGAAGTGTCAAATATATACTTCCTTGATCAAAAAGTATACTTAAGTTATAAGAGCTTACTCTAAAATTTCTTTAGTACCTGACGATTCTTGAGAAGATTTGGTTTTTAGATTCAATTACCTAGGAATTATAGCATGGTTTGCATACCACTAGGTTATTCATTCCTATGCTCATATTTAAATTTTTATTTTAATTTATTATATTTGCATTGATATATCAAGATATTGACTACTTGATTTCATTCATGATTGTTTGTAGGTACACTAAGATTTATAAACACATGTGAGTGGAGCCAAGCCTAAGCATCTAGATGTTTCATCTCTCCTCCCCTAATGTAAGTGTAAGTATTTGCTTCAATTCTTATTTTACTTTGACGCACACATGCATCAAAGTGGGGCATTATGTAGATAATTAATTTTAGAACAACACCCTTTTCCATTGAATATTTTTCATGCATTACCACACTTGGTCAACTTGTGTACATTTGGCTATTTTTGGACACCTTTCTACTCATATTTGAGTCTCTAGTCTTGATCCATATAGATTTCCTCATATTCATCTTAGATTTATTTGTTTCCATCTTTAATATCGTATTCATTCATTCTTTATTCATCCCAATCTCCAATCTAAGACCTTTTGCATCTTGAGTTAGAATTGGCAGGTCATCAATTTTATCCTTATTATTTTCATGGATCTGTTTCACCTTGGTTTGATTCCTCATGCATTGAATTTTACTTTCATTATTCCACTTGTTTGGCCTATGATCAATGTGTCCTAAAGATCTCTACATATAAAATCAATCCTTAGTCATTTGAAAAAAAAAGTGAAGGATCAACCATAAACTATCCTTAAGTTTGATTGTTACACTTTTCAAAGATCTTGCACATTGATCTTTCATTTCTTCTACATCAAATCTAAACCTTGTGCCATCAACACCTTGTGCTAAAATTATGTTAAAGTGGAAGCATATATATATACATTTGATTATTATAGAAAGAAAAGGTGAATCCATATTTCTCACATTGTCTGAGATTTCACTCACATGCATTAGAAATACATTGACTCTAATTCCGATCATGCAGGTATGTAGCTACAACTCCTCAAGAGGTTGCTCAAGTTGGAAAATTTTCATGCACTATTTTAATCATACATTTGAGGCTTAGGTCAAGGATCAAATGAGAAGCATTTCAATGCATTATGTCTGTCAATGTTGTAATGTGAAGCCACAACCCTATTTTTCATCATTTTACACACCAACCCAAAAAAATTTGTAGAATCCATAAATTAACAAACACAATTTGAGCACATACACATAATTGAAATAAACACAAGGAAAAAATTGGCCACCTATCGATTATGACTAGGACATAATTAGTGGTATGTCTATTTTGACCCAACAACATAACACAACAAGTTTTAGAGTGATAATATAATCAATTTTAGATCATGTTTCTAATCTCAAATTTACATAACAGTGCCCAAATGTGTCATTTTCTATCAATATTTATCTTTCATCATTTTAATTTGTATGGTTTAATCTTTGTCATATTTTTAGTTACTATTTTTAGCTATATCTCATATATGATTATTGTATTCCTTTATATGTAGATTACATGCCTTCATTTTAATTCATTGTGTATAGTGTTATTCCCATTACATGTAAAACAATTAAAATGGCTATAAGAAAAGGGTATGCAATAGCTTCATGTGACAAATACTTTAAGAGAATATCATTAGATGCAACCCTCTTATTTTGTTAAAGGACCCTCAATAAAGGATATATCAAAAATAATATTTGAAATAAATATACTAAATTGAATTATTCCTATCTAACAATAAAAATAAAAGTATTACAAATAAATCTATGTTTTTCATTATCTAATAAAAAAATAATACTAAAGTCAATAGATTACATAAATAAAAGTCTCGACTATTTTTTTAATCATTATTCATTTCTTCAAACTCTTCTCTGGTTACAATAATTGGATTTTCACTCAATATCAAGATTCCCTTACTCTTCTTTTCTCTATATATTTACCAAATGAATGTTCCATTCATTATTTAAATATCTCCCTATTGAGATGCTCCAATCATCAGCTTCACCTTCACTAATTTGATCATATTCATCTTTAGCTTTGCAAACTTCATCATCACCATCTCAGACTTCACACATTTGATCATCTTCAATAATTTGATTAGTATTTATAGGGTCTTCCATATGGATATCTTCATTGGCATTTTTAGGGTCTTGATCATATTCTTCTTTATTAGAGTCATCTCAAGAATTTATATTAGCAACATTATTCCATCACAATGGTATTTATAGGACAAAGTTGTTATCATCGACTACATGTCTCATCCTTGGATCATAATGTAAATCAAACTACCAATTATTTTGCTTCGCAATATCAGGTTAGAAAAAAACCTACATAAATATAGTTATATTAAAGGTTACATAATAGTAGGGCTGAAATAAATTTACACAAACATAATTATAATTAATACCCCTAATGATAATGTTGAGGAATAAGACAATGCTCTTCCCCTCAAGCAATGGTATACTAAAGTTAAATAACTAAATAACACCATCTTGATATCCATTTGGAGAAATTTTCTATCAATAAAAGGATACCATGTACACTTAACTATGTCAACTTGAAAAGTTCTAAAATATATTTTATTATTTATTTTATCTTCCCAACATAATCCAATTTCCCTTGGACCAAATTCTTATCACTTGTGATTTGTTGGTTGGCATGTTCAAAAGGAGCTAAAATTCCTTAACGACCCTTCTCTTTGTTAATGTGTTACATGTAGAAATCTTTATTTTATGACCACATTGTGGAATGCTTAGTCACCTATATTATATTAAATTATTATTAGAATTAAAAAACCAATATAAAAATTAAATTTTCTAACTTATCTAGTCTTCACATCCTGTCACAATGTCTAATGTTTCATTCATTACACTCTTTGGATTCTTGTCACAAAGAATTTCTAATATTCATGAACATGATTAAATATAATATGCACTTGATTAAAAATAATATGTTATGGATATGCTTTCCATAGTTATGGTGGTAGTTATTTTCATGGATAGCTTGTTTCTAATCAATCATTTAATTATCATGGAGCTAAACTTATCTTATTGATATTATCCAAGACATACATCCATTTATGAAGTATTGAAGAGTATGAACTTATCTAAAGCATCTCTCTCAACAAGACATGATAATCATACATGTAAATATAAATAAATAATTTAATTAATGAATTCATACTCGTTATAATGTTTGTGTGAATTTAAATACAAACCAAGTTTGATCCCTTTCCCTTTTCCAAGAAGGTTGCCCTTAAATCTATCAACATTAGGTATTCCCTACAAATCATCAACCATGGAGATATATTATAATTTAAAACCACTGCTATCCAAATGGAGTAGCTAGTTGATAATTTAGAAAAAGGTTAACACCATCCATTGTCAAACCAAACCATATATTATGTGCCCTACATTTGAATTTTAAAATCCAAAACGTCCCTCATTACATTTGAATATGAAGGAACACACCACACTCCATCATTGCTTTTAGTTTTATAATACCATGTTATTAACTTTGCAAGTGACTTATAAAGAGATAATTAAGTCCAAGAATTATTGTAATGTTTTGCAAGACCTTATTTGAAATTGTAATATATCTAACTCCTTTTTGATATCATGGTGCCCCAAATCATGCTATTTTAATATTCCTTCCAATATAGAATGCAATATTTTTTTGCATGCATCATAGTTGATGTAGAGAATCCATAAATTTGATGATATATTTTTTACTATTTGATTTGAGGATGAAAGCATGTTATTTTCAAGTAACAAACTATTTTTTTGTAGCTTCCATTTCAAAAAATAAATTTCTATTGTTAGATTAAATATAAGATAAATCAAACACATTATATGTTTATATAGTTTTTGAATTGTCGTCTAACCTCAAAAAAACATTAATATTGATTTTGACATCCAAAAATTACTTTAAAGTCTATCAATGATATTATAAAACCCAATGTTGATGTTCTAGAATGATTTGATGGGAGAAAAGGAGTTTCAAAAAAATTCAAATTAATTTCCTCTCATTCAATGTCATGAAGATTATCGATAATTCATTATTTTCTTATTCTAGATAATCATCACTAGCTTGATCATCCACATCATCATTATAATGTTGATCATAAGAATAATGGAAAATAAATGGTCTACAATATAGGTATTCCTATGACCCTCTTTTGTAACATTTTCACTAGAATCATGAGGAACATGATGTGGTTTCCTCCAACATTGGAACACTTCAGTAATAAAATTTATTTAAGATATTTTCTATGAGTCCTTGTGATGTTACTTGGACAACTGCCATCTTCAATATGGCTCAATGAGAAGTTGTAATTTTTTCTTTTATGTGATATCATTGAACATCAACATCATTAGTTGAATATTCATTATCAGATACCTACATATTAACTTAATTTAGTGTAATTTCCATACACATCAACATAAACATGACTTGATTTCAAGATAACATAAACATATTTAATTTACCTCACTTAAATTACTATCTCATCATAGAAATCATCAAGAAGACAAAAAGCTTAACATGGGTGGCAATTGTGACAAGGTTGAACCTATTTCTTGCACAGAGATCAAAGAAGATCCCTATGTGTGAAAAAAATGGTGAAGGGAGGTCTTTCACACTTCATACAAAGGATAGTTGGTCATGATGTGGCAAACTCTCGTGACTTTGTTAGAGGATGGATGAAGAGAGAAGTTTAAATGTGTGGTCTAAAAATCACCATTTCTAAGGAAATTAATAGGAGAAGTCATAGGTATGGATTGTAATGGTGCCAAATATTTTAAAGATAAGAAAAGGAAAGATGAGATTTTTAGCATTTTTTACAGTTATAAAAAGAAAAAACCTAAGTCTTCTAGCTAGAAAGGGTTTCTTCAAGTCGACTTGCCAAGAAAATGCTTTGATGTCTGCTTATAGGTAATGAAATATATAAACCTTGAGGGCAAGCATACTATCATTTTTTCCCATCATTTCCTCTTACTTAATCACTTCAAAGGCCATCCCATTCATATCCCTTTCTTCCTGATGAAGTTTCTTGAAGTTTATATTAATAATTTCAAGAGTAATCCATCACTTGACATTATCCATCAGGGACTTACTCTGTTAATTATCAAAAAGGGGGAACCACTCTGAAATAAAGTAGTTTCAGAGGCTATCCATATCCAAAGAAACCAAGAGTATTTTGATAGGGTCAGTGAGGATTTTTTGGAACCAAAAGGGAGAAAGACAGAGGGGTTAGGTGAAGAAAATGCTTCAAGGGATTTTCACCCAGGAGATAGTCATAATGATATCCATGTGTTTGTTAACCATATTTATAGCATGGGTAATTTTTATTTTAACTTTAATCTATATGATGAAATATAAAAATCCCTATAAAAGCTTCAAACTAAGGTCAATGTTTAGAGGTTGTTGAGCTCTGAAATCTTTGATGAATTTGACAAGCTAAAGGCATTACTATCTCCAGGGGATTTCTACACAGGATAGGGAGACAACCAAAAAGAGGAAGAAGAGAATGTGGGTCAGTCCCCACATATTAAAAAGAATAGTCATAACCAAAGTGGAGGAGGAGGAGAAGAAATGAGAAATACAGGCCAGGAAAAGGTAAAAACTTGAACTACAAGGATTAAGAGGAAGAAGGAAGCCATAAAACCTCTATAGGGAATTAATAATCAAACTAGAGGTAGGGAGAAGCATAAAAAAAATATTGGAACTAGTAATCTAGTGATCTAATCAAAATTTTAGGACTCGGATCAGTAATTTTCTAGTTTTTGGTTTTTTACAGGTTTTTGGCATAGACCTAATTGTGGTCTTTGGTCATTGGTAGTTTTCTGAGTCTTTGTACTATGTTTCATTTTTTGTCATGTTGGTTGTAATTATCTATCTTTTGGGATTACCCTATGTAATAAAAAAAAAAAAAAAAAAAACTATCTCATGGACTTTTTCTACCAATATGTCATCCTCCTCTTCTAATTCTTCTACTTCAACTGCTACCTCAATGAGGTTGTTATGACTCCAAACCTATATATAGAACAAAAAAAAGTTAATTTTAAAATATTTATGAAAAATAAAAATTTAAATGAATATTAAAACAAATTTTAAAATTTTATAGCAATAATTTTTTTACATACATATAAACTCATGTGATGCGGGTATACTTATTGATCAGCATGTTCTCTTTGTAGTATATGAACCCAAACTAACTGAATAATAACTATGTACAAGCATTGAAGAAGGGTTATGTAATGGCGATCTATGATATCTACTTGAGGATGACACACTATCTATGACACAAAAGACATTTTTTTAAATAATTATAGTCTTATACTATAAATATTTGTGGCATATTGTCCAAATTATAATTTCATATATACATACATATATAATGCAATAGGTAAAAGGTGGGTGACTTAAAATGAATATTTTCTTTCTATGCTTAAATATTAGATTAGTTATTTAGACTTATGATGTTTATAAATGTATTCAAGCACTATTAAATTAATAGATTTAAAAAAACTAATAAATGAAATCAAGTAGAAAATTAAATAAACTACCCTATCCTCTACCAAAGTCAACCCACTTCACATAATTCTCTACAAGTTACATTGAAAACTCTTATCCTCCACCAAAATCACTTCACTTCTACTACTCTTGAAAATGAAGACAAATAATAAAATTATTTTGAGAGCTCTTATATAGAAAATATATAGAAAAGCCATGAGTTCAAATGAAAAAAATGGGGATTCTTCTAATGTCAGCTTTAGCATGGCCATTAGCATTGAAATTATGTCACCATTACGCTAGAGTTATGTCTCCATCAAATCACACAAATAAACAAAATGGATGCCCCATGGTGATGCTAATCTAAACCAAAAGGCAATGCCAAATGCAACATATGTAATAGTGCCACTTGGGGTTTTCTTTACTTTCAAGTTCTCTAGTTTTATCTCTAGTTTGGATTATTTATGTCTCTTATATTGATGTTTATGACTTTGTTTCAACTTTTATTATTCTTCAAGACTGACATTGTCACCTGATTTCATCATTAGTTTTTGTTTCACTAACCTATTCCACATTGTTTCCATTATTTCATTTTGTATCATATGTAATGTCCCCTTTTTATAACCTTCCAACATTCTTGGAAGCTCCAACTTTCTTGCAGAGTGCCATCATTTTCAAAATGGAATTCGATTAGTGGTATTATGTTTAGGGGATCTTCAGGATCTCATACACTATTTTTTGTTGGGAGTGAGAACACTATTCATAGTGACTGTGTATGGTGATGTGCCATAGTGGTGAGGTGGCATAGTGGTGACATCTCATTGGAATAATGTGGCATAGACAAAAGTCTGATTTGAAAGAGTGGGGTGTACATTTCACTAAAGGATAGTTTTTTTATCATTTGTGATTCACATGCTTGAGTGATGACAAGAGTGAATAGTTGGGGCACATTCCTAAGGCATTTTCATGATTTGGAGTGTGTGTGGAGAAGTCAAAAAGCAATTTTGAAAGTTTATAATCACATGGAAGAAGATGGAAGGACTACATTATTATAGATTTGGCTCACATGTGGACGTGGGGTGACATTTTTAGTGTCACATTGAAGGTGGGAGATAAAGACAAGTAGGGTGGTTGATCATGTGATCTACTTTTGACCATTTGCTTATGAGGACAAGCATTACTCTATTATTCACATGTGTGGAGGTGGGGTGACAAATTTGGAGTCACATGGAGTGGCTAATCTTGTTCTCCTTGATGATCTCCTTTTTGACTTACATACATATCAAGATAAGCATTTCACATGTTCACACTATACATGACATGGAGGGTGGTGTGATTTCCCTACATGTGAAGTTCTCTCTCATCTCCTCTCCTCTCCTTGTAAATTCTATAAGTAGGATCTCTCTTCTTTGTAAATGCATCTTTGAAAATCATAACCGCCCCCCCCCATTTTGTAAGCTTGAACATTGTGTTCAGTTTTTTTCTCTTCTTAGACAAAAACCCATTGGAGTGTAGAATCTTAAAGGATGAAAACCCTCACAAGATAGTTGGTTCGGTGGTGGAAGATCCTCCTTAGTTGGTTGATGTTGGTTGCACTCAAGTACCACATCGGAGCTTCACTGGAGTATGTTTTTATTATTGTAGGAGTATGTTATGAGTTGTATTTTATAATGTTGTAAGAGTTGTTATGAGTAGTTGTTCTATTGTGTGTTATAAGGAGTTGTTGTGAGTAGGTTGTTTTATCTCATGTAATATTTGGTATTATCATTTTAATAAACTCCTTGAATAAATATTTCAATTTGTAACTTATGTTTTAATTCATGTTATGCAGTTCTTGTGAATGTATTCCATTAGGTATTAGAGTAACAATACTTATGTGGTTGTCTAATATGTTTATTAGTTGATATTAAGCGTGGAAATCTGAAACTTTATAGTGGCATAGGTTCTTTAGAAAGTGATCTTGTTATTAAAGTTAGTATTTAGCAAATATCCCATTAGGGGATATTACAACATACCATGTTGTTTTTGAGCTATCAATCAGGGCAATCAGGTACATTGTAATGGATGAAGGCGAGCAGGAGGGTGCGATAGGGCAGAAAGTAGGGCACAGCTACAGGGAAGCGCTTTGACTACAGCATGCATCCTAAGGAGCGCGTAGTAGTGGGAAGGCTCCACTTTTACAAGGTTTAGGTTCTTTTGCTACTCTTGAGCAACCAAGTATGCACATCCCCAAAGTCAACGGTTGTTTGGAAAGATGCAAGGAGAGGCCCAAGCTGGCTATACCAATAGAAATGATTGCTAAAGACATTGAATACTATTCCAATTACTCCCTGTACTGCAAGTTTTTGGGGCTTAGGATGTCATTGTTATTCCTAGAAGCATGGGCTCAGAGGATATGGGCACCGAAAGGAGATATGGATATTACATTGCTAGCCAATAGCTATTTCATGGTCAGTTTTACCTGTATAACAGATTATCAACAAGTTTTTGTTGGAGGTCCTTACTTCCATAATCAAGTGGGACTATGTATCAAGCCCTGGCATGCCGGTTTCATACCTTTAGAGGAACTACCAAAACATGTCCCAGTGTGGGTGTGTCTACCTTACTTTCTGGTGGAATGTTGTCGTGAAGACACTCTCCAGTTGCTTGCATCCTTGCTGGGAAGGCTAGTAGGTTCTTCAATGTCACTCTTGGGGAAAAAGGTAATGACTTATGCCCACATTTGTGTTGAAATTGATCTTAGTAAGCCATTACTAGATGCTGTTGAAATGAGTGTGGGCCCTTTTTCATGGGTACAACAATTGGATTATGAAACCCTCCCTTTTCGCTGTCATCTATGTCATGCTTATGGGCATTTGAAGCGATGGTGTCCCACCTCGAAATCCACTACACCTCAGCCTGCTCAATCTACTCGCACTCCTTCTGGTACTGACAAGGAAAGGGGTCTAATTCTAGGTGAGATGCCTGAAACTAATGGTTATATGCCAGTTAAAGGTTGATATAGAAATAGAGGCCAAAAACGGTCCTTAAAGGAAAGACAATTAGATGACTCGCTCAATAGATTTGAAATATTGGACGACCTTAATCAGCAGGAGGTGAATCTTGGGTTGATGATTTTGGACCAGGGGATTGAGGGACCAGCTCAAAATACCAATGCTCCAGGGGCTTTAAATAAAACATAGGATGCTGGAGATTGTCATATGGATATGGAACGGCAGCTGATAATTTTGGAAGGAATGACTTCCACAGTTGCTCCCCTTAAAGAAGATGGAAAAATGCCCCTTACCGAGAAAACTAGGGACCCAGGGGCAACAAGAAGCAATAAATCTTTTCCTCATCTTGGACTTCTACAAAAAGACCTTAAGAAAGGAAGGGGAGAGAAATTTGGCAAGCCTGGCAGAAAAAAGGACCAGGAAAAGATCAAGCTAATGGGAGAGTCTTTAGTGGAGTTGGGGTTAGTAAAGACTCTGGATGCAAACTTTTTGAGCTCTTTGAAATGATTATAATATCTTGGAATGTAAGGGGTTTTAACAACAGCCCTAGACAAAAAGATGTTCACAACCTGATTAAAATTCATAGGCCGAATGTCCTTTTCTTGTAGGAGACTAAGCTTTTAGTTGAAGACATGTCCAGACTTGTGCCCAAGTTGTGGTGGTAAGGAGAATGTCAATGTATTAGCGCTATTGAATACTCAGGAGGACTAGCTTGTCTATGGAACCCATGAAAGATTGGTCTCATAGGCTGGCTGACTTCTAAGTACTCCATGACTATGATTGCTTCCAGCTTTGAGACGGGGGAAATCATTATCTTCTCCAATATCTATGCTCCCAATGATTGGTGGGGTAAAAACTCCTTATGGGGCCACATAAGTTTTGTCTGTAGCCTGGCCCCCTTCCACCCTTGGATTATGGCAGGTGATTTTAACGCTATTCTTGATTTGACTGAAAAGAGTGGTGGCACATCAAGGCTGGACCCATCTGATTTGCTAATGCACAACTACATTGAAATTTTGAATTTAGTTGATGTTAGGCCCAATAATGGACAGTTTACCTAGAACAACCACAGGAGTGGGAAACATTGCATTACTGAGAGACTTGACCATTTTCTAGTCTCAACTTTTTGGGTTGGAGGTATGTGGTCAACGAGGTCTAAAATTTTGGACTGGAGAGGATCAGACCATTGGCCCATCAAGCTTAATAGTGTCTCACAGTATCACTCGTGCTCTCCTTCCTTCAGATTTCAACTCATGTGGCTATGGGATCAATCTCTACATGAGTGTGTTGCCAATTGGTCGCATTGGGGTAGGCCTGCCCATGGTACGGTGATGTACATTTTTGTCAAAACACTGCAATATGTGAAGTACAAGCTCAAGCAGTGGAATCACCAAAGTTTTGGGAATATTTTCCATGCTAAGGCTATTGCACAGACCAAGCTTGATGGTATCATGAGAATAATAAGGGAAGAAGGACTGACTGAAGACTTACTACAAGAAGAAACACAGGTTGTGAAAGACCTGGAGGAATGCGAGCTATGGGAGGAAATTTTTTGGAAGCAGAAAGCTCGGGTCGAATGGCTCCAAGAGGGGGACAAAAATACATCCTTTTTCTTCAATTCGTCTAAAGCCTGGAGACATGGTAATTCTATTTTAGCCCTGATCAATGAAAGAGGTGAGCGCCTTAACTCCTTTTTGACAATTTCAGAAGAGGTAGTGCAGTACTTCTCTACTCTCTTCAAGGAAGATGCTAACGGGGAATCACTAGAAGAAGCTCAGGTTCTCTTCTGCAATCTATCGTAGGTGACGCGTGAAATGAATGAAAATTTAATGAAACTAATCACACTTGGAGAGCTTGAGGAAACCATTATTCAGATGAAAAAAGGGAAAGTGGCTAGACCTGACGGCTTCCGAACTGAATTCTACCAAGAATTTTGGGATATCATCAAACTTGACCTTTTAGTTATTGTCCAAGAATCTCAGCAAAATAAACAAATGCTTAAGGCTACAAATGTGACCTATCTTGCTCTCATACCCAAATGCGAAGGTGCTAATAGGCTAAGTCAATTCCGCCCTATATCCCTTTGCAATGTTGTTTACAAAATTATATCTAAAATCATTGCAGACAGGTTAAAAAGAGGGCTGAGTGATGTGATCTCAAAAGAGCAGAGTGGTTTTGGGGAAGGCAGGCAAATCCTAGACGGTATTGTTATTACTATTGAATCCATTCACTCCATGGCCATCTCAAAAGATAAGGCGATGTTCATTAAATTGGACATGGCCAAAGCCTTTGATAGGGTTAGATGGTCATCCTGCAGAAGGTTCTTCGTACTTTTGGCTTTGTGGATGAATGGACTCAATGGGTCATGAGCTGCATTTCCTCGGCTTCCTTCTCAGTGCTTATCAATGGAGAACACACGGAGCTTTTTGGTGCTACAAGAGGGCTGTGATAAGGTGATCCTCTATCTCCGTACCTTTTTCTTCTCCTTGCTGAAGGTTTGGGGAGGTTGATCAACAGGAATAGAGAGGAAGGACATATCCAAGGATGGCGATGGGGAGGGGAATTACCGGCGCAGTCACACCTACAATTTGCTAATGACACTGCCCTTATGGGCATGGCCACAATGACTAAAGTTGCTAATTTACGTAGGGTGTTAGATGTTTATCTAATGGCCTTGGGACAAAAGGTCAATGAAGATAAGTCATCCATCTTCTTCTTCAATACTCTGGGCCCTATTCAACAGTGGATCGTGAAGACTCTACATTTTCGGATTGGGACTCCCCCCTTGATTTACTTGGGTATCCCTATCTCGGCTGGCCGTACATCCAAAGAATCTTGGTAGACTATTTTGGATAAACTTCGAGTGAAAGTGAATCATTGGACACATAGGTGGTTATCATTTGTGGGCCGAATTCAACTTATCCAATCTGTGGTGTAGGCTTTACCCATTTACTGGTGTATGCTCCAGGTTGCCCCGATGAGATTCATTAAGGAGTTTGATTTGGTTACCAGACAATTCGTATGGGCTGGTAGTCTAAACTCCACTAAATGGAGCCTTATTAGATGGGAGATTGTCTGCAGCCCCAAACAATATCGCAAGCTCGGTCTGAGGTAGACAGACTTAAATGGTATTGCTTTGGTGGCCAAACTTTATTGGAAATGGTGCACCGAACAAGACAAAGCTTGGGCCAGAATTTTCTCACAAAATTACTACTTCAGAACCATTCAAAGGGACATTCTTCTCTATCCGCTTATTGGGAAAGGTTTGGCAATATGGAGTACTCTCAAAAAAGGGGCTACTCTCATTAAGAATGGCTTATTCTGGATTTGTAAACATGGATCCAAGGCTCTCTTTTGGTCTAACTCTTGGGATGGTTATCCTCCCATCATTTCTCAATTTCCAAATTTGTTGAACCTTTGTCAAAGATTCTTAGACACTGGCTGGTCTTAGGTGAGTGACTTCAAAGCTTACATTACACAAGGACAGGTGGAGGTTGCTCGCTGGAAAGCTCCCAAAACTTGGCCTGTTAATGGGACATAGGAAGACAATGAGGCACTATTGAGCATCCTTTCCAGGCATCACTATAGTCCTCTTCTAGAGGAGGATGAGCTAGCTTGGTCTCCCAATCCCAAGGGAGCTTACACAGTTTCATCTGGATATCAGGCTTTACTTCTTTAGAGATTGGGCAGGGGGGAAGTGCATTGGTGGAGACAGGTCTAGAATAATTTCACATGGCCTAAATGCAACTATTTTTCTTGGATGTTGACTTGGAACAGGTGCTTTACCTTGGACAATCTCTGAAAGAGAGGTTTCCAAGGCCCTTCTATATGTGTTATGTGTGGAGCGGCCGAGGAGGATTCAGCACACCTTTTTTTGTGTTGCCCCTTTGCCTTGCAACTCTGGCATTATTGGTGGGATGTTTGGCAGTGCCCATGTCTTCATGCTCAATTTGTGGTTGATTTTTGGAATGGATTGGGAGAATCCCCCTCAATGACGCCCTTCCTGTAGGACATATGGCTGAGCGGCCCCCATTTTTCTATTCTGGCAGATCTGGCTTGAGAGAAATAGGCAAATTTTCTAGGGGGTGAGGTTCATGGTGAAGAAAGTATGGCAAAAAGTGGTAGGGATGATTCAGGAAACCGTCCAAGCAAAGAGCACGATCTTCCTTCCTTTGACCAAATAGGATGCTCAGGTGGTGGCACGACTTGGATTCCAACAGTTAACTAGTAAGTCAGCGTGTGTCAGGAGGAGCAAGTAGGTCAAGGAGCAAATTCTCAGGACTGGTCAGTGGCAACTCCCCCTAGTGGGATCCTCAATATCAATACGGATGGTTCCTCCAAAGGTAATCTGAGACCCGCGGGTACTAGAGGGATAAGAAGAGATTTTGAAGGTACGGTGAATTTTCTTTTTGCAGTTCCTAAGGGGCTACAAACCATTAACATGATGGAAGGTTAGGCCATTCTTTATGCCCTTGAGAAGGCCCAAGCATTAGGTTGGCGTAGGATTATCTGCAAATTGGACTCTCAAGTCTTGATTAACCTGCTCATTAAGAGGAAAGTGGTGTACGTCAATTGGCAACTATCTCTGATTATGCAATAGATTTTGTATATTTACTCGCTTATGGATAGCATTACTTTTGCTCATATTTCACGAGAATGGAACAGGGCAGCAGATTTTTTGGCTAAATGGGCGTCTAACCATTTGGATGGTGGAAACATCATTGTGTTCTGATTTGGGAAGAATTCTGGAGGCTGATAGGGAGGTTCATAATATTGTTTAGTTGGGCATGTGCTTATTTTTTCAATTTATGTTGCTTTCTTCTAGGGGTTTCTACCCCCCGTTCTTCTTGTAATGCTCTTTTCTTATTAATATTATTTTTACCCCTTTTTATTTTTTTAAAAAAAATCATACGGACAAGAAAAAAGCATACCATGTTGTTTTCATGCTTTAATTTGCTAACATACCATGTTTTTTTCCAATCATTGTCATTTGGTTCTATTTACTTAGCTTGCATTTTAATTGTAATTATTCTTATATTCTTTGCAAGTTGCATTTATCAATGATTTTCTCTTTCCTCCTATTTCCACTTGCTTTATCACATCTAAAAACCCATGATACCTTATAAATTATGATGACACATTTTTTTTGAGTAATAAGTCAACACTTTAACAAACTCTATAATAAGTTATGGGAAATTATGAATCCTCATTTGTACCTTATTTTTCTATGTATATGCTTGACTTTCATATCTTTCTTCGATTAGTTGTATCCATTTTTTACATGATGTATGTCTTTCAAAATTACTTTTATTTTATCTTGTTGCATGGTGATTACAACATATTTATAATTTTTTCTTATGTTTAGATACACATTTCATGTTTATATCATCTTTATATAGATATATGATTTATTTTATTTTTTTCATACATGTTACTAATGAGTTTTTCGAGATAACTACAAGTTCCCTTTTCATAGGTTACAAGTTCATGGAGGGAAATTCCCATGTTTTATTGGGGACAACTCTAGGGGAAATATGGGGCATCTCTTAGCTATCATCTAGGTTCTTCTTGCATTAATATGCCTTTATGTTAATATGCTTTCATTGGATATATTTATTGATATCTTTGATGTGAATTATTTGTGTCTAGTATAAATTATATGCTTGATATGTTTTCAAGTATTTGGCATATCTTTATATGTTTAGTGTGCTTATAAGTGTATGGAATTTCTTCAGCTACATAATATGTGTTGCGTGTTTGAAATACTTTCTATGGATTCATATGCTTTTCTCTACCTTTGATATATTTTTTATATGGATTTATCTTCATATGTGTGTTCATTGTGCCTTGATTGTGCTTAATATGTCTTTTATATGCCTAACTTAAGTGAATACTTTGTGTTTGTTATATATTTGACTTGTTTATTCTCCTCAAGTGTTAATTTATCTTCAGTGTGTTTAATGTGACCACTATGTGTTTGATGTGACTTAATTATATTATGTTCCTTATATATGTTTGGTTTGAGTCCAATGTCTAAAGTGTTTACTATCTATTTGAGATGTCTTATGTTATAATTAGCTTACTTAGGTGTTTGGCGTGTTTTATGGTGCCATGATCCATATCATGCCCAATGTTTATTTCACTTTACTAGGTTGCCATGATCTATATCATGCATTCATTGCAATAAATTATTATTGTCATGTTTTTCATTTCTATATCCTATGATGATGGTACTATATTACTTATATATTGAGCCCACCTAGGACGCATTCTCTTTGACCTTACATAGCTTATATCTTGGGCCCATACGGGGAATATTACTCTTGATCTTACATTATTTATACCATGTGCCCGTATGGGGAAAAAAAATTATAACGTACATGTTTCCAAGGCTATATCCTTATATGTTTACACCAATGATTTCAGATTTTACCTTGAAAATGGTATATTTATTTCTTTTATTTTGAGATATGTGTTTAAGAGGTTCATCCCAAATCTCAAAGGGGGGCATGTATCTCACTCATTATATAAATTCTGACTCCAACTACTCATATAAGGGGAGACACTCATAATGACATTCACTAATATAAAAGAATACATATAGATTTCACTAACTCCTACAATAATATGTACCCAAGGTTTGCCACATGTTCCCACAAAAGGATATATCCAAGATATTATTTAGTATTATTTTAAATAGTACTCAGAATTTTATTTAGCTTTATTCTTGTTACTAAAAATTGCACTCAAAATTGTGTTCAAGATTTACATAGACTTGGAGACACTTTGATCCACATGGGTATTATAGCCACCTCCTTATTAATTCAAGTATATCTCTCCCAAATTTTTAGATTACATTATAATATTATTATTTGGTATTCATCCATACATCTATAGAAAAATGAATGAATGTTTTTTGCAGATTCCTAGGTACATTGATTTTGCTTATGGAGTTCCAATTACACAAAATTTTGTATCTACACTTCTTACTTTATTTTGATATATATGCACACACACATTAAAACTAGGTAAAATGTAGACATATAAACATAACTCCTGAACATTTATTAATCGTTAAATTGCATATTTGTGTATTTGTTAATTATTGGTCCAACTTAGGTGTTATTGGTACATGTTTACCACTTTTGATGGTCCTTGACCCTCTCTCAACTACCTTCATCTCTTCTTTTCTCTATATTTTAAGTTCCCCTATTTTAACCCATTTTCCTAGAGCATGTGTATGCTCCTTGTATGTGTTTTGTGGCCCAGTTTAAAGTACCTTCATACCTTGTTCTCACTTATTTCTATTTTTGGCCATTAGAGGTTAGTTTGGGTACCAATAGGGTTCTAATTTGAATTTAATTTGCTTATAAATACACGTGCATTCAAGTTTATTTAGGGATCTAAGTGAAATCAAGATAATTCATTATTCTCAAACATTTATTGAGTAATTGTAAGCATTTTATAGAAGACCAAACATTCATTGAAGAACTCAAGTTTATGTTGGAGATATTGGACAACACTGGTTTACATGCTTGAATCATTACAATTATTGAAATGTGTTATTTTCCATGTTTTTACCATTTGATAGACCTGAAAAATAGATAGATAGTTAGACCATTCAAACACATTTTATTTTCCTTAAGATTTTTAGGCATTACTTCCCAAGTAGACAATAAGAAGAATTTTAATCTTATAATTGATCAAAACAAAGATAAAAGATTTTGAGTGGGATTTTTGAAGACCAAAACTAGGCAAACATATTTGTCAAAAAATTATGTACTTGCCTACAATTTTGTCTGAAGTATTGTACGTTCTAGATAGTGTTTGGAGAGTACACTACGGTTTAAACTAATTTTTTTTAGGTCTAATCTATCTCACATTTAATTGTTGGGTCCTAATAATTATTACTAATTCTCATGATAAAATACATCTCTAAACCTTACATGTTTACACCTTTTTTTGTGTTTAAAATTATTTGATTAAGTTGATTTATACATATTATTTAACCTAATTAAATGTTTAAATCCATCTATCCATAAAATAATTATCCCTATTTTAAACAAGGGCACAAAGCGCCAAGTCCCTACAGGAAGGGTTCTTTTTTATAAAGCTATTCTTCAAAATTTTAGACATTATTTTACAAAACGTTTAGATTTCAATCTGGTTGATTTCAAAAAATGTCTACTACAATTTTGATCAGACATAGGGTATCTAAACTTGGACATCTTGACTATTGTTTCCAAAACATGTCAAACAAAAAATGAGCATCTATCAACATGGTGATAAGAAGATATCAGTTAGATATTGTTTCCAAATCATGTTCAATGGATAGTTCATCAATCAATCCGAATTTTTGTTTCTATGAACTTGTATTTCAGATTTTCAAACATTGTTTTACAGAATTTTAAAATTTCAATTTGGTTAATTTTAATAAATATGTACTATGCTTCTACTCAAATACAAGGTATAAAAATTAGCATCTTGTCTATTGTTTCTAAATTATGTCAAATTCTAAACACTTAAAATAAAAATACTTTCTCTTACCCAGAGAGAAAAATGCTTTCTTTGCTGTCATTTTTGGCTATTATGCTACAAATCTACAATGACATCGAAAACATTACATGAAAATATTAATACTAGAATAGATTTTCAAAAGGAAAAAGCTTAGGTGCCTAGATTCTAGATTCAATGTATTAAAAAGACAAATTCTGACATTTTGGGTACTATATATGTTTTAAAAATGCCTAATTGTTAATAAAACTCATGTTAACTACAAAGGATAAAATTATATAATACTTCCAACCTCCTTCCATTTACTGAAAGATAAATAGTTCTATTATTAAGGTATAACAAGTGGCCTTAAAAGTTAAACCTAATTGATTGCTTACTAAAAAACCTTTTATTTAAATTTAATTGGATTGAAATCCCATTATAAAATGCATAATCAGTAACACCAATGCCTAAGAAGCTAGCATATGGGATTTTAAAACACATAACTAAGAACCAACCAAATCTTAAAGCATTCCTACTTGCATACTGTATCAGTCACAAAACAAACAACAATGCATTTAGAAAAGTGCATGTTTAATTTTTATACAAAGGAACTATGACAAAATAACAAATATGAAACCAAAGCCAGTACAAACAAGATGTATTATACAAAGAAACCCTTTTTTTTTGTAGGTAGGTAAAAGGATGTCTCCATTTAATGAAATTAGATCTGGTGACTCCTTGTCTCTAGTAAACTTTGTCAAATAAAAGATAGTAAAAAGCATATTAGTGAGTTATTTTAGTTTTAAGTGAAGCTTGAAGCATGAATGTCTCACCAATGCATGCATCATGTTCTGCAATGTATAGAATATCTCCATTTCCTTTGCAATCAAATCCACCCCAATTGTTCCTGTATGTACAATCACTTCACTGACAAGTAGTTCTTTCTTTACATCCATCAATATCTAAAACAAAAAAGAAAAATGAAGATTCAACACACCCCTATAAATAAGACTCAATTTAAAAATCCATATTACAATAGGGCACCACATAATATCAATATAAAATAAGTTATTCAGTTAACTGTGTGACATTCTCAATTCTATGCTAATGTTTTTTCTATCCATTTGTAGTGGGGGTGAGTTTGATAACTAGTTATTACAGTGATAAAAATGATCGCAGTGTGTGAGGATTTTCACGACATGCTTATTGTGTGATGTTCTGATCACGGCATGTTTTCCATGTGATGTGTTCATTAGGAGCCTACTAACAAAAAAACTATTTGTGGCTTTAATTCTCATTACAAAATAGATTTAGCACATACTAAACCCTAAAAATGAAGTTCTTTGCAATTATTTTGGATGGCATCAAGTGTTGGATGGTGGAGCTTGATCTTATTTTAATGCCCAGTTCTCAACAGGAGGTGTGGGGGGGGGCAACGCCTGCCCCCCGCCCCCGCCCCCCCCCCACTAGGGTCATCATGGGAGTCTAGGGAATTTTGTTAAAAATGCACTATAAAATATTATAATTTCATAGTAAATATGGACCGTTCACTATTAGGTTGCAAATCTAACGGTAAAAATTATGTTTGTGTATTTTTGCCCTATATGTAACCATCCTTTTGATATGAGGGCATTGTAATTATGATGGCACGATGTATGTGAGTGAAGAGGATATTGTAGTGGTTTTATTGTAGGGTTTTTCCTTCATTTGTTGAAATGAATAATAAGAAGGACTGGCTATTTCTATGTAGATGTAGCCCATATTTGGTGAACTACGTTAAATCTATGTCTTTATTTTGTTATGTTTTTTGCATTTTATTTCCATCTTTAATTCATTAATATTGCTCTATGTTTTGTATTCTTAACATCAAATGAAAAGAACTATTAAAAAAAAGGAAAACCATTGTAAACCGAGAGAGCGTGCAATAACACTGTCAATTATGTGCAACATTTCTCGAAGCTTCATAATGTAGCTCAATTGCCTACTTTTCTTGAATTCTTTGTATTTTTGTGAAGTTTGCATAAATTATTCAATGAAAGATTGACTCTTCTTGTCATTTTAAGTGCTTACATTACATCTAATCCTTTATTTAAGCAAAGTATAGTTTATCTCAACTTACGGGTACTTAGTACAATTAAATAGGATACAACATGCTAGACAAAATTTCTTTCATGAAAAATTCCACATTGATCTATTTGTATTCCTATGAATAAGATTGCACATAAATAAGCCCTGAAAGTGACTTGACGATTTTTCTGTCGTTGCAAGATTTGCAATACAAGAACCTAATAAAAACCTAAAAGGACACAAAATTAGCTTTCTTCCGACACTGACGAAATTTGGACCCTATTTGTTCGATGATAATTCCATAGAAATAAATGCTCATTAGCACTGAATACACAAGAATAAAATAATGCTAGAGATTTATATTTCCGATTTATTATCAAGAATACATATCAACTTACCTAAAAAATTGATTATGCATGGCGGAAAAAGAATTGAAATACCTTGAAATTCATCCTAGAGAAGACCTTTGTGCGTGGCCTTGAGAAACTTGGAATCCATAGTGATGCAACTAAGATTTTTAATACTCTGATGCAAGGATTAAAGACATCGCATGAGAAAATTATAATCAAGAAGTAAATTCTGACCTGTTTTCCACATAAATCATTATTGATTGAAAAATCAAATTTTTTTACAAAAATAGCAAGCCCTAGAATTGTTATGAACTATTCTTGGAGACAACACTGGGTCTCACGTTGCCAATCTAGATTTTTTATTTGCCTCTTCTTTGGTGAGAATTAATTTAAATATAATCAACTCATATGAATTTGTTGGATCTACATTTGGATTTTAAATTCAGATTTTGTTTTAAAAAACCATGTCCCTGTACCTTGTAGTTCTAAAAATGCATGGAAACTTTGAAATGGTTAACAACGACTATCTTAAAAATAGCCTACAGCTATTACAATGGATACAATACTCTTATTTTTCATGATTTTCGAATTCTCTAGAGACACGTTGCAAAACTTGAGACAAGAGAATTTAGATCAACATTAATGTATTAATGACTTCGTATGCGAGATAGGATGAAAGTAGCGATTTTGATCAAAAGAGATACGCGCCGGATTACTTTGATGTAAAGTATTGGTAGACTTAAATAAAGATATGCAAACAAATACAAGAATAAATAGACCCATGTACAAACCCATCCTCCATCAATCATCGATCCAATTAAAACGACTAATAACATTAAAAAAAATCAACCAATCACCATCCATCAAATATTATTATTTTATTTACTTATTAAAAAACTTACTATTTCACTTTGTAAAGGGCTTAATATTTCTATTACACAATAATCAATAAATTTTGATTGACCAACAAATTGATGAATAATTCCAAGATAAAACAAAAATAGTACCAGAGGGTGAGGACTAATAATCATAGCAGAGCAAATGAAATCAAATTATATTAAAATCTTTAACGCCCATGGATACCCTTTCCTGTTTTTTTGTAATGAAGGAATAATTATGAGTACAAAGTGATAAAGAAACGGATCCATGGGGGAACCTTACAATGGAATAAAAAGTCAAATCGTGAGGAAGGGGTCCAAGTCTCTGTCCAATTTTCCGCTTTCCCGACTTTTGTATTTCGATTGTCATTTTCGAGAAGAAAAAATATTGGATATTAATAATAAAATATTAGAAAAATAAATTCTTATAATAAAGTGTTATCAAGGGTGTTATAGTCTTTAATAATTGTAATATGGATAAATATTTATAAATATTTAATTAGGTTAAATCTATGCAATGTGTTTTTAAGATGAACTTCAATATTTTAATTGAAGTTTCTAATGATTTATTAATTTTTTTAAAATATTTTAAAATGTTCAATAGATTCATGTGAACAACAAATAATTCTTTTTAAATGTTATATATCTAAATGAATTAGTATATTTATAGGCAAAAGTTTTAGGACCTTATTGATACCTAAATTGACCTCCAACAGTCAAAATGATAAAACGATATGAGAAAGCAACAAAGGCACTTGCACCAAAAGGGGTTACTAAAAAAGAGTGTTTGGAGTGTACAGATGCTCCAGACAAGCCCCAAAAGTGTATGAATGCTTCAAACAAAGGGCTCCAAGTAGATAAAAAATAGACGAGAGAGAAAGGGGGAGCTAGAGGAGGCTAAAAAATGAGTTAAGGACCACAAGAAATTGACAAATCAATCTGATAACACATAATTTGGACCAATAATCAACAAGTACACAAGCATGTTATAATTATACAATTTAATGATTAATAAATACTTATGGACCATTTTTAGATGTCTACATTTTTCTCCTCTTTGATTATGTGTGTGTACATATAAAATAAAGGAAGACATGGTATGGATACAAAATTATGTGCATATGAAGCTCCTAAAACAAACAATAATATACCTATGAACTTACAATTGAATATTATTTCTTTTTCCACACATGCATGCATGAGTGTCAATAATAGTAATCCACTCAAATCCAGAAAAATGAAAAAGATATCATGATTCAACTATAAGGTATTTATAATGGTCTTAAGAAACTAAGTGCCTCCAAAGACGTGTAAATCTTGAACACAACTCTAAGTACAAATTTTAGTCATTAAAATAAATTAAACAATTATTTTTATTATATAAGGTAAATGCCTTTGATCAAAATTGTGAACCAGCTCTAGGGCACAACTAGGGGCCTAGTCCCCATAATAAGCAAGAAATGAAAAAGGAATAAGAATATAATAATGAAAACCAAAACTGACAAAACACCTCCTACTAGGGGAACACAATTTGACTAAGAGATGTCAGGAGCAATTACAGATCATAAATCTTCTACTAATAGGAAGCAAAGAACCACAGACAAAAATAAATCCAAAAGCACGAGTCTTCTGCCAAATTGCAGTATAAAAACTTAGAAAAAGAACCTAAAGCGGAAACCAACCAAGAGAGGTCCAAACAAGAGTGTTACGACCCTCAATTGTAGGCTACGGCCTGTCTTCTCTCATGCTTTAAAAGGACGTCCTTCATTATCCATTTAGAGCCATTTCACACCAAATCTTATGCCTCGATTCTTAATCTTTCTACCTTAAAACGTTTGCCTTTCTTATTTACAGTGGTGTCTGCATCAGCCTTTGCTTTACTGGCTGACAAAGGGGTTGAGACAAAAAAACTCGGCACCTATAGGCGGGGGGAGGTGGGGAAGGCAGAAGGGAATAAACATGCTACGAAGAGGGATTTATTCAGGCAAGGGATGGGGATTCTTTAGGCAAGGAAGGTAAAGGAGGAGAAGTTGAATCCAAGGCAGATGTGGGCACAACTGTGAAAAGAAAAGCAAACATTTTGAGGCAAAAAGATTTGATAATTGAGGCAAAAGATTTGGTGTGAAATGGCTCTCAATGAACAATGAAGGACCTCCTTTCAAGGCGTGAGAGAATACATGCCTCAGCCTATGGTTGAGGGTGGATTATTATTTTTAAAAAATGGTTTTTGGCAGATGCCCCCTATTTGCTTGCAAATTGGTGGACTATTTTTTGCTAGTTATTTATTGTTTTTCGGTTGAAGTTTATGGTGGTGTTTTCTTTGTTGCCTTAACGTTGCTTTTTTAATTTTGATTGCTATAATGTTTGCTTCTATTTTGTTGGTTGTTTGTTCTTAGTTTTTTACCAGGTTGTGGGTTTCCTTTAAAATTCTTACTTTTACATGGTGCATCCTAAATACATCATGTTATGGACATGAGTGAAGTTTGAATACCTCCTTTTATAAGAGTGGTTGGATTCTAGATAAATATAATTATTAGGATATATACCACCTTTTTAGATTTGGGATGAAACTGTGAAACACACATCTTGAAAGAATTGAATTAAACGCATCATGTGTATTATAAGATATAAAATCATTGTTGTGTAACATAGAAAGATATAATCTTAAAAGGATTTATATTATGAAAAAGCTACCTCATATGGGATTGTGATGTAATCAATTTAATCACAAAAAATAATGTGCCCCATGTGAGAAAAATATAAACACTACAACATAAAAAATAATATGTCATATATGAGCTCAATATATAAGCAATGTAAGATCAAGAAAATGCCCCAAGTGGGTGTAAGATATAAGCAGTGTAGTATTTCTTTTGTAAGATATAACAATGTAATGTGCAAGTGTGGGTTGTTTCCCTAATATATACATGATAGGAATCATGGAAGTATAGGTAAGTAATAAAATAATCGTGCATGGTATAGATCATGACAACATAAAACATACCAAACAACTGACGAAGAAAAGCATATCATGATACATGTCACATATGTGACCAAGCATGAAGCAAAAAATTTAGATATTGTACTCATGCCAAGCATATCAAAGACATAAGATACGAGGTCACATCAAACATAATGAAAGCAATCCATAAACACAAAAAAAACACTTTAACATGGATATGGAAAGTATAACAAGCACTATGAAGACATACCACACACAAAGTCATATTAAATGTATATCAAAGATACATAGAGAAATATCAGACAAAATAAAGCATGGAAAACATATGAAAACACATCTCGTAGCTGAAGACATATTAGGAACATGAAAACACACAAGGAACTTAAAACATGTCAATTTAATTCAGACACATCCAACAAATAATGTATGCTAAGATAAAATACACATTAGACATAAAAATGCAATATCAGGTGAAAGCATAGTATCATAGAAAACAATCAATAAAATAAAACTTATAATGGGATTAGGAAATACATCCTATTTCCCCAAAAAATTGCCCCAAGTAAACATGGAATGTTCCCCCGGCCTAATGTAAAGCTACAATCATAAAAATGCAGCCTCTTGAATAACAAGACCTACACATTCTTTGATAATGACATCAATAAAATATATATAAATAATATTGAAGTAAAGCTTCTATATATAGGATTTAATCACAAAATGTGTATCCTAGTAGAAAAAGAATATACCAATCTTTTGTAACTCACCACTTAATAAGATAAACACAAACAAGTTTTAGAAGACATACAATCATCATCAAATCCTATGACAAATATGATAAAAATATATACAATCAATGAAATGAACTAAGAAAGGATGATTTGATCGCAAAAATGAAGTCTAAAAATAAATCGTGAACATTAATAAAAGAAGTATATGGATCCTAGGGAAAAGTTGGAATTGGAAAGCAGGAGGGCAAGGAAAACCCTAAATGGGTGACCTAACGTTTAAAAAAATAGTAGAAATAATATAGTTATAAAAGTCATGCGTACAAGCTTATATGTAGGGAAGAAAATAGCAAGAAATAGAAAGAAGCATGCCAAAACAATAATAAAAAAGCCAATATGAAAAATAGAGAGTGTTTACTTACAACATAAGTAATTAGTTAGATAAAGTTAACACATAATATAATCATAATCAAGTGAGTCATATAAATCATCAAAAGATATATAAGTCGAAGCACATATATCATTGTAAACTAAACCAAGATGTTAGGGTAACCACAACTCTAAACAAGATAAAACATTATCACTATCAATGTTTTCAATGTATACTATGTCTTTTTCTATAATTAAATGATCCTTCTCATTGATGTAATCTTGAATAATTGGATCATGTTTAGGTTCTTATATTTGTCTAGTAGCAACATGTTGCGATAAACATACACTTGTAGCTATAGTCCTATGTACTTGAACCTTGTGTTATCTTGACTTATGTATGAATCTTGGTTATTCCTTTAGTACTTCCTTATGCAATGCTTATTATTGAACTTATTGTTGTGGATAATAGACATCTCTTTTAATTATAATAACTTTATCTCCATGCAAAACATTCAAGCATTGATTCAGAGTAGAAGTAATTGCTTTCATTTGATGTATCCATGGTCTACCAAAAAAATATATCATAAAAAAAGTTATTGGGACCCGTCTAATAGGAAATATAATTCAAAAAAGAGGATCTCTACCAATTACATCATATTTCATAATAATTGTTTGAGTGTATACCAAATATCTATCATATATTTCAAGACCAAAAATGAATTTCTCGATATATATATTTAAGCTTGAACCATTATCACCCATATCTTCATTATTATCTTGTCCAAAGCACTTATAAAAGCTTTTATAAATAAATATCTATTGCATGAGCTATCATTTAGAATTTAACTATTACCAAACAAAATATGAGGAAGTACCCTCTTGCTTGTAATTATACTAACCAATATAAAATCATCAATTGAATGATCATCAAAAGCATCTAGTGTTTCTATTTGACTTTATAATCTATCATATGAAGATTTCCCTAATCCTTTTGTTGAGTGTTATGACTTGGTAGAGGGCTATTAAAAAATTCAAGTGTTGATTTGGTGGACTCACTAATCCATTTATATTGGTATATGTTCCTTCCACTCAAATTTGATTGTTGTTAATAAGATATTGAATCTTATGTTTTAAAGTAATGCATTTATTGAAGGAATTTCCTTGAAATCTATGTGATGCAGAGCATCAGCATGTAATAAAGAAGTTAGTATGTTTGCTAGTGTTCTAATAACCATTTTTGTTCTTGTGAGGTTTATAAAGGTCTTATAGGGTCCTAATGGTGGTGTGAGAGTCGTTAGAGAATATATGAGTTATGTGTTGGAAGCCTTTTGGAGTTTCCCACCAAAATGGCTATTTTGAAAATTTGAATTGTTAAACTAAGTTTTGAGAGGTGTTTAGAATCTTGTGTGAAATCTAATGTTGATAAATGTTTTTAATGGGTCTAAATATGTCTTATAATGTGTGTGATAGTTTTTCCAATGTTACATTTACGTGAGAGAACAATATGAGCCAAGAAATCCAACTGTAATTGCCACCTACATGGAAGTTGGCAAGAAAAATAAGTTAGCATGCATATTTGGCAAGAGATAAAGTTGAAATGCATGTAGATTAAAGAGAGAGTGGTATATAAGGTAGTATAAGGATATTAGGATAATAATTTCATAGGAGAGAGGTGTAAAAATCCTCAAGAAAGACAAGAATGATAAAAACTTGAGGCAGAACTGCCTAAGTTGCATAATTTTGGATGTTCGTTGTTTGATCAAGAAGATTAATGAATAAAATATTATATTATGAACGTGTTTAATAACTTACAGAATTGTTTGGTATGAAATACATATTTTTTTATTGTTTCATTTGATTATATTATATGCTCAATACTTATCTATAGGCAAAATGTTGTTTTGTACAAACTTTAAGAACTCTATTTTGACAGTCATGGAAGAAGAGGTTAGAATGATTTATTGAGCTTTGATCATGGGTTTGAGATGTTAGGATTATATTAGTATCTTTGTATAAGGAGTATGATCCTTTTTTAGTCTTATAAATTCATTTTATAGTTCAAGATTCAATCCAAACTTCCTTATAGACTAACACATTCATGTTACTAAACTCATAAATCTACAAACTAGCTTATGGGAGACGTATTGAGATTGAAAAAGGAGAACTAGCCTTTGGAAATGGTGAAACTAAGTGGGTAAAACCATAAAGAGGCACCAAACCCTTTTTGAGACTCAAAATTCCATTTAGAAGTGTAAAATCCCGATGAGATCCTTACACAGTCTTATAAATGTACCCAAAATGTTATAAACTCGATGGTTATAGTTGTTTTAGGATTGTTCCTAAGCAAGTAACTATTGGAGAGGATCAAACTAAGTTTGGAAAACCTCCCACAGGTATTAAAAGCCTTTAAAGTGCCATAACTTTCATTTTATCCCATTTTTGTCCCTCTCAGCCTTACATAAGCCTATTGAGACTAGACCTAGGGTTTAGAGTTGGAAACTTGTATAACTTTTGTTTCAACCCTAAAAAATTATTAAAACTTGGTAATATCATGTAATTTACTATTTATTATAGTAATAAAGAGGTTTTGGAGTGGTTCAATACCATACAGTATGATTTCTAGTATTATGTGCTTGAATGAGGCCTTAAGAGACCTATTTGGCACAAGGGTGTGTTGGGTTGGTAGGGTTGCATTGAGATTTGAGCCATGAAACTATAGGTGAAGCATAGTGGGGATAAAGGGTATCTAAAATTGGTTTTATTTTGTTGTGAATATGAGCGATTTGTTCAAACCTAGGAGCTTTGTGTGAAAATAGGGATACAAGTAATTTACGTCTTAAGAAAGGAAGAATGGTAAGTTGAGAGTTCTAATCATTGAAGCTAGGATATTTGTTTGGATATATAAGGGAGATGCAAAATAATAGGTGCATGACCATACGATTCATATTGAGAAGATAATAACCATAACACCTTACATGAAGCTTATAGGCTTATGAAGCTACATGAGAGTGTGGTAATGAAACTAGTGAATGAAAGGATGGTGAGGTACACGCAAGGAGATAAGAGTCCAGAGCCACTTAAAATATGACATGTATTCAAGATCAAAGAGGACTATATTTAAGATAAGAGGCTTAGTAGCCAAATGAGAGTAAGGGTGATCAAGAGACTTCAAGAATATTACAAGCAAGTAGTTGTATGGCAAGCAAACCAGAGATCAGTGTAAGGATGAGAGTTAGATATCAGAGTCAGAAAATGGATAAGGAGGTTGTAGGCATCAAGCTCCTACATCAAGTGGTATCAGAGCAAGTAAGCTCTTGGAATAGATTTTGATTTTGATTGTTATAGGTTTCTATTTGAGATTGTTAAAGGTTAAAAATGGATATTGCATTAAGCTAATTTGAAGGAGTACATTAAGAGAGAGAGTTAGAGAGTTTTGGTAAATCAGCACTAAGAAGAGAGCTAGAAAAATCTCAAAGACGGAGAAGAGAAACTCTAAGTGTGATTTGTGATTCCAAGGTGAAAAAGACTTGGAGAAAAGTGTCAATAGACCAAGAAGAGGTTGAGACACCAAAGCAAGGTGAAAAAGACTTTCTTGTGAGAAGATGAAGGTGGATAAAGTAAAAGAGAAGAAGGGCTTGGTTGAGTTAGGTTACCACAATGAGAGAAATATGAAGGAAGACCCAAATAAAAGAGGGTTATATGTTGAATAAGAGATGAGTGAGATAGACAAAAGACTAGATAAGATAGAGATCTTGGTGGAGCTCATGCAAGAAGAAGAAAGCCAATGGTATGGTTAGGTAATGAAGAAGAAGAGGGTCAAGTGTCCTATAATGCCACTCATAGAGAGAAGAAGAAATATTGTGATGAGAAATAATGAGAGGTAGAAGAAGTTGCTATGCAGGCAACTTAAGGAGGAGATGAAGAAGTTTATGATGAGTGAACAAGAGGGAGGTGAGCAGCACCTTGTGAAGAAGGAGATAGTCATGGAGATAAAAAAATATAATAAGGAGGATGTGGATGCAATCAAGCCTCAAATGTTTAAATCTAATGATTTCTTATCATGTATGAATGTAGGTACAAGAGTAAATAAGGAATAAGTCCATGTTAAGGACATAAAGATTGAAAATATGAAGGAGAACAAGCATGAACAACATGATTATGGGGAAGAAGAATATGATTGGTTAGCCATGTATGTATAATACCTCATGGAATACATCAAATAATAAATATTAAAGTAAAAGGATAAAATCAAGAGGTATGATAACCAGTCATTTGTCTCTGAAAGTTGGGAGCAATTGCAGGCAGAATAGGCAGCTTTGGAGCATGCCAAAAATGATGAAGAAAAGGACCAAATCTATCATTGAATAATAGATGAAGAGGTGAAATTTAGGCATGAGATAATAGAGTCTCAAGAGAAGGAAATAGTGTTGGATAAGGTAACATACATCATGGAACACTAGGGTATACAAGTTGAATTGTAGAATAGAAGAGTATCTAGTTTGACAATAGATAGAGATAAAGTTCAAATACAAGATCAAGTAAAATTTTTGCGAGTACAATGAAGAAGAGGATTTGATGTGGGAAGCATTAATGAAAGAATTTGAAGATAATCAATATAGTTCCTTAGTCAAGAAGAAAAGAAGATTGGAGCTATCACAAATGAGATAGAGGTAGAATTTCAAGATAGAAAAGGAGATGCTAATGACAAAGAATATGGTGCCCATAGAAACACGTCAAGGAGATGAAATTACAAGTTACATAGGGGCATAAAGTTAGAACCAAGTGTTGAGTTGTAACCAAAGAGATGGAAAAGAAATGGTACAAGGAAATGCAAATAAAGTTTCAAGCCTAGATAAGCTAAACATAGAGTCATTTGAGTTGGCCAAGAAACAAGTAGGGGTAGTTGATAATGCAAGTGAAGAGAAGAAAGGATAAGTTAATGAACTCAAGAGGATGAGAGAGAAGATTCAAGAGGTTTGGAAGAATAAATTAGGAACAAGAGAGAGTAGAAAAGACCATGAGGTCCTAGAAGAGACTATCAAGTCTCATGAGTGAAATTTGATGAGTGCTAAGTATGATGGTGTAGGTATGAAGATGAGAGAGAATGAGTTACCCCATGATCACATGGATGAGAGAATCAATGAGGCATTAGAGATCATGATAGAGCCAAAAAAAGAGGAAGACAACCATGATCCTCATAAAGGAGTTGATTAGATAAATAATGCATGTTGGGAGGAGGAGGAGAAGATTAGTCCTAAGGAGATTCAAGGAAGAAATGAGAACAAATTATCATGGAAGAAGCAAAGAAAGGGCAGTCCTATCAAAAGAACCAGTCCAAGAAGCATGCCTAAGGATGAAGAAAAAATACCGATGGAAGGAGACCTACAACTAAGAAAGTTAAAGAGTAAGCAATGGAATCAAAAGCAAGGTAAGATTTTAACCTATTCAATAGGTAATGTTGTAGATGAGTTAGTTGAAGGTATGCATGATGATAGTAAGGTGATAAGTTGCCAAGTAGTGTTGTGGTATGATCAACCTAAATGGGTCAATGAGATGCCAATCAATATAAGCAAGAGAAGACTCACCATGATAAGGTGAAGTGTCATGAAGAGGTAGATAAATAAGATGTTAAGTAAATTTTGAAGGAATAAGAAAGTTATGAGCACCCATTAGAGTATGAAGAGGAAAAAAAATGCACGGTCAATAAGAAAGACCAGCAAAGAGTATAAGAACCAAGCACAACCAATGAATAAGGAAGCCATGGAGTAGGAGTAAGGATGAAAAATGAGCGTCAAACATTGGAGGTAGATTATGAAGAATATAAATATGATATGGATAAGATAGAATATGAAGTGAACAAGGAGTTTCAGCAAGAAGTATACCTCATGGAGATGTAGGATGAGTTGACAAAGAAGCAAGACAAGATAAGAAGGCAAAGACAAAGGGACCAAGTAAGGAGAAATGAAAAATAAAAGAGGTAAAACAACAATAGAATCTTAGAGGATCATAGGATAAATAATTGGAAATCAAGAAATAAGGTAGACAAAGAGCATTTGAGCATGAGATCAAATTTCTCTTACTTAGGAAGTTTGATGCAAAGCATCACCATGTAATAAAGGAGTTAGTATGTTTGATAGTGTATTAATGACCATATTTGGTATTTTGAGTTTGATAGAGGTATTATAGGGTAATAATGGTGGTGTTAGATTCATTGAATAATCTTTGAGTTGTGTGTTGGAAGCCTTTTGAATTTTCTCGCCCAAATGGCTATTTTAAAATATTGAATTGTTAAACTAAGCTTTGAGAGGTGTTTAGAGTCTTGTGTGAAATCTAATGCTAATGAATGTTTATAATGGGTATAAATATGTCTTAAATTTTGTGTGAGGTTTTTTCCAATGTGACATTCATGTGAGATAACAATATGAGCGAAGAAAGCCAATTATAATTGTCACCTGCATGGAAGTTGGCAAGAAAAAGAAGTTAACATGCATGTTTGTCAAGATATAAGGTTGGAATGCATGTAAATTAAAGTGAGATTGTTAGAATAGGTATTATAAGTATAATAGGAGAATAATTTCATAGGAGATAGGTGTAAAAATCCTTAATAAATACAAGAATGATAAAAACTTGAGGCAGAACTACCTGAGTTACAGATTTTTGGATGTCTGTTGTATGATCAAGAAGATTAAAGAATAAAAAATGTATTATGAGTGTGTTTAATAACTTCCATAAGTGTCTGTTATGAAATACATATTTCTCTTTTATTTAATTTTATTATAATGGATGCTTTATACCTATCTACAAGCAAAAGGTTGCTTTGTACAAACTTTAAGAACTTTGTTTTAACATAGTCATGGAAGAAGACATTATAATGTTTCTCTAAGTTTTGATCATGGGTTTGAGATTTTAGGAGTGGATTAGTATCTCTATCTAAGTATTATGATCCTTTATTAGGATTATAAATTCATTTTATTGTTCAATATTCAATTTAGACTTCCTTATATACTAACACAGTCCTGTAGCCAAACTTAGAAATATGCAAACTAGCTTATAGGAGACTTATTAAGATTGGTCAAGGAGAAATAGCCTTTGTAAATGGTGAAATTAAGTGGGGAAAGACCTAATGAGCAATCAGACCCTTTTGGAGACTCAATTTTACATTTATAAGTGTAAAATCCCAACGAGATCCTTACACAATCATGCAAATGTACCTAAAATGCTATAAACTTGGTGGTTGTAGTTGTTTGAGGATTGTTATTAAGAAATTAACTATTAGAGAGGATAAAAATAAGTTGGGAAGACTTCCCATAGGTCTTAAAATCCTTTTAAGTTCCATAAATTTCATTTTATCCCATTTTTATCCCTCTCAGCCTTACATAGGCCTGTTGAGACTAGACCTAGGGTTTAGAGTTGGAAACTTGTATAAATTTTGTTTCAAACCTAAAAAATTCTAAAAACTTGCTAATATGATGTAATTTACTGTGTAATTGGGAATGAAGAGGTTTTGGAGTGGTTTAATAGTGTACCATATACTTTCTAGTACTGTGTGCTTGCATGAGGCCTTAAGAAACCTAATTGGCAGAAGGGTGTGTTGGGTTGGTAGGGTTGAATTGAGATTTAAGCCTTGAAACTTTAGATAAATCATGATGGGGTAAAGGGTATCTAAAATTGGTCTTAGTTTTTTGTGAATCTAAGTTATTTATTCAAACCTAGAAGCTTTATGTGAAAATAGGGCTACAGGCAATTTAGGCCTTAAGAAAGGAAGAATGGTAAGTTGAGAGTTCTAATTATTGAAGTTGGGTTATTTGTTTGGATACATAAGGGAGATGCAAAATACCAGGTGGATGACCATATGAGTCATATTGAGAAGATAAGAACAATGGCACCTTACATGAAGTTTATATGCTTATGAAGTTACATGAGAGTGTGGTAATAAAACTAGTGAATGAAAGGATGGTAAAGTACATGCAAGGAGGTGAGAGTGAAAGAGTCCAGAGCCACATGAAATATGACATGTTTTCAATATCAAAGAGGACTATAAGCAGGACAAGAGGCTTAGTAGCCTGGTAAGAATAAGGGTTATCAAGAGACTTCAAGAATATTACAAACAAGCACCTATATGACAAGCAAACCAAATATCAATATAAGGTATAATTAGAGGTAAAGAAATAATATTACAATCAAGAAATAATTTTAACACATCTAAACGACTCTCACTTAGCCTTGTAAATTGCATATGCTCCCTTTATAGAGATAATACAAGCTTGTTGTATGGTTGTTCTATATGATTGACCACACTCTTTGCATCATTATTGGGTTGAAAGGAATTCTCATTACTTTTAGCCTTGAAATTTGTTTTGTTGTAAACGTGACACCAGTAGAAGTTGGAGCATTTGAAAAATATGAAAACACATTTGCGTCTAAAACTTAACATCACAGTCTTTAACTACACAAAAGTATTCATTGAAACAATGGTATGTGTTGAAGACCACTTTGTATATAATAACTAAGAGCAAGCTATGATAAAAGATAATTTAAAGTTCAACATCGAGCAGATGATGTGCCATCTTAGTAACGATAATCTTGAATGTAAGCACATAATAATTAATAGTTATATTTTATCTTTGTTTTATTTGATCTAAATGTAAAAATATGACCTTCATAACAATATGAATTGAAAAATGAGTTAATAAGTTATCAACTAATGTTGACAAATAATGTATGGATCCACATGCTTAAGCATAAAAACATCCAAACACACAATCCTTAAAGCTCATGGGGAATAACTTAGTTAACAATTGATCATCATGAACAAAATATAAACTAGAGGTATAAAAATCCTTAATGTGATGAGAAGGGTCTCACTTCTGTTAAACAATTCAAACTTTAGAGTAATGAATCCTATTAGAAATGGCTACGCAAGAACATCATAAGTCAAGGGGTTTAGAAGAATATCATTAGAAGTGACCATAATTTTTTAAATTTTAAGACCCTTGAGAAAGAATTTTAATTGATTTTGTAAGCCATGTAATGTATGCATCATAGTCATAATTTAAATATCTAGAATAAAATTATAAGTATAATAGGTCAGAATAATTTTGTAAAATATAATATTAGCAATGTATGAAACGATTTGAGAAATATTATAATCGAGAGATGGTTTGAACAAGAGGACTCTTAGAAACATGTTATGGCATTGAAAAGATTGAGATGCAATTGAGACACATTTAGAATTTTGAAGAACTTGAGAAGTGACTAGGAAATGTTTAGAAATCATAACATTTTGAGAAGTAGGATAAACATGTGAAATAATAAGAGCAACATTAGAAGCAATAAAAACTTGAGCATTTGTAGGTTTAGAAAAAAATTAAGAAATGACTGCATGAGAAGGTATATGTTGTAACTCTTAAATGACATTATTTAAAATAGAAATTTTCTCAAGATGATTTGAAATGAATTATATAATCTTAAAAGCATGATCATCATTATTAGCTCCCATATATTCATTATCACTTTGTAGGGCATTTCTTTAATTTTAACCCTATATTGAATCCTTGAAACTTCCTCCAATACTTTATTAATCTAAGTATCTCATTAGGGTTTTCCATGACATGTTTCCTAAAATGTGCAATATTTACTGCCCTATGCATTATGCATGATGATGTTAATTTTTATGGGACCATATAGTTACAAACAATTCTCAAGATTTATTTACAATGCATACTAAGGAAAATTTGAACTGCGTCTTCTGTGGGACCATTACGCTGGTGATAAAGGAAAATCAATGTCAGCAAGAAGGTTAGAGTTCAAGTCTAAAAGACAAAGCAATGCCACTAAGAAGTTTAGAGTTCAAGTTTGTTTAGATTCACTTCTTTGTGATCAAGTGATTTTTTTTTAATTATATGAAATATTGTTGAAACTAGGGACGAGTCTTGATTATTTTGGTTGATGTTTGGGACATGTATTGCTTTTTGTCCATGGAAAAGTTATTTTTAACATTTAAATGTTGTAGATTATCTAGACACGTGGTTAGATATGACAATTGATTTTGATGTAGATAAAAATGGTAATGTGTCCAAGATTTTATTAATAATGGAACTATAAAAAATACTTAAATAATATAGACATCTTATCTACATTTATCTTTAAAAAATTAGTGATTTATCTTATATTTATCATATACTATATTGATTAATGAAGCTATTATCTTATCCATGAATTTACCTTGACCAATGATAGATGGCCTTAATCTAGTTGTACCATTGTGCAGGGGGAAAAATAATCTACAAAATGGCCAAGATATTATGATTTTATAATTGATTTCACTAAGCAAGAAGAAAAAAAATCATATAAAAATCAAATGGACATCAAATTTTAGGTTAAAATCGATCTATAATGATTAAATGCAGATTGAATTTAAATTTGACCATTAATTATTAACATCTCGCAGAGATTATAATCCATCATCGCCCCAACTACCATTGAAAGTTATGCCTATCAACAGAAAAACTTTTAAATTAAAAAAAACAAAAAAAGAAAAAAAAAAAGAAAGGAAAAAAAAAACTCACTCTATATATATGTATATAAAACAACATGAAGTGATCATATCTAAATGTTGATATGCCTCAAGCTATTTAAATTTATCCATTGAAAGTGTACATTAGTACAAAGTTTTCCTACACTAACATAAAATGAAAACTATTTTTTTAAATCTATTTTTAAATATACTTAGCATTATATAAATTTATAGACGAAAATGAGACACAATACTATACTGTGTGTGAATTAAATTGAATAATCTTCATAGCTCCTCTGCAAGTAATTTTTAGTATTGAAAAATGTTTTCTATTAATGATATAGATTATAAATCTTTACGATATAAATCACCATTAACTCATAGAAATAAATAATAACTTAAGTATATAAATATGCTTACTTCAAAATTTAAGTATATCCCTCGTTGAATTCAAGTATATCTCTCCTAAAGTTTCAGACTTCATTAGACTATTATTATTGGATACTCATTATATTTAATTTTTTAGATAGGGTCCATAATCATGTTAGCTACCATAAGACATACACCCACAATACATGTAATAATTAAATCAATGAAAGCTTTAAATAAAAACAATACACAGATTTACCACAGATAGCAGGACTATCTCTTTATATTAAAAGGCTCTAGCCTGAATTGCCAAAATAACAATAACTCTCTTCCACAATGAATTATCTCTATTATTAGCTCTCCATGTTCTCATATAATAAAGAGTGTAGGGATAGGATTTGGATAGTAATTAACTCGTATACCAAATCTTTTTTAAAATATGAATTTACTATTAATAGTAGAAGTCAATCAAATCAATAACTTAATTGACACTCTTCTCTAATAATAGTTTGTAGATAATTGTGCATCAATTAGTGATTATCCATGAATTATATTACAATGAATATTACAAGTGCATCTTAAACCCATACAATATTGTATGAGTAATTAACTACACTAGCATCCCCCCTTAAGATGTACTTTTATGAAGAGAAGGATAGAGCAATTTTGATGTGCTTTGTGTGTTAGTGCTCTATTAGGTTGTGAAAAATATGGATAACACTTTGATTATCACACTAAAGTGGAGTGGGTTGGGTTTATGGAAATCCAAATTCAAAAAGCAAGCATCAAATCCAAATTGACTTATGATTGGCAATGACAAGTCCACTATACTCAAATTTTGTAGTAGATAAATAAATACTAGTTTGTTTCTTGCAAGACCAAGTCACAAAACCTGCCCAAGATGATAGATTTATCCTGTGGTTGAATTGTGATCATTCAAATCTCCTGTCTAATCAATATTTGTGTAGCCAAAAACTGTTGTGTTCCCACTATAATTTTATCCATAAATTGAGGCTTTTCCACCTGACTTGTACTCAATCCCATGGCTAGTAGTATCATAAAGATATCTTAAAATACATTTTCCAACTTTCCAATGGCTTTCATGGGGGTCCTGACAGTAGTGTGATACCAAGTTCATACAAAATGAAATATCAACATGATTTTGAGTCAAGTATAGAAGACTTCCATGCAATTTCCTATAGAGTGTACCATCAATTAAAAGAGAAGAACACTTGGCAGAAAGCTTGACTCCAAATTGATAAGGAGTTAGTGTAGATTTGTAGTCTTTCATGTTGAAGTAATTGAGTATGTCTTGAGCATAATAGGATTGATTAACAAATATTCTCTTCTCAAACTATGAAATTTGAGGATCGAGGAAACAATGTAAGAATCCTAAGTCAGTCATCTCAAAATAATTCATTATCTGATCTTTCAAATCATGAAACTGATTAGTGAAACTCTTGTGATGATTAAGTCATCAACATAGATAACCAAAATTAGGAGTTTCTTGTCAACTTTATTGGTGTAGATTTTGGGGTCAAAGGGGCTCCATTTAAATCCAGAGTTGATTAATAATGTGTTGATATTTTCATACCAAGCTTGAGAAGCCCGTGTCAAACCATACAAAGATTTTTTTAAGGAGAGTACTAGCTTGATGGAACCCATTTTGGAAACTAGAGCAAAAGATTCATGGTAATTAACACCTTCAACTTGTGAAGAGCCTTTTGATACAAGTTAGTCTTCATATATGTTAATAGACCCATATAATGCATACTTAATGTGGTACACCCACTTTCACCTCACTAGTTTTCTTCCTTTTAAAAGTGGAACTAAGTCTCAAGTTTTGTTCTTTTCAATGTGTTGTCCCCCAAAAAATATCAGCTATTTTTGGGACAACATTTGAATTATTTTGGTCCTACGGACCAAAATTATCTCTTCCCTTTCCAAAATTTGTCTTGGGCATTCAAATTCCTCATTTTTCAAGCTTTTCAAAAATCTACAGACTCTACAGGCTTAAATCTATGGAATCTGCAAAAGGCTCATTTCTACAAGTTCAACGGGCTTCACGACTTCTGTAGGTGGGTTCAATCAAAAGAATCAGTTTCTAACAATTGGTCATTTTTGGAATTGGTTCATCGCCTTGGTTCAAACAGAAATTTCCATCGGCAAGCATCAGCAGCAGGTTCAACGTTTGGTTCATCCTTTGGTTCAACGTCAAATGGTTCAAAGGCAGGTTCAATCAAGTGGTTCAACGCTTTGTTTCAACATTTGGTTCATCCGCTTTGTTTCAACACTTTGATTCATTCTTTGTTTCAATCAAATGGTTCGTCACTTAGTTCAAGGCTTTGTTTGAACTATTGAACCAAAACTTGGTTCAACGATTGGTTCAACGTCTCGGTTCAACAAAAAGGTTCAAAGCCTTGGTTCAATGGTTAGTTCAAACACATGGTTCAAAGCTGTGGTTCAATTGAACGGTTCAACAATTGGTTCATCACCAAAGTTCAAAGAGTTTCCCGAAGAAGCCCGAAGGCCTTTCAAAGACTGCTCGAAGGGTAGATACCCTTGCGAGAGGCTCTTCTCGACTCAAAATAGGTCATTTCTTAAGGCCCAAAAGGGCAAGTTCAATTTGAAAAATTGCCAAAATGAAAAGCCAAAAGAGGACAAAGGAATGACGCACCCGAAAACGTCAAATTCAACATAGTGAACTAGCCATTGATCCTTTGAACATACAGACCAGAATACATTCACAGATTTTAAGGCCAAGACCAACAGAAAGCAGAGAAGGAACAGAACAAAAAACTAAATCTAGAACCCGATTCAATTAACTAAAAAAGGAGGAACAGATGAAGATAAGATCAGATCGCCAGGTGGACATTGAAAGTTTCAAACTTTCAATAAGCGTGACTTGTTTCCCTGCATTGATAAAATCAAATGGGTAAAATGCCCCTAAGTTCCAGCATGTCTTCTTAACAGATTCCAACGTAAAATGATGTATTGATTGTTCCCAAGTCCTTCTTGAAGAGGCTATATAAGGGACTTTCTTCTATTGTAATAAGGATCTCTTTTTTGGACATTTAGAATGAAACTCTGCCCAAATTGTAAGGCATTACTGAGACTTTGAGCTCAGATTGCCGATCATATTTTGTTATTAGAATAAGAAAGTAAGTGATTTTTTAGACTTTGTGTTGTAATATCTTTGTAATTGAGGAAATTGTTCTTATGTCTTTTTCTTCAATATATCTTTTGTTCCTTTAATTCAACAAGCAGAATTAGTGACAGCAGTCAAGAAGGTGTCCTAAAGAGTCAACTGTGGAGAGACTTTGTGCTCCCATAATTGCCTTTAGTGTGTTTTCTTTTCATTTTTGTGTAAAGGACCTTGAGGCGACTTTGTGCCCTCATTATCCTTCATATCTTACTCTTGAGTAATCCAGGTGAAGACTTTGTGTTGCATCTCGATTTGCTAGTTATTACATCCTTTGCTACATTTTGTTGTTACTGCCAGAAGTATTCTTGTGGTTTGATGAATAGTACTTTTGAAAGAAGAGGAGTATTGTCTATCATTTCCCCTGAGTTTTTCCTTTGTTCTGCGTGCATCATCTCTAAAGAAAGAGAGATGGATGGTTTGTCCTACCCACGAGTATTATTTTCTGTTTATATATATATATATATATATATATATATATATATATATATATATATATATATATATATATATATAGCATACCTATAAGGAACCTCCCCTTGATGAGAGGAGAGATCAGTGTCTTTTTGATGTGGTAAAACTACACATTTGGACGACTAATCTTCCTACTTTGGCTGATCAGACCTATTTTGTTTATCAGTACGCTGATCGACAAAATATTCAACCAACACAATGAAAGAATTTCTTCTGCCATAGTTGCCTACCATTCAAGATGATTAAAAGCTTGATGTTAAGTCTTTAGATATTTTTTCACTACCAAATTTGAAACACCATATGGATGTTATGATCTTGTCATGCTTATATCTCTTGGATCCCTTGACAATGAACTAGTTTCATTACGAACTTTGTGAACCCATTTTGGTAGAGACTGTGTTTGTTGTACATGTGCATCTTGGATGTTTTTTAGCATTGGTGGAGGTGTTGATTGTCCTTCCTATCGATCATCATTTGAAATGTAGTCAATATCAAAATGGGATTCATTTAAACTATTATTTTCTTTATAAGAGACCTCATAAGTTGTGTCCAACTCAATAGAAGGTAATGAAGGAGGAGTAGGAGATATTGGCATGAAAGTCAAGGATTGTTCGTCAACTAACACATTTCACTGACAAATCACTTTAGTGGTCCCTGTAATAAGAATATGATATTCCTTCACATCTTTACAATAGTTGAGAAAGATACAAGGATGGCCCTTTTCATTGATTTGCACTTTTCATTTAGATTGTGCATCTATGCATTACAGCCAAAAACTCATAAATCAGAAACATCTAGTTTGACACTAGACCATTTTTATTCATGAGTCATATTTTCCACTGTAGAGTGGGGAATGAATTTTTGGATATATGTTTCACACTGAATTTCCTCAACCCAATATTATGGAGGCAAGTATTTGGAATGTACCATGCAATTGACCATTTCCTTTAGTGTGTGGTTTTTACATTTAGTGATGCCATTTTGTTGAGGGGTGTAAAGTACAATATGTTAAAGTTGAATGCATGCATGTTTATTAAATATAATCATCTTATTATTGAAAAATTATCCTCCATCATCTATTCTAAGACACTAAATTTTTCTCTCTAATAGGTTTTCAAAAAGGCTTCAAAATTTTTGAAGTGCTCAAAAACTTTGCTTTTATTTTTTATAAAGTAGACCCAAGTTCTATGATAGAAATCATCATTGAGTTCAAGAACATATTTATTTTTTTGAAAAGAAACATTGGGAAAAGGCACAAGATTACTATGAACCAACTATAATCTATCACTTTCCCTCTAGGATTTGCCTTTGGTAAATCGATCCCTTTATTGTTTTCTAGGTACACAACCTAGACAAACACCATATTTGAAATAAATTTATGGTAAACCAATAACCATGTGATGCTTACTGAGGTCCTATAATGAGTGATAGTCAAGATGACCAAAACACTCATGCAAAAGTTTACTCAAGTCATTAGCATGTACAATCATGACTTGTGAAGGTTGAGTGAACATAAAGTTGTCAAATTTATACAATCACGATTGATGATCAACCTTTTCAATAGCTACAACAATGGATTGGTATTTGATATTTTTGATGATAACATCAGTAGGTGTAAACTCGATAATTTTTCCTTCACCTAAATGTGTAATTTAATATACTGAGAGGATGTTTGCAGATAAGTCTAGAACATGGATAACTTTGTTGAATATGCCATCCTACATCTCAAATATCCCTTTACCCTCAACAACTAGAGCATTAGAGTTACCCACTAAAATTTTAGTTGTGTGACATTGGTCAAGATTTTTAAATAGTGATCCATCATGTGCCATATGGTGAGAGGCTCCTAAATATAGAATTTATTCAGACATGTATTTCCGTTGTTGCATAAAATGTTTCTATTATCTTGGGAGTAGGAAGGTACATTTTTTTAATCTTTGCTTCTAAGTATGTCATTTTATTGAAACATTAATGTTCAACATGACCTAGTTTCTTACACCAATTATGACACTCTCGATCGACATTGGCATTTACTTTCCCTTTGCCTTTGTTTTGACTTGGGGAAGGATTCTATCGAGTCGATGAACTACCCTTAGGCTTGGGCTTTATTTTCCCTTTTTCTTGGTAGGGCCCTTTTCTTTGCCAAAGTTTAGTTGTGACATTACATTAATATCATTGACAGCTAACTTAGTACCTTTAGGTCAGATTTATCTGATAAAAATCAAAATATCCCATTCTCTCTAAAGTTGCTCACAAAAATTTTCAAAATTTGTGCCATAGTCTTGATGTGTGTGGTAGTTTGAAATAAAAATCAAGTAAAGACAACCCAATTTAGACAAAAAAGTCATAATGAGTTTTTCATCAGTCTTGGTTTCACCAATCTCAACAAGTAAATGCTTCAAACACTTGAATTAAGTGACAATGTGAGAATAGTTGTTTAGACTAAGAACAGTGAGCTCATTTTCCAGTTGACATGCCCTCAACTTGTTGTGTTTTCCAAAAAGGTACTCCAAGGTAGTTTAAACTTTATCAGGTTCCATGAGGGCTTAAAAATAAAATTTCAATTTAGGAGATATTGATTGACCAAGGATGCCTTCAATTTTTTTAGAATGGTTTTGCCATCTTTGTCATTTGATAGGATCTAAAAGTGTTGCTTCTTCGTTCATCACAATGTGTTAGAGGCCATTGTTAAGGAGCACATCAATAATATATCTTTTCCAACTAAAGTAGTTTGAATATGAGAGAATTACCTTTTTCAGTCATGGTGTAGCACAAAAACTTGTTGTAGGTGATTTTTTCGCAAACAAATCAAAATATATGTGTGATTTATGTTTTCTACCAAACATGCCCTTTGCACTGCGCTTTTATTGTTTTGGTTTAAAACTGAATCTGAAAACAAGTTTTTGAATTGAAACTAAAACAATAATTTTATACTTTAACTAAACAAAAATTTTGGATATGAATAGAGATATGAAAATAATGTGCAAAAATTCCAAGTACATCTTATTTTTCTCTAGAATTATTAGGTTGGGTGTGTTTGATTTGTAAGCTTTCTGATATACAAATCTCAGTCATAAATAGTGAAGACGGCCCAAAGGGCACTTACTATGAAGGATTTTGCTATTCCTATAGTCACACTATCCTATCTCTAAGGTACGTAAATAATAAATTCTCAAGACTAACCACTTATCAGTGCACTAAAAAATAAAACATTTGAGAGGCTTCCTATTGATAAAAAATAAAAATCCTAGGCACTTCCTATATACCGTGAGGTATGTAGAAGTTAAAATCTGTATACAATGTTGTCTAATGGCTTGAGTTTTGGGGTAGTACCCCTCACATGATAGATCTGGTAAAATTGATTATCGATTTACTAAGATCAATAGCTCTTGTGAGCTTTGCAACTGCGAAAACATAGTTCTAACCTAGGTAGTTTTTTTTGAAAAAACATGTCCAAAGAATTTGGAATATCTTAAAAATAGTCAATAAAAACACCAAAACCATGTCGAATATGTACCTAACCTAGAAGAAAAGTTTCTTATAAATACCAAGATCTACTTCTTGGTAAAAGTTTAGGTCAAACTAAGCACTTTAATTTTTTGCACGAATACCAAAGCATATTAAAACTATTGTGTGGAGTTGAATCAACACTTGACATAGAAGGATAGTTTGTTGTACAAGTCAATATATACCATTTGGTAAAATATTAGGTCAATCTGAGTACTTTGAGTTTACATGAATCTAGAGGCAGTGCAAAATTGTCTTGTAGAGGCCAAATCAGACCCTGATGTAAAACGATAGTTTTTTGTATAGGCAAAAATATATCATTTGGTAAATTTTTAGATCAAACAAAGAAATTTGATATCTTTCAAACCCCTAGTACCTCACTACGTTCACCAATTTTTGATCAACTAAGATCTCCTAAGAGTGAGGTGAGAGCATAAGATTGGGTATTTGCAGTAGGCCACCAAAATCTAGAATTAACATAAAAAATAAAATCAAATATCTAAAAATTAGACTTGCATACAAAATGAGGTGAAGCTTCTGTAGCTCTGATATTATATTAAATTATTCGAATAGGGTCCATAATCATATTAGTTACCATAATACATACAATAATATAAATCAGTGAAAAAAATAATACATAAATTTATCATAAGGAGTGTGACTACCTCTTTAGATTAAAAGGCTCTGGCCTAAATTGTTAACATAACAATACCTCTCGTCCACAATGAATTACCTCTATCATTAGCTCTCTATGTTCTTATATATATAAGAAAGAGGTTAAGGATAGCGTTTGGAGAGTAGTTAACTTATAGAACAAATATTCTTCAAATAAAAATTTGTTATTAATAGCGAAAGTTAACCAAGTCAATAACTCGATTGATACTCTTTTCTAATAATAGTTTGTGGATAATTGTACACCAATTAGTTATTATCCATGAATTATATTACAATAAATATTACAAGTACATCATAAAACCATACATTAATGTATGAGTAATTAAATATATTAACACACCCATGTATTTGTAGAAAATGAATGAATATTTTTTCAAATTTCTAGGTACGTGGACTTTTGTTCTAGAACTCTAAGCACACAAAATTTTGTATCTATGCATCCTAATTTAATTTGATATGTATGCACACAAAATTTTATATCTATGCATCTTAATTTAATTTGATATGTATGCACATATACTAAAAAATTAGTTAAAATATAGACACCTAAACATAACCCCTGCGTATTTATTAATCATTAAATTATAAAAATGTTAGCATATTTATGTATTTATCAAATATTGAACCACATTAGGCATTCTTAATACATTTTGACCAATTTTTATGGTCCCTAACCCCTCTTTCAACCATGTCCATCTCTCTTTTTCTCTATCTTGTAAGTTCCTCTATTTTTAACCTTTTTTTTTAGAGTGTTTGTATGCTCTTAGCATGTGTATTTGTGGCCTAGTTTAGTTTAAGTGTCTTTATCCCTTGTTCCCACATTTATATTTTTTTTACTATTAAAAATTAGTTTGGGTGCCAATAGGGTCCTAATTTGAATTTAATTTATTTATAAGTACACATGCAATTAAATTTATTTATGGATCTAGGTGAAATCAAGACAATTCATTGCTCACAAACATTTATTGAATAATTGCAAGCATTCTAGAGAAGAGCAAATATCCATTAGAGCATTCATTGACGAACTCAAGTTTATGTCAGAGATATTAGACAACATTGGTTTGCATGCTTCAATTATTGCAATTATTGAAATGTGTTGTTTTCAATGTTCTTATAATTTGAGGGACATGACAAATAGATAAATAGATAGACTATGCAAACACATTTTATTTTCCTTGCATGATTTTCAGCGATTGCTTCCCAAGCCGACAAAAAGAAGAATTTCTATATTATAATTGATCGAAGCAAAGATAAAAGATTATGAACAGGGTTTTTGAAGACCAAATCTAAGTAAACATATTTGTCAAAAAATTATGTACTTGTCTACAATTTTGTCCAAAATATTGTACGATGTACATAATGTTTGAAGAGTACACTACGATTCAAATTAAGTTTTTTATTTGACACAAAAATTTTGAGACTATCATATCTCAAATCTAAATTCATATTTCACTATCAAATTGTAATGATTATCACTAAATTTTATGATAAAACAAATCTCTAATTTTTAAATATACCTAGTTAAATGTTTAAATCCATTTCTTCATAAAACAATTATCCCTACTTTAAATAATCATGGTAAGACGAATGAAATCAAATTATATTAAAATATTTATAATTTTTCAAAGCTAGTTCCCAGTTTTCATGTGTTTTTTTTCAATTTAATTCAACTGACCTTTCATGAGGCCATCATTATACGTGTATGGGTATCCTTTCATGTCCTTTACAATGGATGATGATATAATTATTACTAAGGGGAATATAAGACAAAGTAATAAACAAATGGATCCCTCAGGGAACTTTAGAAAGGATTATGTGTCAAATCTTGACCAACGGGTACAAGTCGTTGTCCTCAAAATAAGGAAGAAATGAAAGAAATTATGCAGTTTCATATGTTAAGATTATGACTATTGTATTCCAATTGTCATTTTCATGAAGAAAAAATATTGAATATTAATAATAATTAAATTTTAAAATAATCTTATAATGAGATGTTAGAGTCCAAATTAATGTAATATGGAATCTATAATTAATTTAATTACTTATTTTATAGATTTATATTAATATTGTAATATAAATATTTATTTAGATTAAATATATGTCTAAAATAATGATTTATTTAATTAATTAATTTTAAAATTAAAAAAAATGGAGACATGTAAGTTTTAGAGATGTATTTTGAATACCGTTAGATTTGATGATAGTTGTCTAGATTTGATAGTGAAAGTGTACATCCAAAAATAAGAGAATGCTAATCAAAAAAATGTGTCAAACAAAGGATATTGGTTGAATTGTATAGATAGATAGTGTTGAGAGCGTATGGGCGCTCTAGATAATAATGTAGACAAGTCCAAACTTTTTTGACAATTGTGTCCACTTGATTTGGATCTCCACGAACCTCACTCAGTTTTCCACACCTTTGCTCATATTGCAAAGAAAATGGACTTCTTCTTCATACCTTAATGTGGTAAACTGATCTAAAACCTCAAGGAAAAGTACATATGTTTTGGGCCATGTGTCATACCAAAGAGTAACAGAGGCATATTGATATTTGTTTGGCCTCTCGATGATATATAATGTTGAAAAAAACACACCCATAATTGCAATAATTCATCAACCAATGAAATCAGTATTGTACAATGTATCTCTAACATGAATTCCAATGCTTCAATTGAATGCTCTAATGATTTATTGATTTCTCTAAAATGCTTGAAAATACTCAATAGATTCATGTGAAGAATAAATAATTCTTTCTAAATGTTAAAAACCTAAATGAACTAGAATGTCGTGTGTATTTATAGACACTTTTTTTAGGACCCTATTGATGCCCACTCCAATGGTCAAAAAGGAAAAAAGGTACGAGAAAGGGACAAAGACACTTGAGCCATCTTAGTAACCAGAGCCCCAAAATATAAGTACATACATACTAATAGTCTTATTTTATCATTGTTTTATTTGAGTTAAATGTATAAATGTGACCTTCATACCAATATTGATTGAGAAATGAGTAAACAAGTCATTAACTAATGTTGTAAAATAATGTATGGATCCACATACTTAAGCATAAAACCATTCAAAAGTATGATCCTTCAAGATCCTAGGGAAGAACTTAGTTAATAATTGATCATTATGAACAAAATCTAAAAAGAAGCATAGAAAGTTTTAATGTGATGAGAAAGGTCGCCCTTTCTATTAAACAATTTAAATTTTAGAGAAATGAATCATATTGAAAATGGGTATGCAAGCATATCACAAATCAAAGGGTTTAGAAGAATATCATTAGAAGTAACTCTATTTTTTTACTGTGAGACCGTTGAGAAAGAACTTTAGTTTGATTTTATAAGTCATGTAATGTATACACCATAGTAATAATTTGAAGATTTGGAATAAATTAGAAATATAATAGGTTGGAAGAATTTTGTAAAATAGAAGGATTAACATATGAAACAAATTGAGAAACATTATAAACAAGAGATGGTTAAACAAGAGGAATTTTAAAAATTTATTGGGACATTGAAAAGATTGAGATGCAATTGAGACAATTATAATTCTGAAGAACTTTATAAACAATGATAAAATGTTTAAAAATCATAACATTTTGAGAAAGTAAGATAAGAAAATGAAGTAATAAAAATAATATTAAAAACAATACAAATTTAAATATTGATAGCTTGAAAAGAAAATTGAGAAATAAATACATAAAAAATATATATATTACAAATTTTAAATAACATTATTTAAAATATAATTTTTCTCAAAATTCTTTGAAAGTTTATAAACTTAAAAATGTGATCATCATTATTAATATATATATATATATATTATAAATATAAATTATCCACCTTATAAGATATAATTTCAATTCAAACTTTATAGTGAACCCTTGAATCTATGCCATGGCTAAAAACTTCTTTCAAATACTTTTATTAATCTAATTATCTTATTAAGGTATTCTCTGACATATCTTCTAAATCACACAATGTTTACAACCTTAAGTAGTATACATGAAGACGTTATTTTATCTGTTGCCATGTAATTGCAAAAAATTATCAAGATTTCTTTGGAGTAGAAACTAACGAAACTTTGAAATGATTCTTTTGTGGGACCATGACGTTAGTGATAAAGGAAAATCAATGTCACTGAGAAGGTTAGAGTTCAAGTCTCTTAAGAATCACTTCTTTGTGATCAAATGAATTTGTGTTTGTGACATGTATTGCTCTTTGTTCAAGTCTGAAATGGAAAGAAATGCCACTAAGAAGTTTAGAGTTCAAGTCTTTTAAGAATCACTTCTTTGTGATCAAATAAATTTGTGTTTGTGACATGTATTGCTCTTTGTTTATGGTAATGTGATTTTTAGTTTTTAAATGTTATCCCGACAATAATGTAAATTATCTAGCAATATGGTTAGTTACGTCAAGTGATTTTTATGTAGAGAAAAATGGGAATGTGTTCAAGATAGTGAAGTTGAAAGAAAAAATATTTAATTCGTATATATTAAATATATTTATTTAAAATTTTGAGTTGTTTATTTTAATTTTTTTATATATTATATCGATTAATAAAATTATTATTATATTTATGATTTTTGTTATTAATAATAAATGGTTTTAACTTAATTGTATTATTGTGTTGGGTTTGAAAAAATATTTGTAAGGAAAAAATTAGGATTTAAATTTTATCATGAGTTTAGAATGTTATGATTTTTCAATCGACTTCTCTAAAAAAATCTATATAACAATCAAATAGACGTTAAATTTAAGATTAAAAATAATTTTTAATGATTAAATGGATATCAAATTTAAAATCAATCATTATTTATTAAAATCTCACAGATATTACAATCCACCATTGCTCTAACTATCATTTAAAACTATGCATATCAACATGAAAACTTATATATTTTAAAAAAAAAACTTGTGTGTGTGTGTGTATAAATATAAAATAATATGAAATATTCATATCTAAATTTTAATATGCCTTGAACTATTTAAAATTGTCCATTTGAAATGTACATTGGTATAAAGTGTTCCTACATTAACAAAAATGATTTTCATAAATCTAATTTTAAATGTATTTAACATTATGAAAATTTATGGATGAAAAAGGAAACACAATATTATATTAACTATGTGTGAATTAAATTATATAATCTGTTAGAGGTACAATTACTGAGGGGGGGGTGAATCAGTGAGCCCAAAAGAACTGACTTAAATTCTAATCTTTGCAAACACTTAATCAGTTACCACAAGCATTCATGAAGCATACACAACATTCACATCAATGAGCAAGAGAGACAATGCAAGATCAATCACATAACACATGACATATATGAGAAACCCTCTTGGGAGAGAAAACCCACTGGAACATATAATTGGACTAATGTCTTATAAAAACAAGATCCAATTTAGACCATATACAAATGATTAAAGAACTACAATCCCTATTTAATGAGACCCTAAATCCCACAAGGTGCTACCACGTCTGTCTAGCTGAGCTGCAATAACAACCAAACCTTTTAGCAAGTTTTACCTTGCAAGGAGGTTACAACCACCTTAGATGTTGAGCTACCACAAACACACCTATGAACAAATCCACCTTTGAACTAATGTCAACAACCCCTGATGATGGACCTCTGCTTATCACACTTCACCTTCACTCATTCTCAAACAACAAGTGCACCATTTTGCCAATAGAATTATGACCAATAGGTCATAAAAATTGTCAACAATCTATTATGATCTTCAAATCATCCTCAAGGCACTCTACCCCTCCTTCACTCCATAAAACACACACACACAAGCCTCTCTCCAAATGCTCATTAATCTCTCAAACAAAGTCTAAAACCCATCATTTTTGGTTCCACTATTTATAAAGCAATCTTGATAATCACTACCTTAGTCGGCCATTAGGCATGCCTTAGCCCTTAAGTCGTCTCTCACACGAACAACTTAATACAATCTTCATAAGTCGGCCATAACATCTATGGATCACCCTTAAGGAACTACACCTTTTAATAAGACCCTTGTAGCCTTCATAGGTCTCATGTGAACCCATTCACTCTTTTAACAATCCCTCAAGCAAAATAAGAATATAAGACCACTTTCAAATACATGGGTCCACTCCTTATGTCTTCTTCAACATCCTCAAATGATCAAAGTCAACTTAGCTCACCTCTGCATATGATCAAACAACTCAAACACTGACCTGGTGCACACAGTCACCATGAATGAATACACAATCAACTTCTTAACCATTGTTCATACTCAATATAAATTGATCACACCTTTAAAATCCACACATAGCATCCTCATGGAGTCTACAACACACTCCATAGCTAATTCATCATGAGACATCAAAACAACAATAATACAAGCTCAAATATCTTTCTTGGGTCACTTGTAGAATAAACATGAACACATAGTCAACTTCTAAGCGCAATATCTTTGACTGTACACACTTTCAGATATTTAAATCAAGTTCATTAGATGTGCTAAGGAGTCCTCTACCATTTTTCTTTTTACTGCATGAGCAAATTTGAATTCTATCGAAAGATATGGATGAAATACAGAGCTCTAATTTTTCCTGTATTAAATTCAAATATTTGAATAACAACGATCACAATTAACCTTCAAACACAATGCTCGAATTTCATGGACTCTCAGCTCAGATCGAATATGCAATGTCGATATTGTTCGATCTTTAACATATAGTCTACCAAGATGTTAAACCTCTATCACTTTAACCTCATCTCATGTAATCTGGGAACTTTGAATCAACATGTTCTATTGATCTCTATGGATCAATTAGGTCTTTACTGATCAATGCTCACTGTTTGATCAACTGTATGAATGCTCACTCACTATTGGATCATTATCTTATACTTTTGCTTAGTCGTTAAACATCATGCATATGTCCTCATATTGCTACCTCCTAACTCCTTGGATCAACATGCATCAATGATCTTGATCGAGCTTTGACACTTTAAAAAATGACTAAGTATAGGGACCCTTTCAATATGCATGAGTAGCCATTTTTGCACCTCAATAACTTCTTTTGCGCTTTAATGTAGGATCTCAAATTTGGACCAAATGATCTCCTCACAAATGAGAATCTAATGATGTCACACACTTCTCCTAAAACCCTCATGCATGTGAAAGTGCCTTCTCGAAATCATTTGTCATAAAGCCAACCATGTCAAAACCTACTTGGGAGGCCAACTTTGAACAATCATATCTTTTATTGTGCTTCAGTAGATAATCTCAAATTTATCATAAATCATCTATGTTTAAATTTGAACAAACCTATATATTTAGTTTCTCTTAAAACCTTCACATGTGCAAGATATTACATCATCACAATTCTCACTCGACTCTTTTTTCCACACTACAAAATTGGCTAAGTTTGGGAAAACATAGTCAAACTGCATGGGAGTCCAATTTTGCATATGTATATCTTTTGATGCACTGCAACGCATGATCTAAAAATTAACATAAATAAACTAGGCACAAAAATGAACAAATCCATATGATCATTTTTTCCTACAACCTCCACACGTGTAAATGCTAACCTCATCAACATGTTTACTCAACTCTTTCTGGCCAATTGCAAATTTGGCTAAGTATGGGAAAATAATGAATTATCACTGAGAATCCAAATTTACACCCTCATATCTTTGATTGTGCTTCAATACATGACTTGAGATCTAACACATAAAAACTAGGGACTACTATGATCATAAATATATAACCAAATCCCCTTGACTCATTCCCACGTGGCAATGGTGATTTCATTAAATTGCATACTCAATCTTTTTTACCATTGGACCCAAAGTGTCTAGATGAGAACTATAGACTACCAGATGAATTTCACTTATGTACAGAAGATATCCAAGCATAGATAACATCTTAGGGATCTATTACACATACTCAAATCATCAGACTCATCCCTAAACATCTCTAACCATGTCAACATTGAAGATCAACCAAGCCACCTTCAAGCATACAAGAACAAACACATTGCACACTTTGTCATTATCACATAGACTATCAAGGCTCTTCATCCACTCAATAGGACACCTCCATGATACCACCATGACATCATCATGAAAACTCTCTAATAATATCCCCCTTTGTCATTGATGTCAACACCCATCAATATAGTAATATATAACTCACCTTCTCTCTCTTCAAAACACTCCCACAACAGGAACTTTCTCTCCAACATGAACTTTCTCCCCCTTTGACACAATGACAAAGTGGGCACAAACTGATCCTAAGGACCTAAAAATACTATCAAATATGAAAGGACCATCTTATAAAGATGATACAAACTCCCCCTTACCTTGAGCCTACTTCAGCTTGCCTTAACAACATCCTCTTGCTCCATGCCAACACTCTCTTCAATCAAGCACTACAACCAATGAAGAAACAACACACAAAACCACAAAAATTTGATGGAACTCACTAAGAAACATTTGAGAGGGACTCCCCCTAATATTTTTAAGCAATTTCACCTTATGAGCATCTTCAAATCTTTACACACCATGAAGAACCACCATGTAGGCTTACTAGCCTTCTTTCTCAAGACACTTTCATGACCACCAACTCTGCATCTACACTATTAAAAATAGGAAACATGCACTAAACCAACCTGAGAACATACCTTCAAATACTCATACTTGCTCTTTAGGAAAATTTGAGCAAAAATCACTCTTCTTCAAACTAGGTCTGTCTAGCCTCCTTATAGCCCTACCTAAAACTTATAAAGCTCACAATTTTCAATAGACACATCTTCAGGGCCTAAAAATTTATATCTATATCACTCTCATATTCCCCCTCAATCATACTAATTTTCAACACTAGGCTCATCCTTTGCAACATACTTCCTTCATAAACATATTAATCAATTAGCCCTCCATATTGACAAAAAAATGAATAACAAGAGAACCAAAAACCTTTAAATCTATATGAAGCTTGGTTTGACCACTCATTTGGCCCATTCAACATAATAAGAAGCCTCAAACCTCAATTTACAAAACAAACCACTTTTCTAGTAAAGCCCAAAATCCTAGAAAATAGGGTCAACAAACCTCCTTCTAGTCAATGCACATCTCTAAAACTTATTACACACTTGGAGATACCCATCATACACTTTTGGACCAAAATTTGAGATTTCATACCTTTTGGAACCCATATATATTATAACCCATTTTAGGTGTCCTTGCCATTAAACCAAAAATAGAGAAAACTGAGAGCACTCAAAAATCCTCAATTGGCACATACATACCTTTAGACCTATAAAAAAACACCTAGAGCACACCACAAAGAAATGCACAAACATTTATGCGCACCAAACACTTCTTGATATTTGCATCAAACTCATCAAGCCACCTAGAACTACCCATTTTGACTTTGTATTACAGCTCCTTCACAAATCTCTGAAACAGGCTCAAGAACTTGTTGCTCCCCCTTAACAAAAAACCTTCTCTGATTGGCATTATCATCTTAAGCACACAAACATGCTTCTCCACTAAAAGGAGTCTCTTAAGAATCATAGATATAGACACCATCTATACCATAATGATCTAAAATAAAAATAACTCCTCATATTCCATCTCATCCTTGCTCATATGATATTTGTAGTTCTTCTTCTTTTTCTTCTTTGGCTTAGGAGAAACGACTTCTTCATCCACTACAACATTCTCATTTTCTTCTATGATTGAATTGACAATAATGGAGACAACACAAATTCATTACATACATTTTTATCTGAAGAATCTTCCTTGTATCTTGGAACCTCATCATTAGGCACATGTAATTGATGTTATTTACATGATATAAGCTCATCAATAGTAGGATGTTCACTTGGATCCATACATACCTTAGGGCTGGCCTAAGTCAGCACCTTGGTCTTCTCCTTAAGCTTGAACTCTTCATTCTCACTATGAGCAGACAATGAAACCTCTTGGTACTTTTCAACTTCTAAATCATTCTCCACCATAACAAATAAATTACTTGGACCTACAGTCTCATCATGACTCACACTTGTCACCTTTGGCTTTTATGTGTTAACCTACCTTTTTCCTTGAACTCTAAGAGCCTGATTAAATCTATTATCTTATAGGCCTTTGCTTCCATAATTTAGCAATGTGACCTCTTTATTCATAATTTTAGCTCACCATTCTTTTTATAATAAATGTATCTTGCCTTATATTGTTTGGATAGAAATCTGCAATGTGTCTTATATCATGACAAACAAAATAACCTCCCCTTTTTGAAGAGGATTCACCTTGTCTAATCCTATGTGGACAATGGCTTGCAAAGTGTCCCACATCAAGATAATTAAAGCACTTGATTTTGTTCACACCTTTTAACTAATGACTCCTATCATAGTCCCATGCAAATTCATTTCTAATAGGTCTCTTACATTCTCTATCCCTATGACCAAATTGATTGCATGTATAACAACAACCATTGAATATTGCATACCTCATGGTATATGGTTGTTTGATTTGATTTGTCTTTACTTTGCTAACACCTTCATTCCTTGTCCGATGATTTGTTTTCAAAGTATGATTGTCATGGTTCACATTAGTCTTCATCTTGTCTTGAGTTACAATCTTTTATTCTTCTTCATATCCAAGACTAGTTCTATCACTACCATGCTTTTGACCACTCAGAATATTGTCTAGATCACATGAGATCTTTTTAAATCTCACAAATGTCTTCACGTTACTAGTTATCTTTTCTATCTTAGATTTCAAAGATTTATTTTTAAAAACATACCTTGAATATTCATCTTCTTTAGCTTTTAGGCTTGTAGACAGAATTTCCAATTGACAACTGAGATGCTTGATCATATCTTCATATTCCTTGGAGTCTTCATTCAATCTTACCTCATACACACTGAATTTCTCCTCATAGTCTTTGAGTTTATATTTCATCTTCTTATTGATCTTCTCAATCTTCAATTCTTTAAGAGCATTCATCAAAATGGTCTCAGAGTCCACCTCATCTTCATCATCCTCTGAATCACTCCAAGTAGACTCATGATGTGAGCAAATTCCTTCCTCAACCATGGATAAGGTGTCATCTTCAGTAGGACCATCATCTTCATGATCATATTTTGAATCACTATCTTCACTCTCATCTGATGAGTTGCAATCTTCTTTGGTGTAAAGACTATTCTTGTTCTTAAAGGACCTCTTCTTGTTGTTATACTTTTTGAAACCTTTCTTTTTGTATGTCTTCTTATCTTCATCTTGGCATTCACCATGCTCTTCATCATCATTCTTCTCATGATTATGAGGGCACCTTTGATCAAAATGTCCTATCTCTCCACAGTTGAAACATTTGAAGGGTAGTTTATCCTTATACTTCCTTGAGATAGTGTTAAAATTCCTAGTAATCAAAGCAGTTAGTTCATCATCGTCAATATCAAATATGTCATCCTCTTTGGATTTATTACCTTGGAACTTATTCTTAGGCTTCATCTCTATTTTTAATGCAGATTCCTTCTTTGGTGGTATATCATCTCTTCTTCTCATCTCATATGCAATAAGGGTGCCATGCAATTGATCCATCTTCAACTGAGGAAGGTCATTACTCTCTTTTATAGCAGATACTTTTGGATAAAAATTAGGGGATAGATACTTTAATACCTTTTGAACAATACTAGTCTCTTCAATATTCTATCCAATACCTCTGATGATATCCACAATTTCATCAACTCTCTATAGAAAGGATGTCACGATATCTTCTTCATTCATATTGAGACTTTCAAATAGCTTTATGTGAGTTTGTAACTCAACAAGCTTAACCTTTGAATATCCTTCAAAAATAGTCTTCAATTTATCCCATATTTCCTTGGAAGATGTGCAATGAATTACTTTGGTGAACTCAGTTTCTGTAAGACCACAAGTGATGGAATACATTGCCTTAGAGTTGTTCTCAAATAACTTATTGTCTGCAACACTAGATAAAAGAATTGAAGGAGTAACATAACAATCCAAAAATAATTTCCATACATCAAACCCTAGGGACGTAATGTAGGTCTTCATCCTCACAATCTAAAATGCATAATTAGATCCATTAAACATCAGTGTTTTCTTAGTAGAGAAACCACCTTGCACATTCTGACTAGCCATTGTACCTTGGATCACCTTCAAGGTGTCAAACCTTTACCAAAGGACCTCACTTTGATACCAATTTTTAAAGGTACAATCACTAAGAGGGAGGGTGAATTAGTGATCCTAAAGGAACCAACTTAAATTCTGATCTTTGCAAACACTTAATCAGTTACCATAAGCATTCATAAAGCATACACAACATTCACATCAATGAGAAAGAGAGACAATACAAGATCAATCACATAACACATGACATACATCAGAAACCCTCTTAGGGGAGAAAATCTACTGGAACCTATGATTAGACTACTATCTTATAAAAATAAGATCCAATTTAGACCATCTACAAATGATCAAGGAACTACAATCCCTATTTAGTCATACTCCAATCCCACAATGTGCTATCACACCTGTCTAGCTAAGTTGTAACAACAACCAGACCTTTTAGCAAGTTTTACCTTGTAAGGAGGTTGCAACCACCTTAGATGTTGAGTTGACACAACAATACCTATGAACACATCCACCTTTGAAATAATGTCAGCAACACCTGATGATGGACATCTACTTATTGCACTTCACCTTCACTCACACTCAAATAACAAGTGCACTATTCTGCCAATAGAATTATGACCAACAGGCCATACAAATGGTACTCAATCTATTTTACTCTTCAACTCATCTTTAGGGCACTCTAAGCCTCCTTTGTTCCATAAAACACACACAAGCCTCTTCCCAAATGCTCCTTAGTCTCTCACACATAGTCTAGAACCCATCATCTTTAGTTCCACTATTTAAAGAGCAATCTTGATAATCACTACCTTAGTCAGTCATTAGGCATGGCTTGGCCCTTAAGGCATCTCTCACATGAAGACATGGCTAATACAATCTTCATAGGTTGGCCATAGCATATATGGGTCACCCTTAAGGAACTACACCTTTTAATAAGACCCTTGTAGCCCTTATAGGCCTCATGTGAACCATTTACTCCTTTAGTACTCCCTCAAGAAAAACAAGAACACAAGACCACTTTCAAATACATGGGTCTACTCCTTATGTCCCCTTTGACATCCTCAAATGATCACAATAAACTGAGCTCACCTCTACGTATGTTCAAACAACTCAAACACTGCCTAATGCACATAGTCACCATAAATGAAAACACAGTCAACTTCTTAAGCACTGTTCATACTCAATATAGATTGGTCACACCTCCAAAATCCACATAGAGCATCCTCACAAAGTCTATAACATGATCTAATAGCTGATTCATCATAAGACATCAAAACAACAATAATACAAGCTCGAATATCCTTCTCAGGTCACTTGTAGAATAAGCATGAACACACAGTCAACTTTTAGGCTCAATCTATTTGACTGTACTCACTTTTAAATCTTCAAATCATGTTCATTAGATGTACCATGGATTCCTCTACCATTTTTATTTTTACTGCATGAGAAAATTCAAAAGACATAAATGAAATATAGAGCTCTAGTTTTTCCTGTGTTAAATTTAAATATTTGAATAGCAATGGTCATAGTTAACCTTTGAACACAATGATCGAATCTCATGAACTCTTAGCTCATATCGAATATGTACCACTAATCTTGTTTGATCTTTAACATATAGTATACCAATACCATAATTTAAACCACTGACACTTTAACCTCATCTTGTGTAATCTAGGAACTTTATCTCAATGCACTCCATCTATCTTTGTGGATTAGTTAGGGATTTAATGATCAACGCTCACCATTCAATCAACTGTATAAACACCCACTCACTATTGGATCATTATCTTGTACCTTTGCTCAGTCGTTAAACATAGTGCACCTATCCTCATCTTACTACCTCATAAATCTTTGGAGCAACGTGCATCATCGATCTTTTTTGAGCTTTAACACTTTCAAAAATGACCAAGTATGGGGACCCTTTCAATATGTATGAGTATCCATTTTTTCACCTCAATAAATTCTTCTACGCTTCAATGCAGGATCTCAAATTTGGACAAGATGATCTCCTAACAAAGGAGAATCCAACAATGTGACACACTACTCCTAGAACCCTTGTGTGTGAGAGATATAATGCCATTAAAGTGCCTTCTCAAAATCTTCTATCACAAAGCCAACCATGTCAAAACTAGCCTGGGAGGCTAACTTTGAACAATCATAAATTTTGCCATGCTTCAGTAGATGATTTGAAATTTAGCACAAATCATCTATGCTTAAAAATGAACAAATACATATGATCAGTTTCTATTGAAACCTTCACACGTGCAAGATATTACCTCATCAAAATACTCACTTGGATCTTTCTACCACACTAAAATTGGCTAAGTATAGAAAAACATAGTCAAACTATCTAGGAGCCCAACTTTGCATATGAATACCTTCTAATGCACTATATCACACGATCTAAAAATTAGCGCAAATAAACTAGGCATAAAAATGAACAAACCCATATGATCATTTTATCTTGAAACCTCCATGCATGTGAATGCTAATCTCATCAACATGCTTACTCAGCTCTTTCTGGCCAATTGCAAATTTGGCTAAGTATGGGAAAATAATGAATTATGATTGAGAAGCCAACTTTGTACCCTCATATCTTTGATCATACTTCAACACATAACTTGAGATCTGGCACATAAAAACTAGGGATTACTATGATCACAACCATATAACCAACTCCCCTTGACTCATTCCCACTTGGTAATGGTGATGTCATCAAATTGCATATTCAGATTTTTTACCACTGGACCTGTTATAACACAGAATTACACCCTTGTGGAAGAGTTTATTAGGCTCTCCCACTTCCCATAAGCATGGGAACAACATCAGGATGTGGGTGTCCTATGGTGAGGTTGAGCCTCTAGGATTTTTAAAGAGGCTAGTTCCTCTCAATGGATCACCTAAACTAGTGCTGAAATGAAACATCACGGGGAAAAAGGTTAGAAGGGAGATAAGGGCTCCTAAGAGGGATAACCAAGTGAAGCACCCATTTAAAATGGGAAACTCCTATAAGCTTGAATCCACAGTAATTCTATAGAGGACAATACTAGATTACACAACCTCAAGATCAATCTGGTTGCATAAATATTTCATGGAGGAGGTTCAAGGAAGCAATGCATACAAACGGAGAGGAGTTCTAAGACTCACTGGAAGTTCACATTAATGGTGTAAAGAACACTCAACTAAACCTACAAATAGCTTTGAAAAATACTTAAACAAGGTCAAAAAGGAGTACCATGGATGAGGAAGACTCTCCTTCACATTATGTCATAGTACGCAGCTCAACAAACACAAGTCCAAGGCAAGAGACAGGCAAAGAAAAATTCTTTATTACATAAGAGGTGGTTCTTACAAATGCTCTACAGGGTTGCACCTAACCATCTGAGCATATCTTGTGATATCTCTAAGATCATCTCGTCTCTTAGGAAGATAAAAAATGTCTAAAAACTAGGAAGTATTACAATTACAAGTCACATGATATTTATAGAGAATGGGGAGAGAGAGAGAGAGAGAGTTGTGTGGCAAAAAGGAGAGAGGGGGAGTTGTTGAATTGGGACTACAATTATTGCCATTGTCTTGACCATGAAATGTACCACCCAATATCATCCCAATCTCCTTGAGCCATTCTCGCATTCAAGTCTCCCTTTGGTGTATTTGAGGAGCCATTCTATGAGTAACTGAGATGTCTCTTCTTTACGTAGCTAAATTGATCTTTACATTTAAATAACGGCATGGTGATCCTCCCCTTCATGTGTCTTGTTGAAAAGGATGTGGGTCTCCATGCCTGGAACTCAAGTTGACCCATGCTAAATTTAAGCTGGAAGGTCATTTGTCAGGAGTGAAAAATATTGAAGGATGAGAGCCTTCATAAATTCCCAGCTACCAGCCACTTGGACTCCCCTTTATGCTGATTGGTCATCCTTATGCCACTTGTCCTTTAATGATTAGCCTTTTTGCTCCAACTTATGCCACATGGCAACATTTCATTTATTGCATCATGACTCTTATGTTGTTAGACCAAGCTTAAGTCAAGCACTTGAAGAATCCCAATTTACTCTATGTAGAGTAATTCAGGTTCTTTGATCTCTCCAACTTTGGACTTTCCTAGATCCTTTATTTATAAATATTTTTAAATAAAGTACTTGGAGAAATTTGATTTACTATATGTAGAGTAATTCAGGGTTTCCAAGCTTACTTACTTCAGACTTGTCCATCTTGAAGTCTTCAGGCTTCTACATCTAGAAGTCTTTGGGCTTCTCAAGGCCAGCTACTTCAGACTCTTTGCAACTTAAGTCTTCAAACTTCTACCACTTGAAGTCTTCGAACTCTTTCCACTTAAAGTCTCCTTTATTCTGTAGGCTTCTTGCTCATTTCTCTTTCCTTTGAAAATATTGTCTTGCAAGAAAAATTCTCGAAGGAATTCTTTCAGATAATTTGTCCAAACGAATTCCTTCAAACTAAGAAGTCTGAAGCTATCTCCTCTTCAGGCCTTTACTTTCAGACAATTTCCTGGGTCTCTTTTATTCTTTACCTTGACTGCTTGTTGGTGCCCTTTAGATTTATTGCATTTGACCCCTTTAAATTCTATGTAAAGCCCTTTGGATTTTTTGACTGTCCCCTTTTAGCCAAGAAAAGGCCCTTCGGCCTTATGAACTGGTACCTTCAAATTTTCCTAAAAAGTGCCTTTAAAATTATGAGTGCCCTTTAAAGAAAGGTACTGACCCTTCAAAAATGTGCAAAAGGGCCTTCGGGTTTTTTGAAGAGTACCACTTCTATTTATGAAAGAGTCCTTTAGGATTTGTGTCTGGACCTCCTTCTTTTGGAAATGAACCTTGGAGAAGAGTTTTCCCTTTGAGAACCCGAGAAGCACATCTGAGACCAAATCGGGATTTTGATGTCTCATTACTTTTTTCAGGTTTTTTACTACTCATAAATTATGAATTAATTAAGTAATACACCCCCAAAAACCCAAAATACACTACCCAGAACAAATTGGGCTTTCCAAACCTTCTTACTTGCTTTAGGGTTTCGAATATTGATTACTTATAAAGTTTTTAAGTAGTGCTCCTCTGGAAACCCAAATACTTTTCCTTCTAAAAACCCAAATTTGTCTAAACTTGACACTTTTGCTTGAGTGTCTACCTTCTCACACTTGGGCAAAATTTGGCATGTGGGCCAAAAATGGCCAACAGGACCCAACGCATCTAGATGAGAACTATGGACTACCAGATGATTTCCACTTATGTACACAAGCTTTCTAAGCATAAATAACATTTTAGGGACCTCTTGCACATGTTCAAATCACCATACTCATACCTAAACATCTCTAACCATGTCAACACTGAAGATCAACCAAGACACCTTCAAGTATACAAGAATAAACACATTGCACACTTTGTAATTATCATGGTTAGAGATGTTCAGGGATGAATATGGTGATTTGAGCATGTGAAAGAGGTCCCTAAGATGTTAACTATTCTTGGAGAGCTTGTGTACATAAGTGGAATTCATCTAGTAATCCATAGTTCTCATCTAGACACTTTGGGTCTAGTGGCAGAAAATTTGAGTAGGTAATTTGATGACATCACCAATGCCACATGGGAATGATTCAAGGGGAGTTGGTTATATGGTTATGATCATAGTAGTCCCTAGTTTTTATGTGCCAAATCTCAATTCATGTGTCAAAGCATGATCAAAGATATGAGGGTATAAAGTTGACTTCTTAGTCAAAATTCATTGTTTTCCCATAGTCAAATTTGCAATTGGACAGAAAGAGCTGAGTAAGCACGTTGATGAGATCAACATTCACATGCATAGAGGTTTCAAGATAAAATGATCATATGGGTTTATTCATTTTTGTGCCTAGTTTATTTGTGCTAATTTTTTGATCATGCAATGTAGCGCATCAGAAGATATGCATGTGCAAAGTTGGGTTCCCAAGCAATTTGACCATGTTTTCTCATACTTGGCCAATTTTGTAGTGTGGCAGAAAGAGCCGAGTGAGAATTTTGATGATGTAATATCTTGCACATGTGAAGTTTTCAAGAAAAGTTGATCATATGGGTTTATTTAGTTTTAAGCATACATGATTTGTACTAAATTTGAGATCATTCATTGAAGCGAGACAAAAGTTATGATTTTTTAAAGTTGGCCTCCCAAGCAGGTTTTGAGATGGTTGGCTCTATGACATAATATTTTGAGAAGGCAATTTAATGGAATTACATCTCACACATGCAAGGGGTCTAGGATCAGTGTGTCACATGGTTGGATTCTCCTTTGTGAGGAGATCATCTGGTCCAAATTTGAGATCCTGCATTGAAGCACCAAAAAATTTATTAAGGTGCAAAAATGGTTACTCATGCATATTGAAAGGGTCCCCATACTTAGTCATTTTTAAAGTGTTAAAACTCAAGAAAGATTGATGGTGCATGTTGTTCCAATGAGTCAAGAGGCAATAAGGTGAGGACAGGTGCATGATGTTTAACGACTAAGCAAAGGTATAGGATAATGATCCAACAACGAGTAGACATTCGTACAATTAATCAAATGATAAACATTGATCATTAAAGACCTGACTAATCCACAAAGATTGACAAAGTGCATTAAGTCAAAGTTTATAGATTGCATGAGATGAGGTCAAAGTGATAGAGGTTTAACATTTGGCATTGGCAGACTATATGTTAAAGATCGAACAAGATCGATGGTGCATATTCTATCTGAGTTGAGAGTTTACGAGATTCAAGCATTGTGTTCGAAGGTTAATTATGACCATTTCTATTCTTCCATAACTCATAAGGAGTCTTATTACCATTTAATATGATTTGACATCTATTTAAGATGTATATAGGAGTCTTGGCTAGCTCTTCCCAATAGCCATTTGATACTTTTGCATCTTGAATCATGGTTCTACCCATCTCAACCATAGTCTTATTCTTCCTTTCAACCACACCATTTTGTTATGGTGTTCTAGCAGTAGAGTATTGTCTTCTTACTCCGTGTTCATCATAAAAAATCATCAAACTTATGAGACCAAAACTAACCTCTTATGTCTGATCTCACGCACTTGAGCTTTAAACCTTTATCATTTTCAACAAGAGCCTTGAACGCCAAAATTTGTGTAAAATCTTTTGTTTTTTCTTTAAAAATAAGAATCCAAGTCATCCTATTAAATCATCAATGAGAAGCATGAAGTAACTATTACCTTGAATACTTTGAGTTCTCATAAATCCACATAGATCAGTGTGGATCAACTCCAATGGCTTTGTAGTGGAGAATTCCTTGGTTTTGTATCTTCTCTTGGTTTGCTTCCCATGAAGACATACCTTGCAAAGAGATTGAGGAATCATAGAAATCTTAGGTATATGCCTTACCAACCCCTTTGAACTGATTTCTATCATATTATCAAAATTTATATGTCTAAGCCTCATATGACAAAGCCAACTTTCTTCCAATTGACTTATGAAGCACTCTTCCTTCTTGGATTCATGGAATACATACATATTGTTACCTATTTTATGAACATTTGTAATTATCCTACCAGATTTTTCTTTTCTTATTTCACATACATCATCATGAAAGGATACAACATTTCCTTGATTACATATTTGGATCACACTTAAAAGGCTATGTTTCAAACCTTATACATATAAGACATTCTCAATCCTAGTATGACCATTGTCCAAACTTACGGTACCTTTGTTGACTATGTTAGTAGACTTGTTGTCACCAAATCTAACTGCACCTGGGTTGGTCTTTTTGAGTGAGATAAACTTGATCTTGTCTCCTATCATATGATTTGAAAATCCACTGTTTATGAACCATCTCTTGTTCTTATCTTCTTGAGTATGCAAAGTTACTTGAACAAACAATGATTCTTCCTTTTGTGATTTGCTTGGATTTTCTTTCTTTTCTTCTTTAGACTTGGTCTCCTTAAACCATTTGATAATGTCAATGACTTTTATATCCTATTTTCAAAAGGCTCTATTGCAGTTCTTGGCTATGTGACCTTGTTGGTTATAGTTGTAACATAGGGACCCCTTTTGATCTCTAGAGAGAGAGCATAATCCTTATATCTATGACCAAATTGATTGCAGGAGAAGCTACACCCATTGAAGACATTATTCATGTTTGATCCTCTTTTCTCTTGACCATTACCACTTAATGGATTTTCATTCTTGATCCTTTTGTGAAGCTGAATTTTTTTTTTCCTTAGATACAATCACATTTGAGTAAGTCAAAACTTTATTTTCACACTGTTCCATCTTTTGATTGAGACCTTTACTCACCATGACTTGTATATTCTTGATTTTTGCCTCTAGACTTTGCACTTGGGGCTTCACATTATTAACTTCTGATGAAGCACAAATTAGATTATCTTGAAGACAATCCATAACCTCTTTGTTCACCATTGTACATTTGGTCACCTATAATTAGTTAAACTTTGCACAAAAGACCTACTCTAATACCAATTGTTAGAGGTACAATCACTAAGAGGGGCAGGGGGAGGGGGATGGTGAAACAGTGAGCCCAAAGGAACCAACTTAAATTCTAATATTTGCAAACACTTAATTAGTTACCACAAGCATTCATGAATCATACACAAGATTCACATCAATGAGCGAAAGAGACAATGCAAGATCAATCACATAACACATGACATACATGGGAAACCCTCTTAGAGGAAAAAACCCACTGAAACCTAAAATTGGACTACTATACTATAAAAACAAGATCCAATTTAGACCATCTACAAATGATCAAGGAACTACAATCCCTATTTAGTGAGACTCCAATCCCACAAGGTACTACCACACTTGTCTAACTGAGTTGTAATAACAACTAGACATTTTAATAAGTTTTACCTTACAAGGAGGCTACAACCACCTTAAATTATGAGTTGTCAAAATATTACCTATGAACACAACCACCTCTAAACTAATGTCAACAACACCTGATGATGGACCTCTGCTTATCATAATTCAGCTTTGCTCACACTCAATCAACAAGAGCACTATTTTGCTAATAGAATTATGACCAACAGGTCATACAAATAGTCCTCAATTTGTTCAAATCTTCAACTCATCCTCAAGGCACTCTACCCCTCCTTCACTCCATAAAATACACACACAAACCTCTTTCTAAATGCTCCTTAGTCTCTCATACAAAGTCTAGAACCCATCATCTTTGGTTCTACTATTTATAGAGCAATCTTGATAATCACTACCTTGGTCAGCCATTAGGTATGCCTTATCCCTTAAGGCATCTCTCACATGAATACATGGCTCAATAAAATCTTCATAGGTCGCCATAACATCTATGGGTCACCCTTAAGGAACTACACCTTTTAATAAGGCCCTTGTAGCCCTTATAGGTCTCATGTGAACCCATTCATCCTTTAGCACTCCCTCAAGAAAAATAAGAGCATACCTATTTCAAATACATGAGTCCACTCTTTATGTCCCTTCAACATACTCAAATGATAACAGTCAACTTAGCTGACTTCTGTGTGTGCTCAAACAACTCAAACACTAACCTAGTGCACAATCACACAATTGCATATTAATAATCACACAGTCACCATGAACGGACACACAGTCAACTTCTTAATCATTGTTCATACTTAAGATAGATTTAATCACACCTCTAAAATACACATACATCATCCTCATGGAGTCTAAAACATGTTCCAATAGCTAATTCATCACGAGTCATTGAAATATCATCAATAAAAGCTCAAATATCCTTCTTTGGTCACTTGCAAAATAAGAACGAACACATAGTCAACTTCTAGGCTCAATATCTTTGACTATACTCACTTTGAGATCTTCAAATCAGATTCATTAGATGCACCATGGAGTCCTCTTCATTTTTAATTTTTACATCAATAGCAAATTCAACTCATATCAAAAGATATGGATGAAATACAAAGCTCTAGTTTTTCCTATGTTAAATTCAAATATTTGAATAGCAACGGTCATAGTTAATCTTCAAACACAATGCTCAAATCTCATGAACTCTCAGCTCAGATTGAATATACATCATCGATCTTGTTCAATCTTTAACATATAGTCTACCAATGCTAGAGGTTAAACCTTTGTCACTTTGACCTCATCTTGTGTAATTTGGGAACTTTGACTCAACACACTTCATCGATCTTTATGGACCAGTCAGGGCTTTAATGATCAACATTCACCATTCGATCAACTGTATGAACACTCGCTCATTTTTGGATCATTATTCTATACCTTTACTCAATTGTTAAACATCATGCACCTGTCCTCATCTCATTACCTCCTAAATCCTTAGAGCAATGCGCACCACCGATCTTGTTTGAGCTTTAACACTTTCAAAAATGACTAAGTATGGGGACCCTTTCAATATGCATGAGTAGCCATTTTTTCACCTCAATAACTTCTTCTACGTTGTAACACATGATCTCAAATTTGGACTAGATGATCTACTCACAAAGGAGAATCCAACCATGTGACACACTACTCTTGGAACCCTCATGTGTGTGAGATATAATGACATTAAAGTGCCTTCTCAAAATCTTCTGTCATAGAGCTAACCATGTCAAAACTTGCTTGGGAGGCCAACTTTGATCAATCATAACTTTTGTTGTGCTTCAACGAATGATCATAAATTTAGTGCAAATAATCTATGCTTAAAACTGAACAAACCCATATGATCAATTTTTATTGAAACCTTCACCCATGCAAGATATTACATCATCAAAATGCTCACTCGGCTCTTTTTTCCACACTGTGAAATTGGCTAAGTATGGGAAAACACAGTCAAACTGCCTAGTAGCCCAACTTTGCATATACATATCTTCTGTTGCACTACATTACATGATATAAAAATTAGCAACAATAAAATAGGCATAAAAATTAACAAACCCATATGACCATTTTATCCTGGAACCTCCTTGTGTGTGAATGCTGACCTCATCAACATGCTTACTTAGTTCTTTCTAGCCAATTGCAAATTTGACTAAGTATGGGAAAATAACTAATTCTAACTAAGAAGCCAACTTTGTACCCTCATATCTTTGATCATTCTTTGGCACATGACTTTAGATATGGTGCATAACAACTAGGGACTACTATGATCACAACCATATAACCAACTCCCCTTGATTCATTCCCATGTGGTAATGGTGACGTCATCAAACTGCCTACTCAGATTTTCTGTCACTGGACCTAAAGTGTCTAGATGAGAACTATGGACTACCAAATGAATTCCACTTTTGTACATAAGCTCTCCAAGCATAGATAACATCTTAAGGACCTATTTCACATGATAAAATCACCATACTCATCCATGAACATCTCTAACCATGTCAATACTGAAGATCAACCAAGCCACCTTCAAGTATACAAGAACAAGCACATTGCACACTTTGTCATTGTCATATAGACTATCAAGGCTCTTCATCCACTCAATAGGACACCTCTATGACACCATCATGACAACTCTACAACTATCTCCCCCTTTGTCATTGATGTCAATAACCATCATATACAACAATATATAGCTCACCTTCTCTCTCTTCAAAGCACTCTTACAACTAGAACTTTCTCTCCAACAAGAAATTCCCCCACTTTGAAACAAAGATAAATTGGGCATAAACTAATCTTGAGGACCTGAAAAGACTATCAAATAGGAAAGGACCATCTTATAAATATGATACAAACTCCCCCTTATCTTGAGCCTACTTCAGCTTGCCTTGATATCATCCTCTTGCTCTATGCCAACACTCTCTTCAATCAAGCACTGTAACCAGTGAAGAAAGAACACATAAAACCATATAAATCTGATGGAACTCACTAAGAAACATATAAGAGGGACTCCCCCTAAGATATCTTAGTAATTGTACCTTCTGAACATCTTCATATCTTCACACACCATGAAGAACCACCATGTAGGCTTACTAGCCTTCTTTCTCGAGACACTTTCATGACCACTAACTTTGCATCTGCACCATACAAATTAGGAAACATGCACTGAACCAACCTAAAAACATACCTTCAGATACTCATACCTTGATCTTTTGGAGAAACTGAGTAAAAAACACTCTTCTTCAAACTAGGCATGTCTAGCCTCCTTGTAGCCCTACCTAAAACTTGTAGAGACCAAAATTTTCAATAGACACATATTTAGGGCCTAAAACTTTATACTTGGAGCACTCTCATATGCCCTCTCAAGAACACCAATTTAAAACACTAGGATCATCCTCTACAACATACTTCCTTCACAAACCTACTAGCCAATTAGCCCTCCATATTGATAAAAACTTGAATAACTAGAGAACCACAAACATTTAAATATCTATGAATCTTGATTTGACCACCCATTTCTCCCATTCAACATAATAATAAGCCTCAAACCTCAATAGTTTATAGCCCTTATAGGTCTCATGTGAACCCATTCACTCCTTTAGCACTTCTTTGAGCAAAACAAGAACACATGACCACTTTCAAATACATGGGTCCACTCTTTATGTCCCCTTCGACATCCTCAAATGATCATAATGAACTTAGCTCACCTCTGTGTATGCTCAAACACTGACCTAGTGCACACAGTCACCATGAATGAACACATAGTCAACTTCTTAAGCATTATTCATACTCAAGATTGATTGATCATACCTCCAAAATCCACATAGATCATCCTCATGGAGTCTAAAATGCACTCCAATAGCTAATTTATCATGAAACATCAAAACAACAACAATACAAGCTCAAATATCCTTCTCAAGTCACTTACAAAATAAGCACAAACACACAGTCAACTTTTAGACTCAATATATTTTATTGTGCTCACTTCCAAATCTTCAAATTAGGTTCATTAGATGCGCCATGGAGTCCTCTACCATTTTGCATTTTACTGCATGAGCAAATTCGACTTCTATCAAAAGATATGGATAAAATATAGAGCTCTATTTTTTCCTATGTTAAATTCAAATATTTAAATAACAATGGTCATAGTTAACCTTCAAACACAATGCTCGAATCTCGTGAACTCTCAACTCAAATCATATACGCACTGTCAATCTTGTTTGATCTTTAACATATAGTTTGCCAATGTCAGACATTAAACCTCTGTCACTTTGACCTCATCTCGTGTAATTTGGGAACTTTAACTCAACGTGCTTCGTCGATCTCTGTGGATCAATTAGGTCTTTAATGATCAACACTCACTGTATGAATGCCTGCACATCATTCAATCATTATCCTATACCTTTGCTTAGTCGTTAAACATCATGCACCTGTCCTCATCTCATTGCCTCTTGACTCCTTGGAGCAACATGCACTATTGATCTTGCTCGAGCTTTAACACTTTCAAAAATGACTATGTATGGGGACCCTTTCAATATGCATGAGTATCCATTTTTACACCTCAATAACTTCTTTTGCACTTCAACACATGATCTCAAATTTAGACCAGATGATCTCCTCACAAAGGAGAATCCAACCATGTGACACACTGCTCCTCGAACCCTCGTGCATGTGAGATATAATACCATTAAAGTGCCTTCTCAAAATCTTCTGTCACAGAGCCAACCATGTCAAAATTTGCTTGGGAGGCCAACTTTCAATGATCATAACCTTTATCGTGCTTCAGTGGATGATCTCAAATTTAACACAAATCGTCTATGCTTAAAACTAGATGAACCCATATGATCAGTTTCTCTTGAAACCTTCACATGTACAAGATATTACATCATCAAAATGCTCACTTGGCTCTTTCTACCACATTGCAAAATTGACTAAGTATGGGAAAACACAGTCAAATTGTTTGGGAGTCCAACTTTGTATATGCATATCTTTTGATGCGCTATATAGCATGATCTAAAAATTAGCGTAAATAAATTAGGCATAAAAATGAATAAACCCATATGATCATTTTGTCTTGGAACCTCCACGCGTGCGAATGCTGACCTCAACATGCTTACTCAGCTCTTTTTGGCCGATTACAAATTTGGCTAAGTTTGGGAAAATAATGAATCTGATTGAGAAACCAACTTTTCACCCTCATATCTTTGACCACACTTCAATGCATGACTTGAGATCTAGTACATAACAACTAGGGACTACTATGATCACAACCATATAACCAAATTCCCTTGACTCATTCCCACGTGGTAATGGTGATGTCATTAAACTGAGTACTTAGATTTTTTGCCACTGGACCCAAAGTGTCTAGATGAGAACTATGGACTGCCAAATGAATTTCACTTATGCACACAAGCTCTCCAAGCATAAATAACATCTTAGGCACCTCTTGCACATGCTCAAATCACCATACTCATCCCTAAACATCTTTAACCATCTCAACACTAAAGATCAACCAACCCACCTTCAAGCATACAAGAACAAACACATTGCATACTTTGTCATTGTCACGTAGACTATCAAGGCTCTTCATCCACTCAACAAGACACCTTCATGACACCACTATAACATCATCATGACAACTCTCCAACATGATCTTCACAACTTCTATACAAGTATTTTTTTATAAGTATTTTTTCGATTGATTTTTTTTCTATTATATATATAATAGAAAAAAATCAATCAAAAAAATACTTATATATGTGTGTGTGTATAAAATCATTAATATATATATATATATATATATATATATATATATATATATATATATATATATATATGTTTTCTTCAAAATTAGATATCATAAATATTATAATATAAAATACACAACATAATATTTAATTAACTACTTGATTAAATATGTAATTAAATAAAAGGCTCTTAGTGTGTTTAGGTGTTGTTGAATTTGTCATTACAATTGGAAATTGCTGGTACAATTTTAAATTTGTCTATCATTTTGTCATTAAATTTAAATATGATCAAAGAACGATATTAAAGTCAAATAACTATTCTTAATTGACTGTAATGGCTCCAGACAAACACTTTCACCTACAAAATAATATGTCGAACTTATTCATGTGTTTTTGTACTTTTACTTCTTGCCCTACTTTTGCACATTTTTATTTATATCTTCTTAAAATCTACAAATCTAAAATGAGTAAGGGTTTGGTTAGAGGGTTTGTGCATATAGAGTTATTTGTTAGCCAACCCCTTCTAATTTATTAGAATCCAAAAAAATAACAAAGATATTGATAAACAAAAATCACATAACAAAAATTATATAACAAAGATAACTTTAGTCCAATGCTCTAATAGCACTCCGATAAGAATATTTGGAAAATCTTGATGACCAAATAAACCTAAACGCTTATTATTTATAAATTTTTTGAATTTAAATGTTGGCAACATTTGCATTGGCTTCCAACACTTAAAAATGAGAAAGGAAAAAAAGATTGGATGGACCTATTTAATTAAAAGGGTGGTATAAGCTAACATACTAGAATCATACATATGATCTTGACAAGTAATGATTTTAACAACAAAATTGAAGAATCAAAGAGAGTTATCATAAGAAATATATGGAAATGCAAAAGAGAAGGTTTTAAGCTTCAAAAATTATCATAAAAACTCAAAATTGTCTAATTTAAATCAATTACTTATATATAAACAAATGTGTATGAAATATATAAAATAATGTGAAATGTCAAAAGAACTATTTTTAAGTATTTACAATTACTTTGGTGTTTATTTATATTGAATCATGAAGTGTAACATTAAGAAGAAAATAATGATCTAGAAAATAACTCAAGTTTATTCCAAATAATTTAAAATAAAAAGTAACAATTTGGAATAAATTTAGAAAAGTCTTACATTACAAAAAAAAAATTGCAACATCATAAATTTATTCCAAATAATTTAGAACAGAAAGTAACAATTTAAAATAAATTCAAAAGATTCTTTGACTATTTTTTTAATTTGAAAAAAAAGTTAATTACCTTATTAAAAAAAAACTTTTAATTATCTTTAAAAAAATTATTTCAATTCAAACCCACAAATCTTACCGACGATACCTTCACATATGCCTACATAATGGTGGAAATTCAATGGGTTATCCTCTTCCTTTTTATTCTCCACTTTGTCCGATCGATTAGAAAATGACTGACAAATAATTTAAAAAGGATAAAAAAATGTAAATCGTTGGGGACAAATGCAAAAGTTCAAAGAATGTTTTGTCATAGAAAGCAGATATCCATAGAAAAAGATAACAATATTTTACTTTATACAAAGGCATCATAGAACCTGTTAATGCCAAGTTACTTTCACCAAATCCATAGTTAATTTTGGATGTTGATTTCTTTTTCGTAGATCTTTCTTTTTCCTTTTGACACACAAGAACTATTATATTCAGGCATAAGATGCTTAACAATGTTTGAGTAGCTCTGAGTGACAGAAGGAAATATTTCTATTAATACTAGTTGGGAGGAGGCAGTGTTAGATGGATGCAAGTCACCCAACGGTGCATCCTGTTGGAGACCACCATGCAGCTGATTTAGAAGAGGGTCCTGTCACTTTTCTGAGCATGAAGGATGTGCCCGGGACTCCAGGGACAATTGGAGCCCTTGTTCTTCGCATGGGACAGTTTCTCTTTGCTGCAGCTTCAATTGTAGTTATGGTCACTGGCGATGAATTTGTCAACTATACAGCTTTCTGGTGCATTTTCCTGATCTGGGTCCTTGTGTTTTTTGCATTTACATTCTTGGGTACAATTCGACTTGCTAAATTGGTCATTGTAGACAGCTTTCTGGTGCATTTTTCTCATATGGGTACTTGTGTTTTTTGCAATTCATTTTTGGGTACAATTCAACTTGCCAAAATGGTCTTTTTAGATGTTTGGTTTGATGCTTCATGTTTTTTCATGATTTTTTAAAAATTGGGCAATGTAATATACAGTGTTTTTAAGGTTAGATGAGGGCAAGAAATGAGATACAGGAATTGTGTGCTGTAGTTAATTGTGACAGTGGAATACAAGGAAAACGAGGTGTCCTGTTCCTTGCTTGATAAATGAAGGGCAATATGGAATCCTGTTCCTTGTTTGATAGATGAAGGGCAATATGGAATCCTGTTCCTTGCTTGATAGATGAAGGGCAATATGGAATTCTGCAAGGTGTTTCAATGAAACCCACTTGAAGGGCATTTTTGATTTTGGGTCCTTTGATTCCAATATAAAATGGGTTTGTTTCAGTGCCAACATTTAAGCCTTCCCCCAATTGCAAAAGAGGTCTGGCTCTTTTTTTAATGGAATTATTATAGGTATTAATTGCTCTGGATTGTTTTGTTTTATAGGGGGATTGTGAACTTCCAACTAAACAAGGAGGGTTTCATCATTGAGCTTACATTACCTTTAGGCTTAGAACCCATGTTCAAAGGATTTCTATTCACGAAATCAACCTTAAAACACCTTTAGGATTTAGAAGCCATGTCGGACGGATTTTTATCTCATAAAAATTTGCATGTGGCTTACAGTGGACTTGCAGACAGCCTTGTCCTTGTGTGGCCTGCACCAACCCTGCCACTTAAACACGGATCATGGCCTTTGGGGCTTGAACCCTGGTCATAATCATGACAACCGCTGTGCCTTGCCACTTGACCATGGCCTGATAGACATAACTGCTCTGGATAGTTGATCCCTAGCGCTTTTATTATCTTGAACAATAAAATCAAGGTTTCCTGCTGGCTTTCATTTGCAGGGGAAACTTTACTGACTGGTCTTCATAAATTTATTACCATTATTCTAAAACTTAGATTAACCAATTGGAAATTTTTTTTCCAATTTTTGAATCAAATTCCACCTAAGTTTACTATGTTGGCAAAGATTCATATGAATTAATTATAAAATTTGTATTTTTATATCAAATGTAAGAATATAACATTTATATTTCCTGTCCAAGAGGTTGTGGTGTAATGGTAAAGTGGATTATTTGTAAAGAGAGCGACTCAAATTCATATCTCCACATCGTAACAAGGTAACCCACAACTTGGCAGACACGTGCATGCAGTAACACATCCAGGACTGGAGCCTGTTCAACCCTAGAATCCAATAGTTTCTATTTTATGAAGTAGAAAGATTTGCCAACCATTTTATGCTTATAAAAAGCTTTTCAGTGCTTAAAGTTTTCCTTGCATTTTATGAATGAATTGGCTGCCAATCCACAGAGTTGGCAATGTGGTACACCCTCTTGTAAGCAGGGAGTTCCTCTCTGTTAATATTCTATTGGCATTGTACAGAACTTTAAATGGAGAGTTACGTTATTATACCTCAGTATTGATTGTCAAGTTTAGTTTTAATGTGTTACAGTGTTTAGCATATATTGCTGCTTTTGATATGTCTGAATTTGTAATGCATAATGTCTTGTGGTCTTTTCTTGTGATTATTCTGAAACTTAAACCTCTATCGAAATGCATTTTTTGGTGAAGGATGCAGAGCCACTTGGATGGTTCTAACTTCTTGAACAAAAAACTGGGGTCTGTGTCGTTTCTATGGACAAGCATGGTAGGCAGCAATGTCTGCAACAATGAGAACATTTTTGAATGTTTGTGAATCTTATGCATGGATTCAATGAATGTCACAGTTATTACAAAGGAGATCAATGCAATGATGAAGCCTCATCCCCCAGCCAATGGCATTTTTTATTGTAACCAAAGAAATAAAATCCTAATGGGTAAACCCTCTACCTGTCTCAGCACAGAGCTGGTTGGATTGATTCTCATGAAATACGTTATTATCTATAAATGTTATATAAATCTGACTGAATCGATGTGTTGTCTACAGCATTGTTTCTGTATTCTAACCTAGGAGGATGTTGAATGGAACTTTCTTAACAGCTTTTCCCCTGTTAGATTTTAAGTTTCAACTCAGAAAATAAAGGTATTGAAAAGTGGTCTATATTCTGCATTTTTTTTTCAGTGTGTAGAGAATCCTTTATTGTAAAAGACACCCCAAAAATTCTTTTGAAGTGAACATTCATGCAATAAATTATCAGAAAAGATTGAATATTGCAACTAGAAAATGTAAGAGGAAAGTGTCATTAGACTATGAGGCAGGTAGGATGATAGTAAAAGTATGTGTATGATGCAGTATCATGTGGAGTCAGGATATGTCTTTTTTTTATAAAATAATAAAGGTAGCTTTAAAGTAGATTTTCTGTAGAAAGTAAGAAAAGTAGCTTTAGAATATATATTTTATATAAAGAAAGTAAAGTATCTAAAACCCTCTATATAAGAATATGTCATGTAATTGTGTAAAAAGAGAGGGAAGTAGCTGGATTAGCTCTTTGTTTGGTATTTAATAAAGAAATGTGTTTAACATGTTTTGTCTCTTTCAAAATATGCGTGTGTTTTTTGTTATTTTCTTGTGCTTTATATTGGTGTGTGTGCTCATTTTAGTTTGCTGTGATTCCCTGCTGCATCATCGGTATCAGAAAACTTAAGTTCTTCCGAGCAGAACAATTCTTGTTGAGAGAGCTGTTGATTTGTAAGCAAAACCATAGAGAATTTTGTTGGAGTTGTGTGTTCACACTAGGCTTAGATGAACTAGTTATTATCTGTCTAGCCTAGTTTTGTGTCAGTTCACATCACGTACAGAATTAAGCTTAATTAGGGAGGTTCTAATGTATTGTTGGAGAAACAACTTTTGTGTGCACGTACAAGTTGTTTGAGTGCACATAAATAGTTGATTCTCCTAGTTTATAGGTTGTTCACAACAACCAAGTGGTTGGAGTGAAACAACCTTTCCAGGCTATTTAACCTGGACACTCCCTTTGTGAATGATTGATCGAAGTCAATTATGCAGATTGTAAAGACTCAGACGAGAGCCAATAGACACAGAGACTTAGTTATTTGTGCATTATGTTTGTTGGCATAATCTTGCTGTGTAGTTGATTAATTGCTTCTTCTCACTGTGGCAATGGACTGAAGAATAGATCCTAGTAGATGAATGTTAATAACCACGATAATTTTTTGAGATATGAGCTCAATAAAATTGGGAAGGAAAAGGCAGGAGGAATGCAAGGAATTTGAGATTTTCAAGTGAGGAATTGCTTAGAAGATTACAGACTCTTGAAGCTATGTTGCAGAAGAAGAAAAAGCTGAGTCCTAACAAGTGAGGTTGGAATGTTGAGGAAGCACAATGCTCTAAACATACCCTGAAAGCTTCTTGTTACTTAGGTGTCGAAGATTTGACGCAGTGGGTTGTCAAGATAGAAGAATACTTCAAGAGAATGAAGATGGAGGATCCACGAGTAAAATTTGCAGAAATCAAGTTGGCAAAGAATGCCATCATTTGGCGGGAAACATTAAGAGAAAAGAGGGTTAAACACTCGGAGCATGGGATTAAATGGTGGAGAAGCTAGATGACAAGTTTGGTGGGATGAAGACTCACATTGTAAGAAAGGTCAATAAACTAAGACTGAGAGAAACTACACTCTCAGACTAAAATCCCTTGAGTATTGATCATGAAGCACAAGACAAGCAATGTGCAAATGGTTATATGCATGAAGGTGAAACTAAAGATGAGGCTGATTTTCAAGTTGTAGCAGAGATTTCTCCCATGGAGTATAAAGACAAATGTGAGGAAAAAGTGGGGAAGACTGTTATTCCCATGGAAATGTGAGATGAATTTCCACTCAACAGTGAAAATATGAATAAAATAGAATTAGTAGCAGCAGTCAATTTGTCAAGTGCAAATAATTATAGGATGCTGGAAATACCCATGGAAGTTGGACTTATTCCCATGGATATGGCAATGAGAATACAAGTGATTTTATTTATCAAGATGAAATTGTGTCGGTCATTGTGGAGTCAGGTGGGGTTGCTCAAGGACAAAATGTTGCAGAAAATGTCATTTCTATTCCTGACATTGTAAGTGGGACGAAGACTGAGGTCAAGCGGATTGGATATGGAAGTAAAAATGTGAAGATGAAATATATGGAAGAAGCAAAAGAAATACATAGGCTCAGTGCCTCTCAAAGTAGGATGTTTGAAGTTTTCTGCCAGCAAGGGCAGAATGGCAGAATAAGGCAGGAGCATCTGGAGTTAGAATATTTGTCTTTTTCTTAGACAATAATAAAATTAGCTTTAAATAGATTATGTAGAAAGGAAGAAAAGTAGCTGTAGAGTAGATATTTTATATACTGCAAGCAAAGCAAATAAAATCTTTTTTATAGGAGGATGACATATGTTTAGACAGAAACTTCACTACCAAATAATAATAAATGCATACCACATTACAGCGTAGAGAATATGGAAATAATTACTGCTTTATTCATAGGTAGTGCTCAATACAAGCCCTTCGGTACAAGGACTTGGTACTCAACTTCCTTTTCCTTACATACATTATTCTATTTATATGATAAGATGACCCAATGGTTGTGGGTTAAACACAACCGTCAACAACCGAACATACTAACCAGAGTCATTACAAAACTATTTAAAGCCAACAATACAATCACTAATCATATAAAAATGTCAGCTCCTAAACTATGTAATCAAGCAAACGCTGAAACCTAATGAATACTAATATGCTGGTCTACATTATCCCTGTTGAGCTTTTTCTAGACCTCTCTTAGCGCTGCGCAGGTTAGGTTGGGCACAACAAGTAGACCGACACTCACACTTATAGTGCCAATATATCACTTAAGCCCAAAGACGTAAGTGCTCACCTTAGGCACAACAAGAAAACACTGATAACCCCGTTACAAGAACAAAGCATAAAGACACAATCACGCTCATTATCTTGGAAAGTACAACAAACATAGTAAACATTATCCATGTAACCAAAGAACAAGATCATAAGATAGTTACAATGTAATGTCCCCTTTAGGGCAGAATTAGAACCAAAGGGGTTTTCCAACAAACCCTAAAAATACATACAAATTTCTGAATTTCTTTTCAAACCCTAAGCACATGAAAATTGCAGAATTCTGAAAGTGCCAAGTTAGAGCACGAAAACAATATTTAATTCCTCAAATAATTACCAAAATTAGGAAATATTACAGCCAATCATTATCCAGTCAAATCTGATTTTTAGCCCAATTATATTGCTGGAAAAATATGATAAAAAAATACCAAAAAAGCATTGTTGCCTTCAACAACAATTAGGCTTGAAATCAGCCTTGGAAGTGCCACGTCCAACCCCAAGAGGGGGTTCTCTGCCCTCCAAAGAGGCTCGCTGTCCACCGTAGGTAGTTTGCTGCCCTTCTAGGGCTCCTCAATCAACTTGCCAAGCCTCCAAACCTGCTTGCCACACTCCTTGAAGCTCCTGCTGCGCTGAAACCAAATTGGTGTTTACACATCTCAAAATGACCTATGATGCCCGATACAAACTCTGATTTGAGGCTGCCCAGCTGATAGGTAAGGGTTTTCATCCTTTCTTCAGCCTTCTATTGAAGGTTTCCGTCTTCAATAGATGCAATCAAGCAAATCGTGCTTAGACTTGTGATTTCAATTTATAAACATGAGTCTCCAAAAGAAACTCTTTTTTCCCTTTTATATCCTTTCCCCAAAGGGGTGTGTTCCACTTGGAGGGAAAATTCAAATATTCAAAAAGCAACTTCCTTATAAATTCACTTAAGGGCTAACCTTGCCCATGACCCTTAAAAGTCCCCTTCTTAAGTCAAAAATAGAAAGGAGTTGCCAACACATTCACTTTTGGCAACTAAGACATATTATTTTTTTTTTAAAGTATTTAAAGATACTTTTTGTTTTAATAATAATATCATTTTATTTTTAGAAAATGGGACATTACAGTTCGCCCCTCCCAAATTTGCTTGTCCTCAAACAAATGCTAGCCCATTTTCTATTATCTCTAAAATCCCTAGATCTCACTTCAATATTGGGAACTTGCAACCCCAAACATTCGCTTCATGAACATAGCCTTGAGCTTCAACCGGTCCCATATTGTTATTGTGGTCTGAAAATAAACTCAGCTGCCCCCACCCTTGCTTGTCACATGTCCTTATCATCATACGTTCCTTGGACATATGCAAACTTTTCACTCTTTGACTCATAAGAGTCTCTTTATCAACACTCATATGGGCTGTTCCTAAACCTGTACATAGAACAAACATGTCAATGAAATCAAGAACTCTCCACACCACTCCTTCAACTGCTTCACCATGCCTCGTAGGTATGTTGTTCAACTCTCCTCCCATGCGTGCATCTTCTTTATAGTTTACATTCATGTGATGGACTTCCAAAGGTCCATTCTTATTGTCCTAAACATGGTTGTAGCTGTACCATTGCATTTTCTTGCTCATAATCAGTATTGTGGTGACTGGAAACTCTTTTATAACAGTTGTAGACAATCCCTCATTGATGGTAGGCGGAACATCCTTTACCTTGTGACTGAAAATACTCTTGCGACTGTCATAAAAATTGTTAAGGGGCTGGTTTTGTTGCACATATCAGCAAAAATAATAAGACAATAGCTGTCATATTTTAATTTCTTCACAAAATTCAGAAATAACCATGATATAGGGGTTGATATCAACCATATAGTGACTAAAAATGCTTTCTTGTATCTCCAAAGGTCATCCTGATCCCAAACTTATATGTACAAACAATTTGGAACTTGTATGAAAGGACCTATGTGCCCTTTGCCACTCAAAGTGTTCATCACTCTATCATCATTTCCACTATGTTGTCCATGATAACAATAAATTTGAAATGGCCCAGTACGAAACAAGAAACCTGAAATATGTCTTTTCTTTTTATATCTTGGGCTGGAATCCAATTGTTTACTTCCTTTTTTAGATTTAGAAGTAGGAGCTTTTGAGGGACTTACCTTGGCACAACCATCTTTGTGTTTATCAAGAACCATACAAGTTTCTACTGAAGTTCTCCTCTTTCCACTTGCATGGTGGATTGCTTTATGGGCTGCTCACTAACTTAATGACTTCCTCCCTATGAAGAAAGTTGGGCTGATTAGCCACGAAATCTGCCTTGATTGCCAGTGGAAAAGTCATATATTCCTCATAGTTTGCAGCCACATCATTCCGTATAGAAGGCATGTAGAAACAACCGTCACCCTAGATGGAGGGGGAGGGTTGTTGTATGTACTTGCCTTTACCATTGTGTGGCTTGAGTCCATTTATATCCTTCATTATTTGGATGAATTCAGCCATCATTTCCGTTAGCTATTCTTGATTTTGGGTGAATCTTTCAAAACTAACCCTATCCGGGTCATCCATGTTACTCTGCTTTGGTTGTTCCAAGTTTGCCTTGGCTGTTCCAAATTTCTCTTTCATAGTACCTCACTTCCCTATCACTGTTTGGCATGAAGCCAAATCAAACTCCCACAACTAGCCAAGAATTTGGCTTTGATACCACTGCAATGTCCCTTTTAGGGCAGAATTAGAACCAAAGGGGTTTTCCAACAAACCCTAACAATACATACCAATTTTTGAATTTCTTTTCAAACCCTAAGCACATGAAAATTGCAGAATTCTGATAGTGCCAAGTTAGCGTATGAAAACAATATTCAATTCCTCAAATAATTACTAAAAGTAGGAAATATTACAACCAATCTTTATCCATTCAAATCTGATTTTTAGCCCAATCATATGGCTGGAAAAATATGATAAAAAAAAACCAAAAATGCTTTGTTACCTTCAATAACGATTAGGCTTGAAATCAGCCTTGGAAGTGCCATGTCCAACCCCAAGAAGGGGTTTGCTGCTCTACAAAGAGGCTTGCTACCCACCCTAGGTAGTTTGTTGCCCTTCTAGGGCTCCTCAACCAACTCGCCAACCCTCCAAACTTGCTCGTCACACTCCTTGAAGCTCCTTCTGTTGTGCTGAAACCAAAATTGGTGTTTACACACCTCAAAATGACCAATGATGCCCGATACATCCTTTGATTTAAGGCTGCCTACTTGATAGGTAAGGGTTTTTGTCCTTCAGCCTTTCATTGAAGGTTTCTGTCTTCAATAGATGCAGTCAAGCAAATCGTCCTTAAACTTGTGATTTCAATTCATAAACATAAAATGAGTCTCCAAAAGAAACTCCTTTTTCCCTTTTATATCCTTTCCCCAAAGGGGCGCATTCCACTTGGAGGGAAAATTCAAATAATTAAAAAGCAACTTCCTTATAAATTCACTTAAGGGCTAATCTTGCCCATGACCCTTAAAAGTCCCCTTCTTAAATGAAAAATGAAAAGGAGTTGCCGACATATTTACTTTTGGCAACTAAGGCGTATTATTACTTTTATTTAAAGTATTCAAAAATACTTTTTATTGATAATAATATTATTTTATTTTTAGAAAAAGGGACATTACATACAATTACAAAATCCATTCTTATATTCACATCAATGTACATTTGTTACAAAGCATGAATCACAGAGTATACAAGGATTGTCGTGAAAGGTCGATCTTTACATATAAACTTCGAAGGCTACACCTTCCAATCCTCCAAACCCTAAGCTTGGTCACCAATTCACCTTTAATTTGTAAAGCACGTGACTTCTCAAGATATCTCAAATGAGAGTCGAAGGTCCCTATTTATAGCTTTTCTTGGACTCCTTGGACCTCGACTAGTTGTTACCAACTCAACACTTTTGCCAACTGTTTACGCATCTTAGAATATTCCTTGATCCATTTGCTTGTCCGTGCAATGGCATATTCCTTTGCCCTCTTGGCATATTCTTGTATAACTTGGATCAATCCTGTGCAAAACACATGACCTTGTCTAGATGAGTGCCATGTGTCAATTTCTCCTTCATTGTGTTTCCTTCTCCAAATATGTCTCTACATTAGATGTGTGTTTGTTGTAACCAACACACTGCGCACCATAGTTCACGCACCAACTTATCCTTTATGCGAGCATGATCTTTGAAGATGCACTTTTGCAAGTATCCAAGAGTCTTTGGCATGTCTCACTTGTGCATCAAATCTTGGATAGACTTGGTATGTTTGCCTTAGTGCAATTATAGGGTCAACAATCCTTTCCTACCTTAATACAAGTTGAAGCCCTTTATGACACAATCCATATACAACATGAAAAAAATAAGAGTGATGAGGGAAACAAAATTCCTTCCAACTATATCAAGGTGCATACCTAGGGGTTTGGCAGCAGAAGTTGAACTTATGGTCCCTGTAAGTGGTTGTATGGTGATTGAAGGTGGTCATACGTTGTGGAGAGTTGAAGGGAGTGTATGGTAGAGGCTGAGATGAAAGCGCAAGGGTTTTTGGTGGGTGTAGGGTGGTTGTGAGTGGGAATAGGGCAGTTGTGGGCACCAGGCGAGTGGGTGCCAAGTGTTGATCGTATGTCTGCTTTTGTTCGTTAACCATACTATGTTCATCGTATGGTGGTTGTTGCTTGCTAGTTGTATGGTGAGGGTCAGATGGTGTATGTCTTCTACGGGTTAGGTAATGGTCATACTCTACCTGGTGATGATGGTCATGCATTTGCTTTTGCTAGTCATATGACGATGAAAGGTCAAATTGGTTGTACGGTGGTGGTGGTTGTGGAAGGTCGTTTGACAGTGACAGGTGGTTGTATGGTTGCGACAGGGGGTCATATGGGCGTGCAAAAGTTTTTTTGTGGTTGATATTTTTCCTTGTTGGCCGTATAATGTTGTTTCTCCCCATTGGATGTACGACATTATTTTTCTGCTGACAAGATGGGCCTGCTGCTCTTCGTTCATACAATCTTGCTACTCCCTCTTGGTCATATAGTCCTTGTTGCTCCCTCCTGGTCGTACCAGTTTTGCTGCTTCCTCCTAGTCATACGGTCCTCTCGCTAGTGTTGATCACAATAACACTTCCTCTACATCGCCATAGCCTTTGTTAGCCAATATGCCATCACTCTATTTATCCATGTCGAGCATATTAGTGTCCAACCGTATTTAAAAAATAGGCCATACTTCATGAGGTCTTACTTCACCTTTTATTAACATTATATCACTAGACCCCCACATTCATACTCATTGAGGTCGACTCTTTGGACATCATGTCGGCTACCCGTTCCAATTGGTGGTCCAATTTGTCATCAAACTTTGCACTCCAGACATCGTATTCTTTGAAATCTGGTGGGTAAGTCAATTGTGGTGTTGATGGTTCATAAGGACTTGTCATCATCAACATCTGCTTTTGGTCATCTTGTTGTAGGACTTGACCTCCTTCAGTGCATAATCTTGATATTATTACAATCAATCTAGAACACTTCGTAGTCTTCAATTTGCTAATGGAATAAACCGTAGAGGGAGTTTGTCTCACCTTCAAAGCATGACTGCAACTCTATTTTGTACTTAAACACAACATATATTTTTGTGCTTAGTTTAACATTACTTTTATTATGTAATATTTTGGTTGCCTATAGTTAGTGAAGGGTTAAGCCATGAGTTAGCCATGTGTTAATTAGGGTTTCTAGTGGTTGAATACAAAAGGGGGGAAACCCTAAAAAATGTATCTTTTCATAACAATATCAAATTATTACAAGAGATAATTGCCATTGTGTGAGAGCTCTTTTTTGTTGGATTTGCAAGTGCAATCCACCCTTGGGGAAGCAAGTGCTCCCATTATTTTTGGTTATTAGCTTTTTTACTTTATATTTGTTGTTTCATTTTCTGGGTTATTTTGGAATGCAACAATGGTATAAGAGCTTTAGTCAATTTTTGCAGCCACTGTGGAAATGTTGAGGAAACTTTATCCAAGAAACAACACAAATTCATGATGAAAAAGGTTTAGAAAGAAGTGTTAAAGTAATGTTAAAGGCATTTTATAAACTTGGTATTTGGTTAGATATACAATCAAAATATGAAAAAAAAATAGATGCATGCTTGGATTTAAAAGAGGTTTGTGAGGAATGGTACAAACATATCTTTTAGTTATGTGAAGATAACTATTTTAAGCTTAGTTTTGTTGAATCTGCTCCTTTATATGATGATTTTCGATGCAAAGCAGATTTAAAAGAGGTAAAATTGGTCTTTGAGCTTCTCTTCTGCAAAGCCCTTCCAGTTTATGGTGAATCTTCCATTGGGAGAAATGATTTTGTTGACGAAGAAGTTGTAGAAGGAAATAATGAGCTGGTGGAAATAAATAGTTTTCCATAGAATTTTTGCAGAGTTAATGTTCTCTCTAGCCCCACAAGTAGAATGTTATATATTTTAGGATAATAGTTATTGTCTAGCAGCTCCCAATGTATTGGTTGAACTATATTTGGACTATTATGGCCGCAATGAGCACATTCAGTGGAGTACAATTTATGGGTTCATGAAGTTCATCAAAGAACCCTATTTTGAAATATATTTTGAGTGCTCGCAATTGATAATCTCGAAGAAAAGGAAGAAGAAGATGCATGGGTGAGTTTCGATTTGACCCATAAGCTTTGGGGGCAAAGCCCCCTAGTGTGCAGGGAAGCATTTGGGCTTGAAACAATTCTAAAAAAAATGTGGGAGAAACAAAAATCATTTTTCTAGAAATGATGGGAAGACGTGCAAGTGGACAAGGAGGTGAAAAAAATTAAAAAAATACCCCCTGTGGCCTAAAATGGTGAATATGAAGGCAAGCATGGAAGAGGGCAAATTTTCTGGAAAACGTGCCCAAAATGCAAGGGAAACCTTAGGAGTAAGTAAAAAAAGAGCCCTCCTCATTCACATGTAATGTCAAGTAGTAGTCGATGGTATGATGGTCAAAGATTTCTTTTAGTAGGTAGAGGTATTGAGTTACATTCTCATAATGTCAAATTTTGAACGTTTAGAGTTGACTAGCTTTGAGATCAAAGCTCATTGAGGGAGAGGGCATGTTGTGTACCTAAACACAACACATATTTATGTGCTTAGTTTGGCATTACTTTTATTCTGTTATATTTTGGGTGCCTAGAGTTAGTGAATGGTTAGGCCATGAGTTAGCCATGGGTTAATTAGGGTTTCTAGTGGTTGAATACAAAAGGGAGAAAACCCCTAAAGAACATATCTTTTCATATCAATATCAAATTAATACAAGATGTAGTCGCCATTGTGTGAGAGCTCTTTTGTTACAGTCAGATTTGTAGGTGCAATCCACCCTCGGGGAAGTAGGTGCTCCCATTATGTCCATTTATTAGCATTTTCAGTCTCTATTTTGCAGTTTTGTTTTTCGGTTTATTTTGGAACTTGACAAATTTCAAGACCCCTTTGTTGTTCGGCTTCATCGTGCTTTGGTTCCCATTTACTGAGTGTTCTTCAATGTCCAAATCCGATGAAGGCTACGTCCACATTGACTACCTGGTTTTTCAAATCTATGACACACTTCTAGCCTTTGTTTTGAATGGAGATTAGATTCATTTTCCATTTATGGTCGGCTTTGGCTGCTATCAACTAGCTTCAACTAAATAGTGCATCATAAGCCTTTCCTTTCAACGGGATAACTACAAAATTCATCAAAAAGGGTTGGGTGCCAATAAATACCTTTTGTCTCATTAGGAAACCCAATACCTTAATGCCATGTTGATATCCTCCTACCAGTTGGAATGTTAGAGGCCACATAGTTGGTTTCAGAAGACTCTTCCAAGTGTCCTTTGGAAGAATATTCATACTAAAACCACTGTTGAATATAGTGTTTGCCAAATTACTGCCCAAAATTTCCATATGCATGGCTGCTGGTTGTTGGGCTAGATTTATCGTCGGGAGCAAATATGCATCACTTGGTAACCTATTAATGGGGGCTTGACTATGGGTCCATTCTTTTGCTTTTTGCTCTTCCCATCACTCAACGCTACACCATTTGACATTTGGTGCACTATTGAATGGTCCATGTTTGAACCTCTGTCTTGTATGGTAGTAGTTATAGCGTTCTTGAGATCTAAAATGCTTTGTAATAACTCAACGATCTTCATAGTTATAGTGGTTTGCAAGACTTGTCTTGCAATAAGTTTGTCAAACTCGAGTTTTGTCATCAATTTACTTGTATGTTCATGTGGCTGATGTTGTTCTTTAACCATTGCCCATTCAATTTCCACCACTGTTGTAGGCAACCCTTCCTTCATCGTACGTGGGTCTATTTACTTTGCTTTCTTCACTTGTGCTCTAGAAATTGCCATAACCTCCTTGCCTTCAGCTATGCCGATCATATTAATGTTGGCTTGCTTTGAATTACTGCCATCGTTATGGTCCTTGAGCCCACACCATCTACAGAGAGGTCTAATGTTATTTCTATTAGGGAAATCTCTTGCGAAATGGCCCCACTCATTGCATTCTCGACATTGTAAAGTTTGCTCTCCTTGGGAGTCGTATTGAATATGACTCCCGCCACCAATATTATTTGGATGTCAGTAATTTTTTGGCGGTGTGATGGGTGGTGTTGATTGCTCTCTTTGTTTGAACTGTACTTGGCTACTCTTCACAAATTATATGGGCAATCCTTGATTGCAAGCCTTGTAATTTGACAAATCTCATAGAGCATTTTCTTTGGGAAATTCATTTTGGTGTGACATTCTACCTTGCAGTCGGTGCACCAAAGATCCTTGCCTTCGTCCTTAGTGTCTCCCTTTAGTTCCATCATCATTCGAAGGATGTCTTTCCTCAAGACTCATACTGATCCAGGTTCACTATCATTGCTGGATTCAAGGTCATCTTCTTCACTTCTTCAACACGAGGATGTCTTACTCTTGCTTTTAATGTCCATGGCTCAGTTGTATGTGTCTTCGTAAGACGAGGGTGGGACCACCTTCATCTTCCTCTGCAATGAGGGTACCAACCCTTAAATGAACTATTGCTTCTTCAAGCTCTCACCAGCTTCTTTTTCAAGTTTTTGTTGCGGTCCTTCAAGTCTTTTGTTATAGGTTTGTACATTCTCATGTTTACCCTATCGGGTATTATAGATTTCCGCAAAAATCTCATTGTCGTCTCTAAGGAGTTTAAATTTATTCTCGATTGCTTTCCTCATATTCTCCCATGTAACCTTATTAGTGTTTGGTGCATTAGTGTACCAATGGATGTCCTCGAAGTGTGGTTGGACAACACTACAACCAAATATGTTCATCTTTGGGCCCATTCGTAGGTGAGATTATTACACATTTCCTGCAATGTTGTATGGGATCCTTTGGTTGTCACAAGTGAACTTTGGTAGCTTTTGCTTTTCCTAGAGATGGAGTTGATGGGGTAACCATGGATTTGGTTATGTGTTCCTTTTGATGTAGATATTCAAATACAATCCTCGTCCTTGGAAGGTTGTCGTTGGATGTTCAACTACTCTCTCGGCATTATCAGACATGGCCCTATGCTCTACCATTCCTTCGACAGGGATCCATACACTATCTTGCGCACTATCAGGGCCCCTTTTTGTGCTACTCCCTCCAACTTGTCATTTGGACTGTCCTAGACTTTTTATGTGATTATCTTGTAGCACCCGCCATCCTAATCTGGTCAGCAAGCTCTGCATTTCCTTTGGAAGGGGCTATGGCAATCTCTAAGTACTCCTCGCTCGTGAGTGGCATAGCGTCTACCGGTTCCAGCCAAACCCTTTCCTCGTTATCTTTCTTGTTGCTCTACCAATCCAATAGACCATATAACTTCTTGGTCCCCTCTCTGACCATTTTAGCTTCTTTTCCCACCTTTGTTTGGAGTCAGTACAGGACTTATGCCTCATATGACGTCGGTCCTTTTCTTCTTCAACTCTTTGAACCGTTGTAAATTCTTCCATTGTTGTGTTTCACGATTACATTTACCACAAAGATCTTATAAGATAATGTGGTGCCTCATCGGCAGTAAGTATTGTCAACCGACGTTCACTTTGAAGTGACTTTAAACTTGACTCGATGTTCTTAAAAGGCACAGCACCAAAATAATTATAGAGAAACTATACTACCAAAGAATATCAATTTCAAAAGAGTAAATGCATACATATCACAGCATAGAGAATATGAGAATAATCACTGCTTCATTCATAGGTAGTGCTCAATACAAGCTGTTCACATAGGAGGACCTGGTACTTAGCACCTTTTCCCTGACGCACACCATTATTTTAGTATAACAAGAAGACCCAACATTTGCTGTTTAAACACAACTGTCAACGACCGAAAATACTAACCAGGGCCATTACAAAATTACCTAAACCCGACATTACAATCACTAATCACATAACAATGTCGGCTACCAAATTATGTAATTAGTCAGACGTTGAAACCCATGACAATTCTTATATGATGGTCTACAACATGTAATTGTGTAGACAGAGATTGAAGTAAATGGAAATAGCTCTGCTTGGTATTCAATAAAGAAGTGTTTTTTTAAATGAATTCTCTCTTTCAAGAATTGTGAATGTGAGTTCCGTTGATATATGCTTTACACCTTGTGCACACTCTTTTGAGTTTTCTATGCTTCCTACTATGCGAGTGCAAAGATATACTAATATCGAGAGTATAATCTTGGAAATATTAGTGATCAAGTAAATTGAACAATACAATCCTCCATTGTTCCAATAAGAACAAAATATTTTGTCAAAGCAGACATTAAGGAAAGAATTACGAGTCTCTATGTTCAGAAACTTATCAGCAGTTGTATAGCCTCCAAACTAAATATTTAACCTTTATTAGAGCCATTTTACGCTGGCAGATATATTTGAATTCATTCAATTAATAATTCAACTGTTTGAATCTTCACACAAATCTATTAAGGGTTTTTTTCAATGTAAATTGAACTATGTGCAAAATTGGGGGAGACACCCTATCGAAGATTCAAAACAAACTTAATAGTGGAAAAATAATCTTCCTATGGCTGTAGTTTGTGCATAGCATGCGCTCTTCTAGGCGGTTCTATATCACTCTTGCACGTTTGTCTCCACTGTCAAAGTCAACTTCTGTAAATTTGCCATTTTCCAAGTCCACATTTTCATTTTCTTGTGGTTTTCTGCCCCTGATGTTACAGCCCTGTAATGGCCTAAAGTACACCATGAGGCCATCAACTTTATATAGAAACCATGAAAAAAAGCTTCCAAGAAAACACTAGAAAGAGTATCAGGACAAGACAACGTAGAACCCTTTGGAGATTCATTATGTGATCATGACACCATAATTTGAATTATGAAATTATTATGGACATTTTATGACCTCATCATCATCTATGGTACAATTTCCATAATTTTCTAAAATTTTAATTGTTTTCTGTATTTTCTCCCTAACATGGCTGGCCTAAGTAAAAGTGCCATTGCAAACCTGATTTATAAAATTAGAAAAAAAAGTTTCAATATAAAAACAAGTGATTAGCCAGTCACTTTGACCATCATTGTCCAAATTTGCAATAGAGAGAAGAGGTCATTAGGATTGCAGCTGAACTGTACTAACAAGTGATTATCTGTCAATATCATTCTTAAAAAATGGGAATCCCCTATATACATTAGAATTGCAACTAACATGCAACAGAGAGAAGAGAGGATTAGGATTGCAGCTAGACTGTTTGAATAGTTGATGTCAGTGTATGTATGGTGATGTCAGCAAAACTAGATATTGTGTTTTAGTGCATTTTCTCTCTTTTACATCAGTAAATATAGCTGTTCAAGAAGAATGAGGTAAGTGGTACCTCTAATGCTGAAAAACATTATTTAGTGCTGTTTTAAAAAATATTTACAACTGTTGTACTGCAGCTATACTTATGTCCTTGTTGCTGTAAAATATCTGTAATTACAAAAAGCATGGTACAAAAGTTGTCTTTCGGTCTCCCTTCACTATATGACTTTAACCTTAATCACTAGTAATGTTCCTAAAGATCATTTCCCCACCCTTAATTATCTGTTACCTGTTCCTGTTCTGAAACAATCCAAACACTGCCAGAAAGACTTGCGGCAGCCCCTTAACTACTAGTAAGAGAGCTAGATACATAAAAATGTGCACTTCTACTACAAGCATCCTGGGGAGGGTTCTGAATCCATCTTTCCTACCTTCATTCTACCCAAACTGCCCCCAAATCAGGTAGGGAGGAGGGAGATGCATATGAAGCTTGCCCCTACCTAGCACATGCCTGCCTCTCTCAAATATCCAGAATGAAAGAAAATTCTGAGCTCCTCCTTGGGTATTCGCCATAGTGACTCTCACAATGAAACAGACAAGATACTGACTTTACTAGTATAGTCAGAAAGGTCCCTGTTGGAAGCCCTGAAACACATGCAATTTTTTTTTTCCCCACAAGAACCACAACACCTTTGCTGATACAAGTAAGCATAATGAAAAAATTGTTAATTTTAAAATAAGAAATAGTACCAGCCTGCACATATTCCCAGGAAACATGGTTTTTTGTAAATACATTCCATCAATGAATAATACTACTCTACATAATAACAGGAAATGGGAAATTGAAAAAAAAACACGTCTAATAATTTCGTGGAGGCCACAGAAATAAAAACTATCCGCATCAAACCCAATTTTTTTTGAAGTCTTATATACTTCCAGACTATGCCACAACAAAAGCCGTCTGAAACAGGCTTCCTTTGGTTCCAAACAGGGGGACCAAATCAGCTGAAACCTCTTTTACCAAGTCTTCCCAGTGTGACTGACATTTCAAATTCTGTTTTATTTTCAATTAAAGAATGCAGTCCAAATCGGCATCAAATATAGATTCTTGAGGCTGCCTCAAAAATCACAGTACCATTGTTCCACTTTAAATCAGCCCATATGTTAGGGTCTAAGATTAAGGAAAATTCTGATAGAGCTTAGCCAAGGGTCTTCTGCAGCATGGCAAAAATCCTTATATTACTGTCAACTAGAAAAAACTTATTCTCCATTTTCATCCGAGACAGCCAGTCAATAACATTAAAAATTTAAAAATATCACTAAAGCATCAAAATCATTTCTTTACCATTATGAGAGCAGGACAGCCTCTGCACCCAGCAAGAGGCATATGCTGTTAAACTAAAGATTTTACCAAGAGGACCTAGAGGCTTGACATCTAGTTCCTGATTAGCATGCAAAAACAGGTAGTCATAAATTGTTTCATTATCTCCCAAGCTTTCCAAATGGAGGTAAAAATAGAACTAATAACTCTCATGTAGGAGTTGCCACACATTTAGTCAAATAGATTCAGGTTCTTCTAGGCAGGCTGTCCTTTAAGAGAGCTTCTTAAAATATTTTGTCCAAAAAGCACCTTTGATGATTCATTGCCCCTAAATGGCTTGAGAATCCATTCGACTGCAATGCCCCACAGCATTAATTTTTTTTTTTTAAACGAAGGCTCTAAAATTATTTTGGCAACACACAATTTTCAACTAGCAGCATGCCTTTTTATAACCCCTATTTCATCCGACCACAAAAAATCTCAATTTTGTGTAGTGGTTCAAAATGAACGTAATTAAACATCCAACAAGAAGCCTAATAAATACTATAGGAACATGGGACTTTTTGACATACTCGGAAGCCATCCTAATAATTACATAAAATGACACTTGCCAATCTGGTTAATTTTTCCCATAATCCAATCCCACATAATCCTAAAAGAAGGTTCAATAGCAAATAGAATACCTAAATATCTAACAATCTCGCCAAGGCCATACTGATTCCATCCCTGTCGAGCGAGCCAATTTGGAGCTAACTCAGATGACCAATAAAAAATAAGGGATTTTTTAATCCAAATCGTGGATGTAGAGACATAGCAATGAACATGAACTTTATTCATCAAATTATCTAAATTATTTTTATCTAGATCAAGAAATAGAGTGGCATCATATGCAAACTGGATTTCTATCAACTCTTCCATATCAAGAAAAATTTACCCCCTTAATAGGTCACCAAACTGTTGATCTCTAAACAGATAATGAATACCCTCTGTAGCCAATAAAAACAATGCAAGAACCAAGGAAAAGCCTTTATAGACATTTGAAGAGCAAAAGAGTTACCGGTAAACACTTTTTGGAGGCATCACTAAATAAGACTACTGTAATTATTACAAACATATAATCTAAATGAACTGCTTTCATCTACATTTCTACTAATGACCACTTAATCCTATTTAAGGTCCTCTCAAATTTTAAATTCATGGATACGTGTTGCTTTGTGGACTGATCCCAAGCCTCCTAGCCGGTTATAAGATTGTCCAATATGTATCTACCCTCCACAAGTCCAGTCTTAGTTGCTAACAAATTTTGAGGGAACATTAAATTCAATTTATTAGTCAACACCTTAGCCAGGATCTTGTATGAAACACTGGTTCCAATTCTTAATTTGATTCTTATCACCATCTTCAGGGAATAATAAACCAACCCCTCTATTTATATAATTTCCTAATGTGTCCTCCTCGAAAGCTTCATCATAAAGCCCCAAACAACAAATCAATGTCTGCTTTATAAACTTTGCCGAAAATCTATCTATTTATCTTTTGGTTACCTATCTTCAAAGATCTAGTTTAGAAGTCCCCCGCCAACTTTTTTACTTGGGGGACAACTCTATCACAGATTTCTCTATTCTTCTCTGCATCTTCATAAGAGCCACTAGAAGAAAAAAGCTCTTTGTACAAGTTAAAGAAGGATTTCTTAATGGACTCTCCTTATGAGACAAGTGTCCCATTATATTTCATACTATCTTTTTTTGGCTTTGGTTCTTGGCTTTAAGCACATGATAAAAATATATTGAGCCATTATCTGCTCCTCTAAACAAGGTAATCCCAACGCCTTAGTCTCCTTCTCCAGGCCAGGTAATCTTAGATTTCATTCTAGCACCAATTATCCTTACACTGCTGAAAATATCTGATCTCTTGTTTAACTACCATCAATTGTTCATGCAAGAGCAGATTCACAGGATACTGATGGATGATAAACTCCACGCCAATCAACCTTTCTCAAGCTTTAATAAAATCTCTTCTCCTGGGTACTACCATTGCAAACTCCAGGCCACAAAACTGAGAAAAAGATTTCCACATAGTCATAGCTCTGTATATGGAAAACAAGAAACATTTAATTTGTAGAGACCCTTAAACTTCATGTTATCTCTTTTAAGGTCAGATTTGAATTTGACACTAATTTCTTTGGGGTCATTATCAAATAATTTAGATAATTTCTCTGGAAGCACTGACCCTTTTTTTCATCTTTTTCCTTTTGAGACTAACAACCTAGAATTTATCCAACTTAGAATAGACTCTATCTTTACCTTCTAGATTATTACACCATGTCACCCAAACACCCTTGCTTTTAAGTTTTAACCTTACCTTTCCACGAGATCATTGACACATTACATTTTGTTCATCATACTCCCAACTGAATAAATTATTGCCTTTCCATCCAAAGGCATTCCCTAACTTACCACCTTTATCCTCGACCATATTAAAATTTACCTCCCGAACCCAAAGAACATTTATATGATTAGTGGCCAACCAATAACACGACTCTCTTTTTTGATAGGAATCTGGGACATAAACAGAAACCAGAGTAGACTCTAAACCTTTCACCTTCAAAACAACCTAGACTACTCTGAGTCCTGCCATAAAATATTCATAAGCACAGCAAAACCCCTTTTCCATGTTCTTGTGGAAAAATAAAAATACAAGGAATCTGGCAATATAAACAACAATTGATTTTAATTGATGATCTTTCAATTTGAATTCTTGGAGGAAAAGGAAATTCAATTCCCCCTTTCGAATTTCTCAACATCCCAGCAATCTGTTTTCCTTTAGGCTTTGAGGGGCTTCAAGTCCGTAAACATTCCAACTTAGTCGTTTATTCTATGATTGCCTGCCCTTGGCTTATACAGCCTTTCAACATATATGGCCAATTTATCATCCTTGCCCCTTTTTTTTTCCCCAAAAGCTGGAAGTCAGATATTCCTTTTGTTTTGGACTCAATCCAACCCATACCATTATAACTAGCTGTCTCTACGCTATTATCATCTTCATCAAAAAACATTGGCTGAACCCCACTTCCTACCCTGATTGAAAGCAACAAGAGATATGTTTGAGACCTGGAAAAAAAAATGAACCTGGCCTCCTGTTCTCATTTAATTAGGCTCATAAGAGGAATCTCTTTCGTCTGTTATAGCATCTTAAGATGCCAGTTTAGGAACCCTCCCTTAAAGAGATTTAGAAACAAATGGGTTTAGTCACATCACCATTTCTGAGACAAACTTAGGGTTTCGAGAAGGCTTATCTTGAACCGACATGGTGACTTATTTCAATGACCCAACACATTTTTCCAACATTGGGGAACAGATACCGGTGAGTGAGTGAGACAACTCATCTACAATATGTAACAAATTGCTCACCAATGGGGTAACCTTGGATTATCCTGTTCAGCTGATATGTCTTGAGAAAACACATTTTTTAGCACCAAGACCATTACCATTCCCTTCACCATCTTCCAGACCTTAATTATCCTTGTATCTTTATATTTTGTCATTGTGTGCAAGTGTTGGAAAGGGCTTGATTCATAACAATGGTACTAAGATATGAAGAATTCTTAACCAGTTGGCACCATGGCAAACACCATAGAAGATCAAGCTGGAAATGCCCAATTGTACAGCAAGACATACAAAGGAAAAATGAGTTCAGAGAAAAATAATTGTAGACCATGTAAAACATGATAGAAGCCATGTACAGGTAAAATGAAATCATGCAAATGCAACTATAAAACAAAATGACACAAACTCAATGAGCAAAGAATTCAAAATCATCCTTCCTCTCTACCACTGAAGAGGTTTAAGGAAGGGAATCTCCAAGACTTCAATGGGAAGAACAGAGTATCTTATCAAGTGTGGCTAAGGTCAGCCGATCTTTGCTTCTAATTATGTGAAAGTAGTGAAATAGTTAAAATGCATTATTTTCTTTACACCTCAAAGGAATGGCCCTTGAATGGCACGGTAGTTTTCAAACTACAGTAGAAACTGCCATCAAGGAGCCTAGAGATGCTTGTGATAAAATTATAGCTGCCCAGGATAAGAAAGAGATTTACCCTTTAAAGCAACCTCCAAGAAACCTTTACAAATCTGTGGACAAATAGGTAGTGTATATGATTGTTGTGAAACCACAAAAGAAGCTTAGTTGCTAGATTACCAGACCTAGAAATATATATTAAACTTAGGTTGGTAGAAGGCTTGATATCTTATATTTGAGATTTCCAAATAATTCTTATTGTACAGTCAACACTATATCCTTAGCCGTCAAAAATGAGAAATCCAAACAACACTTCGCCCCTTAAAATGAGTGCGAAAATACCACCATAACAACCATAGGAAGCATTTTTTTCATCCTTTCAACAAAGGAAAATAATGGCAACAATACCAATGCCCAAAGATACCAATGACAACACTAAAAATTTGGAAAATACCACCTGAGAGAATGTCGATCAAAGAAAGAAGGCCAAAACCAACCCAACTATGAAAGGACCAAAATAACCAATGTAGTGTTTAAAGATAAGAAATCCAAGGGAATCACAGCTCAACAAGCTAGTAAGAAACCTTTTTAAGATATTCCAACAAACCAAATGCTTTTCATTATCGAAAAATCCTTTCTTTGAACGCTCAAATCTTTGTCAACATGGGTTGCACCTACATCTTAACACCTAAAGGCTTTTACTTAAAAGCTAAACCCCAAGCAACTGAAGCACCTTATGCTTGTGATGTTGAATTGGAAAATAGTCAAGAAACTTACAATTGGGAAATTTTTGCACCATCGGTTAAATACAAATCCAACAATTTAGTGGTCACCTAGACTTTGATGTGATGAACTTGGGTAGCGTTGATGCAATCCTTGGGCATTCATGGTGTTTTCCCTTAATCCTTAGTGAAATTATTATCTTTATTACTGTCCCAGTATTACATCTACTTCTCTCATCTTCTTTCTTTTTTCTATTTTAGGATTCTTTGTTTGGGCCTTGGTTGAAAACTTGAACCACTCTCCGTCTAGATGTTGGTCTGGAGAGTTATTATTGGAATAGGGAACCTTAATTCTTCTTATATGTAACTATGCCAGGGAGAATTGTGAAAATTCAGTGTTGTGTATTGCTCTAGCCTCTACTGTAATTGGGATGTTGGCGTCTCAAATTGGAATATTGCTCTGCTATAATTGGGATGTTTCCCCATCGAAGGGGCATTTTAATAGGACTTTGATTCACTTTATTTCCATTTTTCATCATTTGTCACCATATTTACTGTTCTACAATATTTTTCAGCTAATGTCAGAGTGGCTTGTACAGAATATCCTAAAAAATGGTAGTAGAGTGGTGATCTTGGCTTGGAAATATTCTGGAGATCTAAACACGATTTTCTTGTGAAAGTGAACTCAAATAGTCCTAAATGATAATAGTGATTCCAAGTACTATTGGGGGAGATCTGGCCTTTGTAACTTGACGTTTCAGATGCACTATTTCTTTGCTAGAAAATAGTGATGTGCACGATAATCTTCTGGATTCATCTGCTTAAAAGGAGTTTTATTCGACATTTCAGATCCTACCACTCGATTCATTTTCCAAAATTTGAGTGTTGGCTTCAATCCTTACTCCCTTTGAAAATGGACCCAGTAATAGGATTTGAAATGTTGGACAAAGACCTTTTTAAGTAGACGAATCCAGAAGATTATTATGAATATGCATTATTATACTGTGAAGAAACCAAGCTTAAAACTAAAATAGCGATTTGTCTTGCAATAGGAATCTCTCTTTGTTGAAGAGTCCCATTTATGTTGTACCCATGCCATTTGAAAGAAAATTTCAAGAGTTTTCCAAAAAGTAACCATAATAGAGATTTGAAGCTAATTGAGATAGATATGACCTGACAAGGTTGACCTTGTAAAATCGCGAGCAGGAGGATTAACTCCATCCTTTGCCCCTCAAGTTGGTTGGCTCAAAAGAGTTTTTAAAGTAGATCCAAGTCTGCTCTAGAGAGCAATAAATCCCTTGAAAGTTGACTCTTAAGCCCTTCAATTTATTTTAATCTTTGAAGTACCATAGTTTTGGTTTACAAATTTTGCCTACCATGGAGACTGGGTCGGGTCACTTACTCAATGTCACTGACATGACAAGAGGCAAAATCCTAAGCTATCGGGGAGGACATACATAAATGAAAGGCTGAAATGACATCAAGTGCAACTGCACACTGTGAATGAGTTCAACAATCTCAAGTAGTAGATGAATTTCCTAGAAGTAAGGCTCCCTTAAGATTATAAGGTGCAATTCGATGGGGCCAAGGACTAGCCATCTCAAGAAATGGAGACCTTGAATTCAGTAATGGCTACACTATCGGCTGTCATTGGACAGCTACAACCGAACCCAGATATGCCAGCTCCAATTTGTTTGGGTCTTCCTTTTCCTTGGGTGGGACATTACACTACTTGAATTCAAAAGGGAAAAAGTGGACAGGAAAAAGTTTGATGGCAATGATGCCCTCCTGTCTTGGGTGATTCAACCAGATAAGTATCTCTTCTTGCATCAAATTCTGCCAGAGCAAAAGATGGCCATAGCTTCTGAACCCAGAGATGCCAGCCTCAATCTGTTTGGATCTTCCTTTTCCTTGGTAGGACATTACACTACTTGAATCCAAAAAGGAATCACCTTCCAGAAGCGGGCAGGAAAATGTTTGATGGCAATGATGTCCTCCTGTCTTGGGTGATTCACCCAGATAAATATTTCTTCTTGCATCAAATTCTGCTAGAGCAAAAGGTGGTCTTAGCTTCACTCTATCTAGAGATTGTACCCTTCCGGTGGTGCCAATGGATGATAAAGAGGATGCTTGTAGGACCCAAATACACATAGGGTAACTTCTTTGGTGACCTTGTTGCTCTATCTGATAATGTGTGGGAATGAGACTTTTTCAGCCAATGTTCCAAGCTGAGATAGTTGGGGTCAGTGATAGAACTATAATGCAACATTTAAAATTGGCTTCTCAAGTCGAGGGCTTGATGACAAGTTTTGAAGCTTTATATTAGTAATGTGAAAACTATAAATCAACATGAGCTTCTGATACGATGCCTAGCTAATATGACTAAATTCATCAAGTTAACCTGCCATATTGAAGCTAAGAATAAAGCTACACGCAAGTCTCCCATAGGATCCATGGTAGGATGCAGGGATTGATATTTTTTTATTATTGCAGCAATGCCCCAGTCCACCAGGATAATGCCAAAAGATATGGAAGAATTTCAAGCTCTATGATATTGCTTGGGGTGTAAAAAGTAGTCCAAGGGGCAAAAGGGTCCGAAAAAAACAAAATTGGAAAATAACGGGGAGGATAATTAGGAGCCTAAAGAAGAGATTGAATTTAAGTGAGAGTCTGAAGAAGAAATTACATCATATTGATTTATGCCTTGAGAGGGGTCAACATCCCTCAAACCTGAAGATTGTTGGACAATTACAAAAGAAAAAGGTCATAGTCCTCTTTAACTTGGCACGTCGCATACAATATCATTAACAAAATAATGACAGATTAGCTCAGTTTCAGTTACAAATTTACAATTTATGATTGCTAACAAAGGAACTATAACTTGTGGAGAAAAATGCAATAGCATCAACTCAACATGGGATATTACCATTTATCAAGCCCCGATATGCCATTCCTATTGCAGTCATAGGTGTAGTTCTAGGTGTGCAGTGGCCAAAGATTCGGGGCACATTTTCCATGAACTTTGAGGTATTGCTCATAAAGGTCTCCATGGAGAGAAGGGAGTCTTAAACCCAAGGGCCTCAAGTCTCCAGCCACTTGAGTAAAATGGAGAAGCTTCTCAAAAAAGGTATTATTGGATTTAGTGCCAATATTTGTTTATGGAAATCCAGCAGGAAGCAAGAGATATTCCTTCAAACCTCCAAAGTATTTTGGATAGGCTCAACAAGGTCTTCCAAGAGATTGCCAAGGGACTTCCCTTGAGATGGGACTATGAATATGGCATCTAGCTTACACTAGGTATTACCCCTCCCGACATCATATATTATCGATACCTTTGTAAGCAAAAGAGTGAAATTGAGATGACTGTGTAAGACATGATGGATGCAAGCATCATTTGACCAAGAAATATAGTGTGATTTTATTCCTTATGGTTAACAATACTGGTTTGTTAGAATACAGTTACTTTAAGGACTAACATTTTTTTAAATTGCTCTGATGTTTTCCTATATGTATATTCATTCTAATTTGCCATTTCTGCATTTTTATCATGTAGTTTTTTGCAGCATAGAGTAATTGAATTTTAAATGTGACTTTAATTGATGTTTATCAAATTGTTGTTTATGAGTAGTATTTTTTGTTCCCATTGCTCTTGTGATGTGTCAGAAAAAGACACAACATTGCCGCATCTGATGCTTGGTTTTTCAGTTATTTGGTTGCAGCAATGGCCTTACAATTCTTGTGGAGCTTTATACTAGCAACTCTTGATTTATATGCATTGCTTATAAAGAGAGGTCTTCATAACTCAGTTTTGCTGAGCTTGTTTGTGGTGGGAGATTGGGTACGAAGATTTATTTCTCTCTCCTGTTCATGGTTATAGAAACTTTTTATCGTAAGAGGATGCTTCTCTCTGTTATCTCTGCCTTTTGCAATACAATTTTACCGAAATGTTAACTGGATTAAATTTTTCTGAAGGCAGGTCACTGCAACATTGTCACTTGCAGCAGCCTGCTCAGCAGCAGGAGTAACTGTTCTTTTTGATAATGATCTAAGCTATTGTGATCAAATTCATTGCCACAGATATCAACTTTCTGCTGCAATGGCCTTCTTAAGTTGGCTGTTGGTTGGAATTTCCTCCCTCCTGACGTTTTGGCTATTGGCTTCCGAGTAGCTTTCTTATAATCGATTTAAACAAAAAAAACCCACTGTAAAGTAAGTTCCCATACAGCAAAAAAGTTCAGATTTCCTGTTACTTGGGATATTTGCCTTAGAAGTTAGAACCTCTGTCACATGTGCATGTGGCATGTTTCATGTTTCGGGGGTTCGATTGACCTGCTCGACCACTCAGCTTTCTCCATATTAACCTATACTGTTATGATTGTTTGTCTCATGCTGCTGCTTGTAGCTTCATAAGAGGACTTGAAAATTGAGTACTCATATTTTTTCTGCTCATTAGATTTTGGGTCAACATTCTGAATTGTGATCAGTTAATAATGTGGCATGTGAGGGTCATCAGTGCCCATTAAAATTGTATTGATGATAATAGATATACTAAATTATGAAGGGAGTATATTTCAATACCCTGAGGATTATAGTTTAATTTTTTCCGTGTAATAGTGAATTTAATATTGAGATATGAATGCCTTCAATTAACAGATCGCCAATCCTATGGTTTATTTCTGGGAAAATTTTCTGTTTTTGGATATTATGTACTATAGAAATGCTTCAATTAGACTCGCTTTGTTTGGTCGAAGTTCTTTCCCCTGAAAATCCATTTTCGACAGAAAGGATGCAAATTGTTTTTCCTAGATGTCACCCATTTAATGAAAAGAAAATTTGCACAGAAATGTCACCCATTTAATGCGTCTTGCTGGAGGAATGCCTGTTTAAAATTACAACTGGGGAGATTGGAGAGGGAGTAATAGGTTGCATACAAAGGGAGATTTAAAGATGCAAATTTGTTTATGCAAGGTCAAACTTTTCAGTGTGTTCCTCTTCTAGTTGATATGCTTACTAGGTTTCAAAGAATTGCAACATTGCGTGATATGTTGAGAGAGGTGGTGAATGACCTTGCAATATCCCTGATTTTTTTGAACAGTTTTGCAAATCTTTGTTTGGCAGCCTGTTGGACAAATCTATGAAATAATGTGCTAAGCAATGAAGACATGGTACACACGAGAAAGACAATTGCTTGGATGAAGGGTTACCGGATCCTTGTGTCCTGGGGAACTCCTCGTCGTATAGGATACTGTCAGCTGCGTCCTGGGTACTGCCCAACAGGTTGTGTACACCTGGGTTCATCTGGTACAGTGCATACTGGGACCAGACCCGGTCCAGCATGCTGTCAGGTACGCCCCAGGTACTGCTCAGCAGGGTTGGGTATACCCACATTCGTCTCAGGGTAACTTCTGGAATACAACCCTATTGGGTGGTACCCAGGGCATAGCAGCCAAACCCGAATGTAACCAATCCTGCTAGGCTGTACCCATGGCATACCCAACAAGTACCCATACTGAAATACTGTTTTAATTTTAATTTTTTGTTTTAGCTTTAAAAAGTTAAATTTGGACTTAAAAAAAATTTAAAAAATAAATGAAAGCATGGGGAAACCTATTGCTGCAATTTTCCTCCACAATATATATTAAAGAAAGCAACAAGGCGAACCCGAGTGTACCCAACCCTTTTAGGGGGCATCCAGTGTGTACCAGTTGAACCTGGGCATACCCACCACTATTGGGTGGTCATTGGGGCATTCTCGACAGGTACCCATAATGAAAAACTGTTATATTATTTTTATTTTTTGATTTAGCTTTAAAAAAGTTAAAGTTGGAATTTAAAAAATAAAAAAGTAAAGCAAGCATGGGAACTGCTGCTGCAGTAATTTTCCTCCACAATAAACACTAAACAAAGCAACACAACCCAGGGATGTCTACTAAGGTTATAAATACAGATAAAAACATCAGATGGTTCAGAATACTTGAAAAGATCAAATGGATCAACAATTCAATCCCTGAAGTCTCGAGTAGAAAGATTTTTTAAATATCATTGTAGCATAAAGGAATAGCTCAACTCAATTCCAAATTCAAGAAATGATCTTTCAAAAGTTAATTTATATCTGAAGGAGATTATATTATTTACGATACTAGAAAGACAATTTGATAAACAAATATGATTTATCATGATTTTTGTGTAGAGATTGTAACATTTGTACTATGTAATTCGACCATTGAATATTATGACATTTGGTATTGAATTATCACTATGTTTTGTGGTTATTTAATTTATTTTGTGTATTCTACATATTTTGTGGCTAGTTTTGTTTGTTTGTTTGTTTATTTGTTTGGTCTAGATACAATATGGATAGACATACAAATATACATATATATACCCCTGATCTCCATCCCTGAACGATCAGGGAGGCTGCTACGGTAACTGTTTGTTTGGACGGATACAATTTAGATACAGACATATATATATCTGGTCAAACAAACATATTACCATAGCAACCTATATACATATATACATACACACACACACTTACCGGGGATTGGGAGGCTGCTACGGCAATTTATATGTTTGGTCCAGATACAATTTGGATAGAAACAAACATATATACATACACATACACACACAAATATATATGTACACAAACAGGGATCAGGGAGGCTACTATGGACATACAAATATACATCCCATTCCTGAGTGATCAGGTACACTGCTATGATAAATTGCTTGCTTACCCAGATATATATATATATATATATATCAGGTGGTTGTTACAGCAATTTATTTGTTTGGTCCAGATACAATTTGGATAGAAACAAACATACACACACAAATATATACGTACACGAACAGGTATCAGATAGGCTGCTACGACAATTTATTTGTTTGGTCCAAATATAATTTGGATACAAATATATACGACAATATATATATACATACACAAACACACACACACATGTGTGTGTGGATGGAGATCGGGAAAGCTCCTACGATAATTTATTTGTTTAGTTTAGATACAATTTGGATACAAAAAAAAAATATATATATATATATATATATATATGTACCAACACAAATAGGGATCGGATACGCTGTTATGGCAATTTATTTGTTTGGTCTAGATACAATTTGGATATAAATACATAATATATATATATATATATATATGCACACACAAATATATACATACACACTCATATATATATATATATATATATATATATATATATATATATATATATATATAAACAGTGATCGGATAGGCTACTACGGCAATTTATTTGTTTGGTCTAAATACAATTTGGATATAAATACATATATATATATATACACACACACAAATATATACATACACACTCATATATATATGTATTTGTGTATGTATATATATGTCTGTATCCAACTTATATTTGAAGCCGAACAAATAAATTGCCATAGCAATCCTTATTCCCGTCCTTGTGTGAGTTTGAATGGCTACTTACATTATTTAAGTAGTTGTGATAAGGAATAATGTCTAATTTTATTATGTTTTGATCAAAGTTCAGAATTCGAAACTGTTTCAAAAAAATATTCAATTAATTGAAAATTTTAAGATAAGGCTTAATATTCTATATTAAATTAATATAGAGTATGACATGAGATCCACAAATTAAACTAATAACCATGGGTAAATGAATTCCCAAAAGGCAAGTTTATATCATTTTCTCAAAATAACAACCAAGCTATAGTTCTTGTAATTGCAAGGCATCAATAACATATTAAAGGTTCAATCAAAGCATGGATAAATGACCACCAATTTTGCAAGATGTAAGTCTCTAAATCAAAATAATAAAATCTACAAATTTAAAAATCATTTTCCTTTATTTATTTTATAGAGGTTTAGAAAATGAAGTCTTCCTCTTAATGTCCTGGTCTTATGGTATTGTAATTGTAAAAATATTTAGTGGGAGTTGTAAAGATTATTTAGGAGTAGATATACAATGAAGTGGTTCTATGGATTCTAAATACTGCAAAAATTATCCCCATACAAGCAATCCAAGAGGTTTGATTGTAAAAAAGAGCTATAAAACAAATTTTTATTGGTTGTAAAGTTTTTTTTTTACCTGAATTTTCTCTGTGAGTGTTGTAAATTCTTGCCTTCTATCTCTAACCGTCTCTGAAAATCTCTTTCCTATATAGTCGTTGCTCCTATTTTTTTTATTTTTTGCAATTAAGGAAATTTAAACATACATAGAGCCCTTTGCAATTGCAAAATAGTTGTAGTTACCTCTTCTATGAAACTACTCTATAACTCTTTGCGCTCTCTCTATCTCAAGTGGACATCTCTTATTATTTTGAAGGAATTGGTGTTAAGACAAATTTATAAATATTCATTTGGTTGCACTATATTCTATCACACTATTGTTTAGTTAGCCATATTTCAATAGCATTATAAAGGATAAAATTATGATCATGAAATTCGCCTACGATATAAGAAGGCTTACTACATTTTAACTCGCAATATTGACGATTATTATTATTTTATTATTATGCATTTCAGTTCATGTTAATGCTTGTTTCATGTAGAGCATGATCCCTGAAAAGACCAAACTTAGGGATTTAGTGAGGCATTTATTTCTGAATTTTATTGTAACCTTTTAAGGTTTAAGTTTCTATGACAAAATCTACTTTTGTATAACTTTTATTTATTTATTTTTGAATATTTTTGTTATAAATCTACATTAACCCTTCATATTGTGCCAAATCATAATTTGAAGAGCTCGTTCCTTTCTTTTTTCTTTTTATTTTGAAAGTTGGATTTTCGGTAAAGAAATTTAGTAAGAAAACTTTTTATTCTCTCTAAATGCTCAAAGCCACGTAGGAATCCTAGCTTGCCTTTTAAAATTGGCCTTTGCCCACCTCATTCTTTCATTTTCATCATGTTATTTAGTCATATGTCTGAAATTTGATTCACCTAATCAGACATTTAACCCTTACCCCCTGTTCAAAACATTTAGAACATCCGTATACATTACTTAATTCTTTAATTGTAATTATTATACGACACATACTATATAAATTGTACCCATCCAAATTTAAAAACTAATTTTTAATTTATATCCATCCAAATTTAAAAATTAATTAATAGCACTTTGACTCACATTATTCAAAGAAAAAATTAACACAATTTATACTTTTGGATAAATTGACTCATTGAATTCAAGCTCTAAGTACTTTATCCTTTAGATAAATGTTTAACTAACAACACTAAATAAAGATTCAAGATAAGGTTTATTTCTTGCAATGTAACGAGGAGCATACTATCTACTTCACTTGATCACTATAAGTATCCATCCCTACATATGTGAATTTCCTTTAGCCACTTTAAGACATGATCTTACTTGGCCACAAAGAAGTTAATGAGTTAAACCTAATTTAAGATAAGTATTTTCAGTTTATTATTTATATTAGATATTGCACATAGTTTTGCTTTAACACATTTGTAGGTTTATCAAGTTGCCAATTCATCATCAAGTCTAAGCATGCACTCTTTCTTATACTCTGGGCTATTTCAGTTTCAAAATTTTAATTGATATATTGCATAGTTAAGGTTTTCAATGTATTGCTAGGGTGTCCCATTTTCTTTAGTTTAGATTTTATTCAATTTAGTTCAATATACGAAATGGAGACGGCTTTGATGGGCATGCGAGGGTTTAGATTTCATCATTGATGATTTCTAAGTTGCTTTTTATGGATGGATGGCCTTTTGAGGGTTATACCATCTCATGAAGTAAAGAATATCATATTGATTTCATCTTGCTTCATAGAGTTTGTTTGGGAGGATATTTTGAGGTGATTTGTCTTGAGGATTATTGTGGCCTTGCAAACCTAAGGTAGGATTTGTTGATGATTTCAAGGCTATAAGCCATGGACCTATTTTTGGGTTGTTTGTCGCAAAACTTGTGGATGGTAGATTTTGATGCTTTGCTACAAGTTTTAGGAATGCATAGTTAAATCATGCACATTTTAGGATTTCATGCACATGGTTGTTAACATTTGGTGACGGGCTTGGTGTTCATTTCACTAATAGTTTTAGTTGTTTGACTATCATTTTCCTTTTTATGGATGGAAGGATTCAATGCTTTGCTTTAGGCTTTGGTGCACATCGTTGGATTGTGTAAGTGTTGGAAGCTTGTGTAAACGGTTGGATACTTGTAGTGATTGAATTGGTGTTCAATTTTGTTGTTTCCAAAATATCACTTTGTCAAATTTTCCCAATTTTGGTATCATCACGAAGCTTTTATCCCAAAGATCAATTTTGCCTAAAAATTTTAGATCTTGTCATTTTTTCAAAATTTTAAAATGTGCTTTTAACACTCTGCACACCTAGAAGGCTAGGTCAACTCGACCCCCTAGTTGTGTTAGACATGAAAGCACATCCAAGTAGTGCTTAAGATCGATTTCACACTCGACGCCCCTTGAGGTTAGGATGACTCGACCTCATAGGTGCATCAAATGCGAAGTCACACCCTGTTGGGATTAATTCATGACCTCGCATCTGACATGACTGTGTGGTCGGGCTTGAAGTGCACTATGCAGGTGCATAGCAGAAGTCAGTGGCCTAGTTGCCGATTTTATATATATAAGGTGAAGGTACCTATTTGGCAAAAAAATATGATAGAGAACAATGAATCTCACCCTTTGTACTTGCATGACCCAAAAGTTCTACACCTTTGCCATTCGCATTTATGGAAGCAAAATTCAATGAGAATATAGTCAAAATCTTTTTTTCTCTAGGTACTTCACATTCATACCACTCTTAGGGGATTTCAAGTGCGTTTTAGACTACTTCCAAGCTAGAGGAAGATTGGCATACCTTGGGTACACTAGAGTTCCACCTAGCTCCTACAGGGCTTTGGGAAGGTGTTAAGGGTGAGAGATTTTTTCATGACCACTATGGCATGCTCTTCACAACCACACAAGCATTTTATACTGTTGAACCCTTGTATAAATCTCCAAGCTCTTGTTGAGGCCAGCTTTTGCACCACCAGAGAAGCAAAAATGAAGTTCAAATACATGAGTTATGAGCCCATGTCCGTCTTGGACACTGACATACAAGATATCGATGATTCTCAAGGGGCATGTAGATCTGGAGGAGTTTCATAAAAGAATCAATGAAGAATCTCCAACTGCAGTGGTCATGCCCCTGTTAATGAGTGTTTTGCCAAAAGTTGCCAATTTTCTCATCTAAGTACAATGTAAATACTTGGTGTTCACATGTACACAACATTATAATCTGGATAGCAGATTAATTTGGTCAATAGGTGGGTCACTAATGGCTAAGTCAGACAATAACTCCATCAACATGACCTTCATGATACCACTGAGAGACTCCTATGCAAAGATGAGTGAGGGTTGGGCAAACCCACTGTGATAAAAAAAACTCAGATAAGCATCTCCTTACCATTAATGCGGGGTGGTTGAAGCATAATAGAAGGGGCATGTCAGAGTTTCCCAAGAACTTTTACAGGTCAAATTTCAAAGAAGAATTTTAAGATATGATCACCCTCCTTAACATAGTGGTATGGACCAAAACTACCATGGATTTCCACCCTTGGATGTTCTTCGCTATGAGCATCATGTGTAATGATAAACAATACATTGATTGGGGAAGCATCATCAACGATGCATTGCACAAGCATCTCACCAATGTAAACATCACCAGGACATTTTACATGATTTCGTATTTGGTATACTCCTTGGTAGCTCTACGAATATACCCCAGTCTCACTCAACTAGCCAATTGTCATATCCTTATTTGGGGAACATTAATTTTTTTGTTATAATAATTTCCCAAGGGCCTTAAAACAATCAGTAGGACATATAGTAGTCTCTTTACTTTATGGAACTCTGACAAAAAAATCGTGTTTGTAGGATGGATTTAAGGAAACACTGAGTCTTTGATATAAGTTGTGATTATATGTTGGTTTTTATCAAAAAAATTGTATGTTTGTTGTATTGCAATCGTTATATGATATTAAAATCACTTTTGAAAGATTATTCTATTATAATTTGATATCTATACAACTTTTGATTGTTAAAAGAGAAATATAAGCATATGATTATTATTTTCTTTTGGCATATATTGTTGAGTTTTATCTATTGTTTTGTAGGAACGGGAATGTCCACTGAAGCTAGGTTTGGTTGTGAAAGACTCTTGGAACAATTTTGATGGAAAGAGAAGAGATGGAAGATAAAGAGAAAAATAAAATAAACATAGGTCATAAAAATGCAATTTGAATTAATCATCAGTCGTGAGTTGTAAATTATTTTTAATATCACCTATTAAACTATAATCGTTTCCACACTGAACATTAGGCAAACCCTGTAGCTCCTTAGTAATACAATTAAAACAGTTGAATTGACACACTTTGTTGTGAAATGTCACTTCTAAGAGTGAGACTCTGCTCTATTAATTTGCACAAGCACCTTACAAAGAAATGCACTAGTTTCGGTGCAAAGGTAAAAAGTGGCATCATGTTTTAAAAAGAATCTATGCATTTTTGTTATGAAAGCAATTAAAATAAATGCCTTTTTTGTGGGGTTGGAAAGAACATAGTTAATTTTCAAAAAGAAAATCAATATTAAAAAAACATTATAAGCCACTAAGTGGCACACCCCAACAAATTAGGGCACAATGAGGAAATTCAATAAAATGCATTTTATTTGGGAAAACCTTAGTTGTGCTTGGTCAAATGCATTGCTAAAGTGCTAGATACCTAGTTAAGGCAAACTGGGCAAGGAAAATGCAAATTCTTTTTGTTGACTATGTTCATGAATCATAGAGGTTTTTAGTTACAACACACCTTACTGTCTTCTCTTTCCATCGATCAATGAGGGTTAGCTAACAATTTCATTTCGAAGAGACAACAATGATTATAACTCAAAGTGCTTGTTGAGCACTCATAGGAAGATTGACGTAGTTCAAGGTTCTAAAAACACTTAGAATAGTGTCAAATCACGTTTATGGGTTCATAAAACAATAGAGAAAAGTGTGGGGTATCAAAAGTGGACATGAGAGGAAAAATAAGAACAGTGTGAAGTGGGAATTCTCGGCATTTTCATTTCCTGAGGTAGGCACTTGAACTCCTTGATTTATTTTTAAATTTTGTGGTTATTAATGGTTGAATCAATCTTGTTTAAAATAGATTATGGAAGATAAATTATGTGTTATCGGTTGAATGCCTGTGTTTTTAGACATGGTAAAACCCTATAAGTTTTATTGGAAAACATTGATTTCTATTCAATATACAAAATGCAGTAAATAAATTAAGAAAAAGGTTTTAGTAGCAGTTTAAAGGAAACACACTCAATATAATTTGTTCAAGCAAAAATTTGTTATGGGTTCAACATAATGGGTGTATAAACTAGAAGTTTTTTCATGACTTAAATGACATAAGTAAACCCAGTAGATGGGGTTTTCAAAGTAATAAGGGTGTACACTAATTTTTCAAAGTAAAAGAGAACAATCACCTAGACAAATAAGTCTTACTGGAAAGATAAATTTGTCTTGGGTCATGGTTACATATTGTGCTATCCAATAGATGGCTATTGGCTGTATACAACCATTATAGTGATGTCAGAAAGACAATTAGCAAGGTCAAGAAAATTAATTGTATACTAATATAAATTAAAAATAATAATCATTAATGGTTTCTCTCTCTCTCTTCCATCTTTGACTTTTGTTGCATGATCTAAGAGCCTTCCACACCCAAACTGATGGTTGGGTTGGGTAGGGCCTTATTTAACCCACTGATAGTTGGGTTGAACTAGGTCAATCTTGATGAAGATTATCTAAAGATAAGAGTAGCGTTATTTGGATGGACAACACCTTATTTTATAATAAATGATTCCTTTACTGTTCTACTTGAAATTTCAAATTGTTGTGAAAATTAGAATTATATGCTTTGTATTATGAATATGTGATTATTTTTGTTTTTAATAAAAACATATTGAGAGATCTTCTTTCAACGGTTAGCAAACATGGATACTTTTGCTTGATTGAAAATAACATAACTATCACGTATATTTGTGAAAATAGGCATACAAATTTCATTAGACAGTACGTATACCTATTTGTTTTATAATGTGGGATGTATGAGATGTATTGTCTTAAACGGCTTAAAACATCCTTTCAATAAATGAGCTGATATAGCGGTCATGTTCTATGTATGAACCCATGTGTTGATATATAGTCATCGTATTTTGTATGAATTGAAGATTTTATATAAACCCATGAGCTGATATACAATCATATTTTGTATGAATTGAAGACTTTTTATGCAATTGTTTTGTTCTTGAATGAATTGATGACTTCTATGTCGTTGTTCTATTTTTATTTATAAGGTGATTTCAATACAACTGTTCTATTTTATGTACAAGTTGATAAACTTTAGTACAATTGTTCCATTCTTATATAAAAATTGATAATTTCAAATCAGTGTTCTATTTTCTATACAAATTGATAAACTCAGAACTGTTGTTCCGTTCTTTATGTGAAACTAATGGTATCGATATAGTTGGTTTGTTTCTTGTATGTATGAAAGCAAACAATAATAGTGATGGTTAAATCTATTTTAAATGCATAAGTTGGGAATTTGATTATTTGTTTAGCCGCATATTAGTAGGAAAGCTATATGAATATCTATGGTGAAATTGAAGAATAGTAGGAAAGCTATATGAATATCTATGGTGTAATTATCCAGAACTCCTTGAGTTTTGGATTTTAAGATTTAATCCAATGAAGACCTATCAAAAGTTTGTATTATTATTTGTATAGTTATCTACATTTATGGTATGTAATGAATATTATTCGGGTGAGAAATCATTATTAAATTGCTTATAGACAAAAGCCTTGTTATGTTTTGTAAGAACCTTCTTTTCAAAATGGTTAAGGCATTTAATAATAACCTTAATATCATTTCAGAATCTAACTTTAGATTTAACAAAACATGTTAATATATCATCTTGTTTAAAACTTATTGTGAAAATTTAACAAGTTTGTTGAGTTTATAGAAATTGTTTTGAAACTCCGATGAAAGAATCAAAGCATTCCCCCTTCCCACCGCGCCCCCCCTCCCCCGCCTTATAAATTGCTTTAAACTTTGATAGCCTTGAACGGTCTTACTCCTCTTTACCTTTTGAAATCTAAAATTTGTATATATATATATATATATATATATATATATATATATATATATAATTGTGATTTTTTTTGGATTCCCTCATTAATATGGGTCTTACAACTAAACTTCAAGAGTTCTACCCATAGATGGTCTTGGAGAGGAGTAATAAAAATTTAGACATGCCAATGACACCTTCATCATGAGGTTTGTGCAAGCACTAAAATAAGATAGGGTAACAAGGATGTCTGATGAAGATGCCAATCTTGTCACTCAGTATGGAAGCTACTTCATCCAGTTTTAGAAGTTTACCTACACTAGAGTATGGGGGTTCAAAGGCTTCCCTCTTAGACTTCCAAGGCTAGTGAGTGATAAAGTCTTATTGATAGAAATATGCATATAGTTCGTAGAGGTACACAAGAGGTGCATAAGAAGATGTGGTGGGTGTATTCTTCCCAGTCACATTGGGTCATTATACTTTCAAAAATGCCATGGATGCTCAAATCATTGAGGCTTCAATGGTCCATTTCACTTTGAATCCTCACATTAGCAAGTCTTCATTTGATAACAAAAGTTATGTAAAGGATCATCTTAGAATAGGTGCCAATACATGCATGTACCTCATCTAGAAGACCATTGGGTTGAATGTGATGATGACTATGAGGTACTCAAGAAAGATTGGGGTCCCCTACATCTAGATCAAATTAAGGCTTTCACCACCACTTGGGTTCTTGAGGGAATGGTGTATGATGTGAGTGAATTGCTCGACCCTGCATATACAAAAAGAGTCATGTCAGCACCAATTTAAACATTTAATTGGTCTACTCAAGAAATCACTAATATGCAAGTTCAAACTCTAACAATACTCAACAAATCAATGAAATGGTTCAATATGGGACTTGTCAAGTTCACTAGAGCTAGTGGCTTGAGAGAATATAGGGTCTCGATTCCACAAGCAAAATTTTGTGCAAACATTTAGGGTGGTTGGCAGTAGTAGTTTTGGCACTATGTCTCATCCAACAATTGCTTTAGGTGGGGATGATGACAAAGAAGATCCAAACCAACCTATGATGTCATGAAGAACATACGGAGAAGGCTATTCCATAATAGTAAAATTTTAGATAAAGAAACTAACACAACCACAATTGATTTCTCCTTGCAAGTGGCATAAAAGTTCATGCTCAGGGAGGTGATGCTTCTCTCTTAATTGATAACACTACATAGCAGTAACTCACTTCTAGTTAAGGATTAAACCAATTGGTTGTTGTTGGGACAATTTAGAGCATTGCACAATGCATTCCAACATTTCCCACTCATTCTATTATCCCCTCAGATATTGTCACCTCATTCCACACAACCAAGATAACCCACACAACCTTCAACCTTTGTTGATTCAGGTGCGTAGGTGATTAGTGTCAATGATGTTTCTTTTTAATAAATGTAGCCACTTTTGGGGAGGAAGAAGAATGTGGTAAACATGGACTTGCCTGATTTTAATGTAGTAGCTGATCCTTTGGTGACACCTCCTCCTAAGAAAGCCAAGACTACCTCAGGTTGGTTTATGATTCCTTTGGAGCCCAATTTGTAGAAAATATAGAACCAAATGCAGAGAAAAATGTGGAGGATATGACCATGGATAATTACACCTTGAAAAAGACCTCATTGGGCACACCCAATTGTGAAATTGATGTGCCTAACCTCATGGAAACCACTAAATGAATGATCAATAGGTTTGCACAAGACAAGCTGACCCAAGAGCATATGAAGGAATAAATTGTCCAACTTGATGGGTATGTAAACTATCTCTTAAGTCTGGTGGAAGCTCCCACACAATCTCAATTTGATGCTCCAACCCAAATACCTAGGATCAACAAAGATGTCATTTCAACTATAATCGACTATGGTAACTATGGTAAGACTCTTGAAGCTTGGGTGGAACAACTACTTTTGGATGGGCTGAAATAGATTGAAGAGGTAGCAAAAACATATGAGAAAATTGAAATAGAGCAAAGCGAGTAAATTCAAGCAATCAAATGCCACCAAAAAGAGCTAACAATGTGGGAAAACATGAAGAAAGATATACAACAAATGTGAACAACAAATGTTTAATTGCTTGTCAAAGGAGGAATATTCAACAAAAGAGATAACGATCTTTCTTATGACTCGTTTGAGATCATTTTGCACAAATTGAGGTCTTCAACAGAGCAATTGAAGACTTGAAGAAGCAATCAAAGATTAGTGATGAGAGGATTGTGAATGCTTATTTGAATGGATAGAGTCTACATTGAGATTTGGCTAAGGAAGATGGCTCCAAACGACACTTAGTAAATGTGGTAAAAGAACAATTCAAAAATTTGATTAAGGAGGAACTATTCAAAGAGGGTGATTTTAATGTCTCCTTTATGAACAAACTCTACAACATAAACACTTCACTGGAGGATTTTAATACACAATTGATATATTTTTCAAAGACTTTCAATGCAATTTTAATGACCTCAAATAGATGGTTGGTGTGCTACAAAAACATTGTGATCCCCAGAAAGGACTCCATTGCTAAAGTTGTGAAGAAAAATAGGTTACTAAAGGAATCTCAAGACAAATGGAAAACCATGAGTCAACATACTTCACAACAGATGGCCCACTGAGTTCAAATCCTTCTTTGGGCAAGTCACCCTAGGAGATATTTTGGTTTCATTTTGCATATTTTTTGTCCCCTTTTTGTAATATTAAAAAATGGAAATTTTATTTTGTAATTTTATAAAAAAGTGAAATATCAATGTAAAATTAGAATAGGACAAAGATAAGAATGTGAAGGGTCATCCCATTCCCTTTTAAAGCTATAAATAAGAGAAATGGGTATTTTACAAAGGTTGTTTGATGCTCTTTGAAATTTTTCTTGGAAGGAAATAAAAACTAAACCTCGTGTTCATTTTTCTCATTAAGAAACACAGAAAAAATTTACCTAAACGTTTTATCTCATAACATCTTTGTTGATGTGCATTACTCTTAAGTTTCATGTATACCTTTCTTTACTCTCAAGTAATGCATGTTCTATTGTCAAGCTATCAAACTACTTTTGAGTTATTTTTTGTCACCCAAGGGATAAGTTCTGTGTTTACTTATTCATATGTGACCTTTCACATTCATTTTCTTTTATTTTTCTTTTAAAGGTAGAAAGCAATAAAACCCACCACACTATTCTACCTATACATATTGTGAATTGTTTAGTTTTAGTTTCCCTTGTTTTTAGTAAAGGGAATCTCCCCTCAGAATAGAGGAGGGACCTTTGTCCCCTTCATTATTATGAAAACATCATATTTGTCACAAGTGCCAAATATTTCACCAAAAAATTCATGATTAGCTTCAACAATTTGGTTATCATCATCATTCTCTTGATGACTTGTTTAGAAGGGAAATTCAAAGATCGTAATGTTGCAGACCTATTGTTAGAGTGGTTTAAGAAGATATTATGGCTGGGAGCACTTGGAGATCAACTTATGTTCATGGCTTCCACATTCTTACCATTGTTGTCATTCTCTTTGAGATTTGTTCATATGGCCTTGTTTGAGGATTGTAAAGCTATGAACCCATTGTTGGAGTGGCTCAAGTAGACCCATTCTTACCATCATTAACATTCTCTTTGAGATTTGTTCACATGGTCTAGTTCGAGGATTGTAAGGTTATGAACCCATTGTTGAAGTGGTCCAAAGAGACCCTGTGGCTGGTGACATTTGGTGGCCAACATTTGTTTGGTTCACAATTGGAATCAACATTTTAACTCATCATCTTTTAGATTGAAAAAGTTTTCATATAAGGGAGATCTTAGCATAATGTCACCTTTCTTTTTTGACATCATTTAATTTTATCCCTTTTAACTCATGTTCTTAGGATAATGTTGGAGGAAAGGTTTGGGGATTGAATTCTAAACATCCTTTAGGCCCTTTCAGTTTTATTTTAGGGGATGTTAGACTAAAAAATAATTGTTGTGTTTTCAAGGATATTAAACTAAATGAAACTTGTCTTATCAAGGCAGTCAAATTACCAATATTGTGGTATGTATTTGGGAAACTTGTATCCTGACAGGACCTAGGTTCCCCAAAGCTCTGACATAACTTGTCATATTTAAGAGCACACTTGATTACCTTTGTATAAGCAACTAAATGCAGAATTATACCAGAAGTACAAGTAACTAGAAATAAGAAATAACACATAATATGAGAGGCAACACACAATTGTATTCAACTCATTACAGAAGGAAATTACAATAAAGAGATCACACTCTTCTTCCACTTCGTGGGCATACCAGTAATCTTCCCTCAAGAGTAATCTTCTCTCAATATAGGTCACAACAAACGGCTAACACAGAGCTGTTGTTCACCTCAACCAGTCAGTACAATACTGCCAGTACAACTGAGTACAAACCGGTACTCCAAGTAGATCTCACCATGATCTTGCTCCTTGATGTGTTGTTGTCACCTTGGATCTTGTTACCCTGCAGATCTCTTTTTGACCCTCGCACACACACACCCCTACAGACCAACCTGATCTTACTTATCACATGTAGATCTCCACCATGATCTTGCAACACCCTGCAGATCAAACCTGATCTTACATACCTGGAAGAACCCCTGTGATTCCACCATGGGAAGAACTCTCCTAGTTCTACACCTTTACAATACAGCCCATGAGTCTATTATATAGATCCCATGCATATAATAATTAGACAAGCGGCTCAAGACTCGAACTAGTCTTTAACATGCAAACAACCCGTTTAACTAACTGACTGTTCATCAACAACCAGTTTTAGAACCGCACAGGCGATCGACGTCGGTCCCTGTCTAACTAGAGGTGATCGACGTCGGTTGACTCCTGTCGATGTCAGTTGATTTCTGTCGACCCCTGCCCGACGTCAGTGATTCTGTCGACGTCGGCGACTGTGACACTCAGCAACCTCCTCCATGTTTGCATCTGGGTGAAGCTTTTAGCTCCACAACCTAACAATCTCCCACTTGGAGATAAACAGTTGCACCTGTACCTATACCAGTACATTGTCTAATCTGTATCCTGGCTTGTATTCCTCTTCAAGCTCAATCTTGAAGACCAACCACCACACACCCTGTGGTGCTATGCCTGTGTCTAAATTTCTCCATTCTCAGCTTACCTTCTTCTGTCGTTGCTATACTCCCACTCAATCAGAAACCCCTGAGAGTGACCTGTAATCAAAAACACTTAACAGATCTGAAACCACCTGTTAGTAAACCTCGCTCTGAGAACCTCCAACCTCGCTCTGATACCAATTGACAGGACCTAGGTTCCCCAAAGCTCTGACACAACTTGTCAAATTTAAGAGCACACTTGATTACCTTTGTATAAGCAACTAAATGCAGAATTATACCAGAAGTACAAGTAACTAGAAATAAGAAATAACACAGAATATGAGAGGCAACACACAATTGTATTCAACTCATTACAGAAAGAAATTACAATAAAGAGATCACACTCTTCTTCCACTTCGTGGGCATACCAGTAATCTTCCCTCAAGAGTAATCTTCTCTCAATACAGGTCACAACAAACGGCTAACACAGAGCTGTTGTTCACCTCAACCAGTCAGTACAATACTGCCAGTACAACTGAGTACAAACCGGTACTCCAAGTAGATCTCACCATGATCTTGCTCCTTGATGTGTTGTTGTCACCTTGGATCTTGTTACCCTGCAGATCTCTTTTTGACCCTCGCACACACACACCCCTACAGACCAACCTGATCTTACTTATCACATGTAGATCTCCACCATGATCTTGCAACACCCTGCAGATCAAACCTGATCTTACATACCTGGAAGAACCCCTGTGATTCCACCATGGGAAGAACTCTCCTAGTTCTACACCTTTACAATACAGCCCATGAGTCTATTATATAGATCCCATGCATACAATAATTAGACAAGCGGCTCAAGACTCGAACTAGTCTTTAACATGCAAACAACCCGTTCAACTAACTGACTGTTCATCAACAACCAGTTTTAGAACCGCACAGGCGATCGACGTCGGTCCCTGTCTAACTAGAGGTGATCGACGTCGGTTGACTCCTGTCGATGTCAGTTGATTTCTGTCGACCCCTGCCCGACGTCAGTGATTCTGTCGACGTCGGCGACTGTGACACTCAGCAACCTCCTCCATGTTTGCATCTGGGTGAAGCTTTTAGCTCCACAACCTAACAATCTCCCACTTGGAGATAAACAGTTGCACCTGTACCTATACCAGTACATTGTCTAATCTGTATCCTGGCTTGTATTCCTCTTCAAGCTCAATCTTGAAGACCAACCACCACACACCCTGTGGTGCTATGCCTGTGTCTAAATTTCTCCATTCTCAGCTTACCTTCTTCTGTCGTTGCTATACTCCCACTCAATCAGAAACCCCTGAGAGTGACCTGTAATCAAAAACACTTAACAGATCTGAAACCACCTGTTAGTAAACCTCGCTCTGAGAACCTCCAACCTCGCTCTGATACCAATTGACAGGACCTAGGTTCCCCAAAGCTCTGACACAACTTGTCAAATTTAAGAGCACACTTGATTACCTTTGTATAAGCAACTAAATGCAGAATTATACCAGAAGTACAAGTAACTAGAAATAAGAAATAACACAGAATATGAGAGGCAACACACAATTGTATTCAACTCATTACAGAAAGAAATTACAATAAAGAGATCACACTCTTCTTCCACTTCGTGGGCATACCAGTAATCTTCCCTCAAGAGTAATCTTCTCTCAATACAGGTCACAAAAAAGGCTAACACAGAGCTGTTGTTCACCTCAACCAATCAGTACAATACTGCCAGTACAACCGAGTACGAACCAGTACTCCAAGTAGATCTCACCATGATCTTGCTCTTTGATGTGTTGCTGTCACCTTGGATCTTGCTACCCTGCAGATCTCCTTTCGACCCTTGCACACACACACCCTGGAGACGAACCTGATCTTACTTATCACATGTAGATCTCCACCATGATCTTGCAACACCCTGCAAATCAAACCTGATCTTACATACCTGGAAGAACCCCTGTGATTCCACCATGGGAAGAACTCTCCTAGTTCTACACCTTTACAATATAGCCCATGAGTCTATTATATAGATCCCATGCATACAATAATTAGACAAGCGGCTCAAGACTCGAACTAGTCTTTAACATGCAAACAACCCGTTCAACTAACTGACTGTTTGTCAACAACCAGTTTTGGAACCGCACAGGCGACCGACGTCAGTCCCTGTCTGACTGGAGGTGACCGACTCCTGCCGATGTCAGTTGATTTCTGTTGACCCTTGCCCGATGTCGGCGATTCTGCCGACGTCGATGACTGTGACACTCAGCAACCTCCTCCATGTTTGCATCCGGGTGAAGCAAGCAATAAGTAACTAGAATTCACAAATGACACAGAATATGAGAGACAACACAATATGTATTAATACTCATCCAAAAAAGAATACAATGAAGAGACGCCACACTCTTCCACACTTTTCAGGCTTCCCACACCAAGTGTATAGTAATTCTCCTCAAGAGTTCACTCTCCTACCAAAAATGGTCCCAACACACAACTCAAACACAGAATTGGTGTTCACCTCCAACCAGTCAGTAATAACCCTGCCAGTACACAAGTACTCAAAGTACTTCAAGTAGATCTCCCATAAGCTTGCAACAACCTGCAACTCAAATGATCTTACTTACCATGTAGATCTTCTCCATGAACTTGCAACAACCTGCAATTCAAATGATCTTACACTTGGAAGGATCTTCCTTGCCTTCCTCTATTTGCTCATCTGTGGAAGTAGAAGGAGCTACACTTGCTCAACTCTAACTAGCACACCCTTTACAATACATGCCAATGGGTCTATAAATAGATCCCACACTAAACAATAACTTAGACTTCTAATTTACAATAATTAGACTCGCAACTCAAGACCAAAAATAGCCTTTTACATGCAAACACTTGGTTCAACGAACTAACTGTTCGTGCAACGAACAGTTCTGGAACCGCACAGGCGAACGACATCGGTCCCTGTCTGCCTGGATCTAACCGACGTCGGCCAACCTCCTGCCAATGCCAGTTTCCCTCGTACTGAATATGACCGACGTCGGTTACACTGCCGACGCCGGTACTTCTGGAACTCAGCAACCTCCTCCATGTCTGCATAGTTGAAGCTTTTAGCTCCACAACCTAACATATCCCAAATCAATTTTACTGTTAGATGTATAAATAAAATGGGTTATACCTCTCCTCCATATACATCAAAATAATTTATTGATTCTTTTGGTATATTAATTATGCTTATAGTGTCATAAAGGACACTTGCACCCACATACACCCTCCATATTCTCACACTTAGAAGAAAAGAAAAGAAAAAGATTTAGTCATTTCATCCAACTATGTTCTTCAAAAAAAAGAAAAGAAAGAAAGTTTAGTCACTTCATCCAACTCAATTCTTCAAAAATGTACAAGGGATAAATTCATTTGAATCCTCTTCTTTAAATGATTGAAACCATCAACAATAATAAGAGGAGATAAACAACATACATTTTTTTAAGCAGGGACAAGTGAATAAAGTAGTATTGATATTTTAATTATATTTATTTGGAATATGTCGAGAGATATCGATATTAAGTTCTTATCTTGAATTTTTTATATATTATAATTATTAATAATTTTACTATTTTTTAATTCAATTTTACATTTACTATTAATTATGATATTTATCTATCTACATTAATGTATTAGGTTCGAAAAAATCTTTCAAAAAAAACTCCAAAATCCATCATATGGTCAAGATATTATGATTTTTTGATTGACTCTTGCATTCTAGCATTGGCAAATTCATCATCTGGTGTTCACACTAAGATTACACCTTCCTTTGTTGTTACTTCAAACTTCAATGTCACTTGATCGAGAGCTTCCAATGATTCTTCGTATTAGGACATTTTATGGGATGTGCAATGTAGTCTCATGACATGCACTAAGATTCCACAATTCCTTTATTGTTAGTACAAAGTTCAAAGTTACCCCTTCGAGAGCTTCCAGTGATTCTTTGTAGTAGGATTATATATGTCTTTTGGGTTCACCATATTGGGACACTTTTCTACCAGACATCTCTTCTTTGTTTGTAGAGTCTCATATTTCATATCTAGATGTCACCATTGAGGACATTTGTCTTCTCTTTGATGATAACTCTGTTGGAGTTACATCTTATTCTCTAGATGTAATGAGGGTACTTGTAAACCCTCTTACTCTCTCTCCTTCATTTTATGCTTCCTAATTGCCATCTTCTATAGTTAGGCTTGGGCTTCCTAATCAGATTTTAACACATTTGAGCATAAACTTGGAGACATTTGAGCATTTTTCAAAGATTTACATCATGATTCCTACTTGCATTCCACTCGAGTAGGAATTCAACAGTTTGATAGCTTGAGGTATCTTTCCTCTGAAAGGAAGAGACATCATTTGTTGCAGAGGGACCTACTACAACATTCGCCATGCGACATTCTATGCTTACATTCACTCTCTTCTTTGGAGCCTGCACACATCCATCGTATTTTACAGGATATAGAGTGGCTACAAGTAGTTGTAGATTCTACTGGGGTTTTTTAGCCCTCTCTTCTTATCTTTTCTCCTTTTTGGGGGTGAGGTGGGTAAGTTTTTCTATGGGTTTTCTTTTTTTCACCATTTATGAGAGTTGTTTTGTACTTGATTACCTTATTAGGCCTAGTTGTCAAGACCCAATTCTTCTACACACCTAAGCTACATTTAAAGGGGGATGTTGGTGTAGGTTTTTATTTCATTTAATGGTCTTTCTATACACATGTTTATCTTGTGTAGGTGTCATTTTAGGTTATTAGGGAAAATAATCACACATGCATGAGAATGTTGGGTCATGCCTTTCTTCCACCTATATATGTACCTTTCCTAAAGTTATTATAACTAATGTAATGAATCTGATCAAAACATAGTTGTGGAGCATTGTAAAGCAATAAGTCATTTCTAGTTTGTGACTTATTTGAGCTACTTAGTTGTGAGTTGTGATAACTTTGAGAGTCGTGAGAGCTGTGAGCTTCAAGCCTTTGTATATGCAATCGATCTCCATTTCTGAATACATGCTATTGCAATTTTTTACTCAATTTTGATTTCAATCTTCAACTAATTTATGTGTTCACATAACCAATTTGATCTTGGATGTCTCATTGGTGGATGATTATTTCAATTTTGACGTTGGGATGGTGATGCTAGAAATGGATTGGGATTATGGGGGATATCAGTAATTGGATGGTCACTAATAGATAGGGGATTTGGATATCTTATGTGGGATGCCATTAAGTCCATATTGGATTTATATTTGGATTATGTTTTATTAGGATTTTATTTAAATTTTGATGTTAGATTTGATGTTTTGATGTTTGATGTTTAGATGTGTTTGATTTGATGTAGTTTTGAGATATGATGGATGTTGTGGTTTCGTTAGTCCCAATCGACATGTTGAGGGAGATTGAATGGAAAGACGAGGATAATGATTTGATTTTAGATGTTTGAAGATGATGTAGATGAGTTGATTTTGACTTGGGATTGTTAGACTTTGGACGTGATTTGAATTTGAATGGTTGACATGATTGGTTGACTTTTATGTTCTCTATTTGACTTTTGATTTGATTTTTAAAGTTTTTAAATTTTGGCTGACTTTTGACTTTTGATCAACTATGACTTTTGAACTTGACTTGATGCTTGACTTTGACTTTGTTTAATTTAGAAAAGATTGACTTGATTTGAAATTTTACTTTTGATGGATTTGGCATTATTTTAAGTGTTCAAAGTTTATAATCAATACAAGTCTTGACAATTAAAAATACATGCAAATGACAAACCCTATTCTTAGTATAAAATGTGTGCAACTCAATTAACAACCTACTAATCTACTTACGTAAATTGGTCACTAGGTTGGTCTCCCAACCCTCACTTTATGTTATATGTGGTGAGTAATCTTTGGGGATGCTATTTCACCTATAATGATAGTTGTTTGCGTCTAAAGGGTCTTAAGCTAAACATAAACAAAGTTTTATAGGCACACCCCCTAATATAGCTTGTGGTATAGTGGGGCTCAAGTCCATGGAAGAGGCCGATTAACAAGTTATACAAGAGAGTCTAGTCCCTTTGTGTTAGCTCCATCCGTAATATTTTAGTAGAGTACTGCAAGAAAATCATTCCTTGAGGGGTGTTGTCTAGGGCATGTGTATTGAAGCATGAAATCCCTCACTTCACAATGCACTTAAAACATGCAAATACTTGGCTAGTAATGACAACTCCTCTCTCAATTTTTATATCCATCAAAACATGAGGTTAGTCCTAACAATGGGGAATGAATTTGTAATCTTTGAACTATAAATACTTGTGCTTGGAGATCAAGGTCCAAGTCACACACCCAAAAGAAAAGAGACACACACTATTTATGATTCCCAAGACTGCCCAAAGGTGTGAAGGAAGAACATAAGTAGCATTTGTTTGGTATAAAAAGAATCAATCTAAGTCATTTTTGATTTCTAGGAATTACCTCACGGCATAAGGGAAGAGCAAATACAGTCTTAGATTGCACACACACACACACAATCAAACAAAATCAACAAAGCAAAAAAAAATTAGTACCCAAACTAAAATGTGTGTTCAATTCTTAAGCCCAAAAAGAAGTGTGAGAGTTGTTTAGTTGATTTAAGACTTTGATTAGCGAAAATCTAAAAATGATAGATCAATAGTTTGTTTTGTATAACTTTAACAAGCATAAAGTCTTACACGAACTTATTAGATCACAAACTTCTAACGATTCCACCAAAATCAGAATGATTTCTTTGAAACTTAGGACAATTCTACCACTCTACAAAAAGCACAGTCAGTAAATAGTAAATGATTTCACTGAAATTATAATTTTTTCACCGAACTTAAGACGATTCAACCACCTTGTAAAAAAAATTGTCAAAAAATAGAGATGATTTAATCAAAATTTGAACTATTTCATTAAACTTAAGATGATTTTGTCACCATGCAAACACAGACTGTCGGAAAACAAAGATGATTTAGTTGAAATATGAATGATTTCACCAAAGTTAAGATGATCTAGCCAACCTGCAAACACAGATTGTTAGAAAATAGAGATGATTTCATCAAATTTGGAACAATTTCACCAAAGCTATGATGATTCCACCAATCTGCAAACATAGACCATCAAAAAATAGAGGCAATTTCACTGAAATCTAAATAACTTCGTTGAACTTACGATGATTTTGCCATGTTTTAAAAAACACAGACATAAACATTTTTATTGAAAGGCAACATGTTTTCACCAAAGTTATTCCTATTTTGTTAAAGTTTGAAAACAAGGCTTTTGACTAAATACAATTCTACCAATTAATAGGTCTATTATGCCAAATTTATTGATGATTCTTCTAATTCACAAGATGATTCCATCAGTTATCTGGGAACATAAATTTCAATTATTTTTTAGAATTTTTGGATAAAACTTAGTTAAAATAGTGTAGAATTAGTGGAAAATTGGGGTTAAGAGACTTCAAAGGGGATTGTGGGGTGAGAATGGTCCCACCTAACATGCCATTTTTAACATTATGATACAAAGATTAGGGTTTTGATTAACATAAATCAAAACAAAATTGGAATATCTAACAAATCTAAACATGTGTCCTTAGATTAAATAAGGTAAAATGAATGTAATTACAATTGGAAAACAATACTTGTTATACCTTTGTTATCCTCTTAATGAATTTGGATGAGTTTAAATATGATGGAATTGCAAAGGTGGGTTGAGATGTGTAGATAATTCAACAACACCTCACCTTGTAATTGGATGATTTAGTTGGATGTTTGATGGTGTGCTTTGATTCACATATTAACAACACTTCGTTGCACAAAATAAACTTATTGAGAATAGAGAGGAAGCCCTCAATTTATAGATTTGGTTAATTGATGAGAGCCATTGATCTTGGATGCAGATCAACGGTGGAAGATTGATCCTCCTCTTCAAGGAGAATTGTGTGTGTAAGAAGGTTGGAGTGTGTGAGAGGATGCAACAATAAAATCTTGGAGTGTGTAAGAGCATGTCATAGCTCATGCTTACACACTTGCCTATTTGCATTGACTTCACTTTGGAAACGGGGGATGATGTCATGATGCGAGGATTTATTAGATTTATGAATTTAGATAAATATGAATTCTCCAAAAGTTATATAATTTCTCATTAGGGAAGGATTAGTTAATCCAAATTAATTAACTAATGGAATATGATGTGATTTTTGTGGGAGTGAAGATGTTTGAAGAAGAAATGATTAATTGATCATGGGGGATAAATAGTGGTTAGACTAAGGATGTTAGTGCATATAGAAGACCGAATCAGACGATTGAAGGATGATGTTAGTACATAATTAACGAATAGTTAAAATCAACACAAAGTATCTAATTTTAAGTGTCTACAGATGGATTCAACGATTGTCATCAACAATGGTTTATAGTGGACTTTGAATGATATTCTCTCCTGTAGAGGGAGAACACTATTTTTTGCTCATGGGTAAACCAATTTCCTTGTAATGGTTTGGTTATCTATCCTCGACGCTATTTTTTGCTCATTGTTGGATGACTGTTTAATGCAAGCTCGTTAAACATTTATTACCTTCTTTCATTGCAAGGTGTTTATTAACCCGCTTTGGAAAGTTTTTATGTTGTCTGGTCATTTGTGCCTTGTCGTTGAAGGTGTGGACCCTTTTTTTCTTTTTTCGTTCTCTATTATAGACATTGAGTTGGATTTTATTGTTCGTTTTCTAACCTTGAGGTATTGGGCCCCTCATTGATCTTAGATGTAGTTTATAGCTCCATATTTTGATAAAACTAATTTCTACCCATTCATAGCTCCAATAAAAAACATTCACCCCAAATAAAAAATAAACATAAAAATGATTCAATGAATAAAAAATTAATAATTTCATTTTATAAAATGTTAAAATTATATATATATATTGAATTATAATATTTTAGAAGAATATATATATATATATATATATATATATATATATATATATATAGTTTCATGTTAATTGAGAAAAAAAATCTTTTAATAACAAATTAAAATCCACTGAAGACTTTAGACATTCCTTTTGAACTAATAAACTTAAGAAACTAATAAACTATTTAAGCGAGAGGCTTACACAGTGGGGGAATAGATTCATCTCACAAGAGACAAATTAGGAGAATATTCAGTTTGAGGCGGTTGTTTGCATGGTTTTCATTAGGCCCGTCATATGATATCAGCTCCACTGCTTTTTCGTTCTTCGCCCTGGTTATAGTTCATAGCCACTGCCTTCTCATTTTTCTATTCTGGGCAAAGGCTTTGTCTACCCCTGCTCCAATCAACCCAATATTGTGAGGAATTGGCCCATACCTTCGATTTCAATCTCCATGCGAAATGAGAATGACCCAGGGGGACAACTTGGAGTGAGTCCAACGGGATAGATTATCAACACTTATTCATTTGGTCTCTGAGTTCATGTCATTATTGAGTTCGACAATCTAGTAGACGTCTATGACACTAAGAAATTCATTCACAAAACCCTTCTCGCTAACCTCACAATTCTCTTGTATTATGGTAATGCTTTTAATTATATGTTTAATACCAATAGGTTTAAGCATTCAAATATATTTGACAAAAGAATGTGAATTTTGATAAAAGAAATAAATTTGTAGAAAATAGCAAATATATTTGACAGAAAATTTTGCTCTTAGAAAATTGTCTCACAAAGCAAATAAATCTCACAGAGGTCAAGTTTGACAAGAATCTTTCTGTTTCAAAAACTTTTGCAGAGGAAATAATTTAAATTTTTAGTTAACTAATTAGTACAAATCCTTGTGGAAAGGAAGAGGATAAAGTTACTCTAGATTTGTATGGAAACGAGATTTGATGAATTTATCTACTAGAATTATTTTTGCCCTGGGGTTTCAAGAAGCTTAATTTTTATAGGAAAAAGTCGTGAAACCGGTTAATAGCCACATAATTTTATATCTACAGTAAAGAAAATGAGCCCAGCGCTGTGTCTTGCATTTTTCTGTAAAGACACTGCATTGTGAACAGTTTGTTATTTTTATCTCATTGGGATATGTGACGATCAACGACCAAATTTCCGGTCTATGAAAGATGAACATCCCCCTAAATTGCAGCATTGATATTTATTCCCAAGCCATTAACTTTTTGGGTGGTCATGGCATCGAATCTTGTTGATCTCTAAAAAATGTCAAAGTAAGTTTATTTACATTTATAAAAAAAAAATTGGTCTTTATAAAGTCACGGGTTCAAATCTTGTTGTTTACCAGGTAATCTACTTTTATTGAGTTACATATTAAAAGGAAAGTACTTTGTATTTTGATAATCTTATTTTTAACTTTCAATCTAACCATATCATGATAAAGGCATGCAATGTCTTTTAATGCTATAAAATTGTAGGTATTTTTATTCTATTTTTTTTAATTTAATATTTTTAATTCCAAAATAAATTTAATTTTCACTATAATCATAATTTTTATTTTATTAAATATTTCAGTTATTTTTTTTCACATTTCCAAATAAAATTATTAAATATAATTTTCATGACCTTGGACTTTCCTTACACGTTTAAGACAACTGAGAATAATATTTTCTCAGACATCTCCTATAATTATTGTTTATAAAAAATGACCACCCGGACTTTTGATTCATTTTAAGGTTTTGGCCTCATCATTTGACAAAAAATATGACAAAAAACCATTTGTGCTGACTTTTGGCTGAATTTTATTGGTATTTCTGTTACAATCATTCTCTGTAAAAGATAGATCCATTTAAATTAAATCGATCTGAAGGACTTTGCCGATTGATTTATGGGCTAGACTTTCAAGCGAGATCATCTCTCATTACTAATCATTTCTTATTATTTGCAACTTTATGGACGGATTCAAGCCTCATTTTCCTGCCACAGAAAAAATTTCCTTCCAAAACGGCAAGAGATTTCATGTGTTTCTGAGTTTCAGGGAAACCGATGTGAGGACAACTCTGGTTAATCATCTTTACGAAGATCTATCTGTAGCCGGACTGCACGTCTTTTTAGACAGCTACCATTTGGAAAAGGGGGGAATCATTGACCTGAACTTGGAAACACCAATTGAGGGCAGTGCCATACGCATTCTTATATTTTCCAAAGGCTATGCAAACTCCGTTTGGTGTCTGAGGGAAGCCGCTGTCATGTTGAGCTCCCCAGGCTTGATCATTCCTTTATTTTACGATGTGGAACCAACTCATGTCAGATACCCTGAAAATGAGGCCAGCCCATATAAGAAGTCATTTCTAAAACATTATGGCCATTAAGATTGATACAAAACAGAATAAATTGATGGGTGGAAACACGCTCTTGAACATTTCTGTTCTTGTTCAGGGTGGTCTATGGACATAGCTGCAGGGTAATTAATTAACCTCTCTTTCCTTTCGCTTTTCAAAAAATTTAGGTTAAATGACGTAATAAATCTGATAATAGGAGGGCAAATAAGAGAGCACATAGTACTACTTACGCTTTGAGGTTAATATCTCGGCTTCCACTCAACTCAAGCTTTTGGGTGGAGTCTTTTAGATTGACAACCCAAGTAATCTGCATTAGTATCTGCCCTGCAAAAACCCTAGTGTTAGAATCGCTTCGTGGACATTGTGCACAATTTAGGCACATTCAATTCACAGTAAAAATAGAAGAAACCCGTCCTCTCCCTTTTTTTCATGTTCTTGTTATAAAAAATGAACTCTCTAGGTAGGTCAATAGAAAGAAACACACTCAGATCTATACGCTAGGGCTGATTCTCACCCCCATCCGTCACAAAACATTGGAGTGATGAACGTTCTGTTTACTATAGTTCTCAGGATTGTTGACCAGAAATACTTAACAAATGAGGAGAAATATCTTAATAAATTCCTTAAAACGAATTGTTATTGTGACTGGCATATTAACATTGCTTCCAAGATAGGATAAAGAGGGAAATGGACACCCAGGACCAAAGAAGGAGGAAATGTGAAGAAGAAAGCTTTCTTACCTTACGTTCAAGGTGCTACGAAAAAATTAGCCAGAATTCTCAAGAAGAAGGGCATTAAATTTTGCTTTAAACTGTTTAAAAGCTTCAGAATTAGCATAAGAAATTCGAAAGACTATCTGGAATTTATATTTAGAAAAGATGTCTATGAGATTATGTATCCCTATGGTATCCCTTAAGTTGGCGAAACAGGATTATCCTTGCAAACTAGAAATATAGAGCACGCAATGGACATCTAACGAGGCAGGGTTAAATCATCAGTGCTTGCCGAACATGAAATGCACTCAAACCACTTTATCCAACTAGGGAATGCCAAAATTTATCTTTTGAGAATCGTTGGAAGGCCAAGAGAATAAAAGAAGCAATAGAAATGGGAAAGTATCCTGGTAATCTCAGATGATGGTTGGAAACTCATTCAATCCTAAAAGCTGTTAATACACCAACTTTTCCAAAAACCTTAATACTCCTAAATGACTGTAAGATTGATCGATTATTCTCTAAACAACTTATTCAAAAGACCACACAATTGATTATTTAATTAATTGACTTATTAATCAATAGTTTAACTTAGAGATTTTCTAATGTGTTAATTAGTTTAATAATTAATTTGACTTAATATAATTAACAATCTTGATCTAGGTAGGTGCCTAATTTCCTCTTGCTATCCTCAATCTCCTTGTTTCGTTATTATCTTCTATTCTCTTCTTCCCTTCTTTTAAGCTGATGTATCTTCTGCCTCCTACCACTTTACCATAGGCATATTTAAGAACAATGAATGTCCTCTATTGACAAGAATTAGCTTTGATCTTATCCTTGACGATGCATCTTACAGAGAGACCAAAAACATTGGACCTTATATTTCCTACGCAGTTATTTTAGAAAACTCTCACAAGACCCCACTAATGCTTGTGTATACAAAAGAATAAAAAATGGATTATATATTTTCAGCTAGTTTTTCTCGTTTGTTCTTCTATACTATATAGGAAGTTTTAATTTTTTCAATTTTTTTTCACTTGTTCGGGCACTAGACACTGAGCATGTACAATTATTAAACAACCAATTGTTAGGGTGGGGCTCATTGATTGAATATGTGTGTGGATACAATTTTTCTTGTATATATAGTTGTGAGAGTACTATTTAATAGTTGTCAAACTTTAATGATGTAAAGTAACCAATCAGATCTTGACATGTAAGATTCACTATTTGAATTATTAGATATCCAATGTACAACATTTGTACACCTATGTAAAGTATTGGATCAACCCCTTTTTAATGCATTTTAAATTTTCTATTTTAAATCAATTTAAAATGTGACTTTCATTCCAATTAAACATACCACACCTACAACATATACTAAACACATACTGAGTCAGCTGTGGAAAAAATTTCATGTGCTGATGTGGCACCATTAAGGTGTCACTTGAGGGCCAAGTTAGGGTGTTCCACTATTGGTGCGTCTCCGCTACCTAATTGTACTTTTCGAGCTCTGGTCATTAATATATTTCTTTCTTTCTTTCATTTTTGGTGGTTGTTACTAAGTTAGCCATGTGCAGATTCGAAGCTCAGCTAGCAAAGAAGGTGGCGAATGACATAATTAATACATTTGACAGAGTGCCATTACAAGTTGCTAAGCATCCAGTGGGATTGGAAAGCATGAAGAATGCTGTCATTCAGAAATTAAATCTCAATTCAGCTGAAGCTGTGGTTAGAGTTGGGATATGGGGTATCGGTGGTATCGGCAAGACTACCATTGTGAAGGCCGTGTACAATGAAGTTTATTGTGATTTCAGTGCTGGTTCCTTTGTAGTTAATTTTCGCACCATTGCTGCACAAACTGCTACGGACCTTGGCAAATTGCAGGGGCAAATTCTCAAAGACTTATTGAAATATGGAGAGGAATTGCAGAGTGTTGATAAGGGCATATCTTTGTTCAAAGAACGTTTGGGAGGAATGCGCACTCTTGTCATTTTGGATGATGTGGATGACGGTGTGCAAGTGGATGCTTTGGTTGGGGAATGGCGAGCCCCTGGTAGTAGGGTTCTTATAACTTCTAGAGACAAACACATTCTCAATTACGCTCAGGTCTCACCCGAATGCATTCATGAAATTAGTGGATAGGAACAAAATGAAGCTCTCCGGTTATTTAGTTGGCACGCTTTCCTCAGACCATCTCCGATTGTGGGTTATGAAGAGTTCTCAAAAAGAATAGTGGAGGCTTGCAAGGGACATCCTCTTACACTGGAAGTGATTGGAGCCTCCTTGTATGATAAGAAGAATGACAGAGACATTGATTACTGGAATGAAACTCTTGACAACATGACATGCAACGTTACATTCCATAGAGATGTTTTCAAAACACTCCTTGTCAGCTATAGTGCTCTTAGTGATGAGGAAAAAGAAATGTTTTTGGACGTTGCTTACATTTTCATTGGAGAAGACAAAAAATATCCTATTGTCTTATGGAAATCCTTGTATAATAATGTACACACTGCTATCACTAATCTTTCAATGAAGTTACTGATAAAGATTGACGACAATGGTGTATATGATATGCATGACCATCTGCAGGGTATGGGACGAACCATTGCTGAAAAAGAGGATATCCGACCATGGGACGTTGCCCTTTCAAGCAGCCTGCTCAGCAATATTAGCAGTCAGCATGGGAATATCAATATCTCTCGCCTTCGACTCAACGGAGGTAATTCACAGCAGCTAAAAATGTTGTTTACTCCGAGTCTTTGGTATCTTCACTTACAGAATATGCACTTACAAGACCCGATAGACATGCTTCCTCCAAGTTTGATATGGCTAACATGGTATCAGAGCCAGGCCCAGGCTAGGAGCCCCAAGCACACGAGAGGTGTGGCTTAAGTTTGGTGTTAAGCCACACTCGGACCGAAGATGGACTGGTCCAAGAGGGGCCAGTAGCTCAGTGAGAGCACTCCAGCAGCGTTGGAAGGTCCTATGTTCGAGTCCTAGCTGGTCCTTGTCTCAACACCTCCAAGTTTGATATGGCTAAGGTTAGATTTTAGTTCCTTTGTTATTGAGATGGAGCTCAAATTTGTTTAAGGACTCAATATTAGCAATAAAGAAGATACCTGGCTCCTGTTTAATGGGTAACAATTGGCAATTGAGGATCATGGAACTAAACGAATGCAGTGGCTTTAAGAGCCTTCCCGCCACTGCTGTGCCGGGACCTAAGGTAAATTCCTAACACCATTGGCAATCTGTTACAGCTCCACTCCTTGACCTTAAGTAGGTGTGAAAAATTAAATAACTTTCCATTCCCCATTTGCAACCTGTCACAGCTGCAGTACTTGGACTTAAGTTACAATGTAGCAATGCATGACCTTCCTTACAACATTGGCTACCTATCACAGCTACGGTCATTGGACTTAACTAGGTGTGAAAATTTAAATTACCTCCCTCATACCATTGGCAACCTGTCACTGCTGCAATTTTTCAACTTGAGTTTGTGTTAAAATATAAATAATTTCCCTGACACAATTGATAATCCAATACAAATACAGTCCTTGAACTTGACTAGTTGTGAAAAGTTAAATTACCTTCCTCACACTATTGGCAACCTCTCAAAACTACAGTCCTTCGACTTGACTTCTTGTAAAAACTTAAACAACCTCCCTGATACTGTTGGCAATCTGTCTCAGTTGCAATCCTTGAAATTGTTGAAATGTGAAAAGTTAAATTACCTCCCTCACATCATTGGCAAGCTGAAACAGTTATGGTCCTTGGATTTGTCATCCTGTATAATTTTTTATAACCTCCCTGATACCATTGGCAACCTGTTACAGCTACAGTCCTTGTATTTGTCATCCTGTATAAATTTTTATGGCCTCCCTCATACCATTGGCAACCTGTTACAACTACACTCCATGAACTTGTCTTCTTGTGAAAATTTAAAGAACCTCCCTGATACCATTGGCAACTTGTCACAGCTGCAGTCCTTGAAAATGTTGAAATGTGAAAAGTTAAATTACCTCCCTCACACCATTGGCAACCTGTTACAGTTACAGTCCATGGATTTGTCATCCTGTATAAATTTTTATAATCTCCCTGATATCATTGGCAACCTGTTACAGCTACGGTCCTTGGACTTGTCATCCTGTATAAATTTTTATGGCCTCCCTCATACCATTGACAACCTGTTACAACTACACTCCTTGAACTTGTCTTCCTGTGAATGCTTAAAGAACCTCCCTGATACCATTGGCAACCTGTCACAGCTGCGGTCCTTGAAATTGTCGAAATGTGAAAAGTTAAATTACCTCCCTCACACCATTGGCAACCTGTTACAGTTACGATCCATGGATTTGTCATCCTGTATAAATTTTTATAACCTCCCTGATACCATTGGCAACCTGTTACAGCTACAGTCCTTGCACTTGTCATCCTGTATAAATTTTTATGGCCTCCCTCATACCATTGGCAACCTGTTACAACTACAGTCCTTGAACTTGTCTTCCTGTGAAAGCTTAAAGAACCTCCCTGATACCACTGGCAACCTGCCACAGCTGCAGTCCTTGAAATTGTCGAAATGTGAAAAGTTAAATTACCTCACTCACACCATTGGCAACCTGTTACAATTACAGTCCTTGGATTTGTCATCCTGTTTAAAATTTTATAAACTCCTGATACCATTGGCAATCTGTTACAGCGACAGTCCTTGGACTTGTCATCCTGTATAAATTTTTATGGCCTCCCTCATACCATTGGCAACCTGTTACAACTACAGTCCATGAACTTGTCTTCCTGTGAAAACTCAAAGAACCTCCCTGATACCATTGGAAACCTGTCACAGCTGCAGTCCTTGAAATTGTCGAAATGTGAAAAGTTAAATTACCTCCCTCGCACAATTGGCAACCTGTTACAGTTACAGTCCTTGGATTTGTCACCCTGTATAAATTTTTATAACCTCCCTGATACCATTGGCAACCTGTTACAGTTACAATCCTTGGACTTGTCATCCTGTATAAATTTTTATAACCTCCCTGATACCATTGGCAACCTGTTACAACTACGGTCCTTGAACTTGTCTTCCTATGAAAATTTAAAGAACCTCCCTGATACCATTGGCAACCTGTCACAGCTCCCCCACTTGAACTTGACTGGGTGCAAAAACTTAAATAACCTTCCTGACACCATTGGCAACCTGTCACACCTGCAGTGCTTGACATTGTGTGGATGTCAAAAGCTATAAAACCTCCCGGGCACCATTGGCAACCTGTTACAGCTGAAGTCCTTGAGCTTTGAATGTTGCACCAGCTTGCAAAACCTTCCGGAAACCACTAGCAACTTATCACAGTTGGAAAGCTTGGAAATTCAGGGATGTTGTGTATTGCAGAACATACCTGACGCCATTATGACCCAGCCGAAACCCTGGGTTTCCAGATTACCTCCCCAGCTGGAACAGAAAAGAATTCTAATGGAGCAGTGAAAGGTGCAGTGAACGACACTAGTGGAGCTTCTAAAAAAGCCATGGTGGAACTTGGGACAATCTTGGTCCTTTTACATCGAGGTAAATGCTAAATATTCACTTGCATTTTGAATACTAAGAGTATACTATATCCTATCTTATGACTTACCGGACTGAAATTTTTGTTTTTCTGTATTTGGATGAAAAATACAAAATGTTGTATGGTCTGCAAAAATTACGATTTAAAACATGTATTGTGGCACTACTATTTCAGCTTTATACAAATAGTCAAGGATAACAGAATACCTTGGGTTCTTAGCGATGGTAATCTTTATTGTATGGGCATAATTTATAAATCAATAATCCAATTTATATAATACAGCCCTGACATTACTTAGACACCAAAGTTGTTTTACAGAATATAATGGTAATCAAAAGTTTTAATCTCGGGAGAACTTGCCATGTCTGCCATGCCCTAAGGTTTTTCACCCTGCTGTCACACCGCAACCATTTCATTCAGCTCTGTAAGGTTTTTCCTTAGCTTTGATTAGCATTTAATCGCCTCTAGCCTGGAAATCCGCCTTTATTTTATTTAATGAGTTCTTCACAGGAGCTTGCATCATTAGATGCAGCTCGCTTTGGAGGTGGAAGCAATGGCATGGAAGATAGCATATTTCATGAGGTAATGCACTCTCTCCTCAGGGTAATCTTCTTGATGTTCTGTTAGATGTTCTTGAGTTTGAAAAAACATGCTAGTGGCTTGAATCGCATACCCTTCTTGGTTATTTTTTGGGGTGTATACCCTCTGAATCAATGTTGAAAAGTTGGATTCGAACGCAATGGCATCATAATGGGATCAAACTCATAGGAGTGCAAACCCTGACTAAGGGTTTCTTCCTTTTTAACTTTGAAAACACTGAACATTGTGCCACCATTTGTAAGCATGGCCCATGTTATGTTAGGAGATTGTTGTTTGTGTTTTCCCTTGGACCTAAGACCTTGTTGTCTGATAAATCCAAGCTCAAAGTCTTGGTGTGTGTAGTATTCCCTAGTATGCCTATGCCATTGTGGCCATTTATGGAGCAACTCATTAAACCTTTAGGTCATTTTGTTTAATTCAAAATGGATAGGTTTTATGCTACCAAACCACGATTGCAAACTTGTGTGGAAGTTGACCTTGACAAGACATCTGGAAAACCATAGATATTGAAATTGGGGGGAAACATTTCACCAAATGGATGATTTACATTAACGTACCCAATACTTGTTTCTATTGTCAATTGTCAAACCACAAGTTTAAGGATTGCCCTCTCATGGCTGTCGCCAATCCACCAGATAAGACCACGCCCAAACAAAGCAAACCCCAAAGGGGCTAATGATGACTGGCAAGTCATGGATCGACAAAATAATCAAAATAATCGTAACAATAGGGCCCTCGCTGCAAACCCTAAGCCAATTATGGCCTTCGTAGTGGCAAATCCACTGCCAGTTGCTCAAACCTAGGCTACACATGCATCTTTGACTCCTCAAGCAAACCTTAGGCCAGTCTTGGGAATACTCAACAAGTATCTAATATGATTTTCAAAATTTGGGAGTCTTTGGCTCCCAATTTCTCCATTTTCAATTCACAAGAGTCTTTGGCTTTGATGCTCCCCATCTTGGCTTCAAAGCCTAGGTAAACCCCTCTCACCTCATCTAACAGGTAATGCGACATTTGCGGAGCCCTTCCCCTAGTAAAAATGAAGAAGATATTTTGTAGAGTGGCAGCATGTTCAACTCACGGACTTTCTCGCCAAAAGTTAGCAATAAAAGTTTTTGAGCAACAGTTTTGTGGCTCTTGAAGTCCAAGATGGCGAAACTATTCACCTTGATAGTTCCCAATGAATATTTATTCATGGATTTTACACAATTTAATTGACCTAACTTGCAAGTACATGGTTAGGGCTAGTTGTCAGAACTTTCAAAATCTACATATTTTATGTTTGTAGGGAGTGGAAATTACCTTTTTTCCCTATAGATGGCAGCAAAAATAATGTGGCCTGACGCTACTTGTCACATGTCTAACCATGACATGGGACATGGCAGAATGATCACTTTGATAGTGCCACTTTTTGCCTTGTTGGTAAAGGACTAGGGGGTGGACCTATCTAGTTGTTCACTTTGGAAGGTTTTTGATTTTGACAAGGAGTCCCTTGGTTTAGTCAATCTCTCTGTCTCCAACGATGATGTTGAAAGACAATGCTTTGGCGATGGCTAACATATATACTTCTACAAGCAAACTAGATAGTTTTCGGGGATTTTAACATGGTGGAAGTTGCAGAAGATAAAGAGGAGGCATTGCGCATGAAATGGTGTGTTGGAGAGTGGAAGGCTTGGTTCTATATGTGTAATAAGTTAGGGCTTTTTCACCCCAATCATCACCGTGAATCCTCTCTTGCTAGCCCTTGGTTCACTTGGTCTCATTTTCACAAAGGAACTCATAGAGTACTCAAGAGACTTGATAGAGCTCTTCTTTCTAAGTAGAACATTTTTTTCTTTGCCTAGTGCTTTAATAGGCCGATTAGTGAGCTCGTGGATGTTCTTTTTTCAGACCCTCCTCCTTAGACCTTCAACAACCGGTTTTATCTCAAAACTTTTCACCTTCAACATGAAAGAACTCTCATACATATCGAACGGGTTTGGAACCTTGTTCCACATTCTAAAGGTGCTTCTGGTTAGATTGAGTGGTGTAAAGCGACCATTGTGTACAATGGCACTTTTTTGAGTGTGTTTGGTAAGCAACTAGCCATGTTAAGGAAACAGGCCAATTCTACTCACATTAGGGAGCTTAACAAAGTTTCTCAAGAATTAGAGCTTTCACCTCTAAATGAGACTCTGCAAAACAAAACTATTGAGTTGAGACAAAAAATTAAGAGAGCTGAGATTCATCAAGCTTGTAGTGCTCAAATCAGGGCTAGAATTCACTGGGTTAATATTGTATATAGTGTTTCCAAAGATTTTTTTTCAAAAACTAAGAGTCAGACATTCTAAAAGCCTTTGTCTATCACTATAAGCAGGGCTTTCAAGCTCAAGTTCCTACTGTTGAAAGGGACTCTGCTTTGAGGAAGTGCATTGGTGTGGTGCCTTGCAAGCTCATTCAAGGGCAAATAATGGATTGTGATAGGTCTCTCTAAGTTAAGGAGTTGCACAATGTTGTGATTGGCATGGCTCATGATAAAGCCTGAGGAATTGATGGTTTTCCCTAAATTCTACCAAACCCTTTGGGATTGTGTTGGACCTGATTTGCACAAAGTCTAGCTCAAAGCCTTGGCCAATGGATCCCTTTGCAAGTTCTTTGATAAAGGCAATATTAAGTTCATTCCCAAGAGTGGAGATCCTGAGTTCATCACCAATTGGAGACCCATAGGCCTCTTAACTTACAATATCATTGCCAAGGCTCTGGCCCTAAGGACGAGGTATCTCCTTCCCTTTGTAGCTAGCCCCGAGCAAACAAGATTCATTTAAGGCAGATATATTATTGACAACATTATTGATGTTTGGGAGGGGATGGAATGGGCTCACACTTCCCAACAAAAAGCTCTTTTTGTCAAAATTGATTATGAGAAGGCATATGATAGGATTGAATGTCCATTCATGCTATACTTAAAACCCTTGGTTTTGGCTCTAGATTTGTGCATATTGTTCATATTTGTGCATACTATTCAGATCCTCTTTAGAGATGCCTCTGCCTATCTTACTATCAATAGCCATATCAATATGAGAATTTCGGTCTCTTTAGATCTAACAGACAAGGTTATCCCTTGACCCCTTCTCTTTATGTCGTAGTCATGGAAGGTTTTGGGTACTTGTTTGGGGATTATGCATCTGGAGACCTGGTGAAGGTAATCTCCTTCCCTCCCCCCTTCAAAACCAACTCCTCAATGGGCATTTTGCTGATGATTCCTTTCTTACCATCCTAGAAGAAGGAATTGTGGTCGAACACTATGGAATGCCTCCAGATCTTTTGTCTTGCCTCTGTCTCCAACATCCAATGGTCTAAGACTCAATGCTATAGAAAATTATATGGCCTTAAACTCAATTGGCTTGATGCATACCAATGGAAATGGATCTCTCATGGGGAATGTTCAATTTATTGGGCATCCCATTTGCTTTCCAAGCTTTTCAGGTGGAATTATGGAATTATGTTGTCAAGAGAGTGAAGAAAAGCTTTCCTATTGGATCATCAAAGGGCCTTCCCCTTGCTGGGAAGTTTCAGATTTGCTCCAAATTTTTAGCAGCAGTCATGTTTGCTACTCTTTTTTGTTGGGCTCCCTATAAAGTTGCCTATAGAAAGCTAGAAAAGCTATTGAAGGATTTCCCTGGTCCAACTCTGAAGGCAAAACAGAGTTTCATAGAGTACCTTGAGATATTTGTTGCGGACCCAAAGATGTTGGAGGATTAGGGCTTATTGACATAGCCCTACAAGGGGTGTCCCTTTGTGCCAAGTGGATTCCCAAGCCATTGAAGATAAAGAAGCGTGGAAAGTTCTCAGTTATTTATATCTCCTCTGGAAGTCCTTATGGAAGATGGGTCTGGAATAATTTAGGGTTCCAAACTTTATTGATTTCTCTTGCTCCTATCAAAATTGTGGGTACTTTTGTGGCCAAGAGTATTTGGAATGCCTGGGAGATGATCAAGCCTTGGCTTGTTTGGAAAGGGGACAACTTTAGGTCTGGGGTTATCTATCAACTCACACCCTTTATGGTGATCTTCGTTCATGACTATCAATGTTAAACCTTCAGCAGAAGTTCCTAAGGTTAAAGCTCTTCGACTTTTTCGTAAAGGCATCCGTAGCATTGGTGATGTTTTTGACAAATGGATGAGGTTTTGGGCCTGTGGCACACCTTAAAAACCAAGTTCAATCTCAACAATCAAGATTTTGAATCCATTGCTGAGATTCAGATGGCAGTTCTTGACCATGCCTTGCACAAAATTGGAATTAGAGCCCCCCTTAAGTGGCAGAAAAGTTGGAACTAGAGTGTTTCTCCTCTGCTTTTGTTCAACCCCCAACACTGTTCCTGGGGAGATGCTCAACAAATGGTAGAATTTGAACAGCTCCTCCTCCTGCTAGATTAGAAGATTCCAAACCATCTGGTCTGCTATAGTTGAGCTTTAAAAAGTCCTTTTCACTCCGTGCATTCTCTACCAAGGGTTACTCATGACTGATGGATTGCTTCACATGGGGATTCCCTCTCCCAAGTGCCATCCTTGTGGCCAAACTGAGTCTCTCAACCCACATTTTTTGGTTTTGTGTGAGAGCTCAACAAGCGTTGAATTGGATTCACTCCTTCATTCCCCTTTAGACTGGGAGATTTTGCTAGCAAATCTGGCATGTTCTTCGGATTGAGATTCTTATTTAACTTGAAAACATAGAATTTTTCTATTTTAAATAAGGAGCATCTAGAGAGATTTTTCTACTGCTAACAGAGTTCCCACACTATCAAATGTCATGCTTTAGATCCAAGTGCAAGCAAAGAAAGTGGCGCTGGAGGAGGAGCACCTTCGGATGCTCATTGGCCATTGGGGTAAGGTCGCTTGTACTATTAGCAGAGTGCCTTTAGAGTCTCCTCAACAAGACCCTCCAGGAAGGGACCAAGGGCAGAAGGAGCGAGGTAGGGGTTGGCACAGATAGCATAATCGCTTTGTGTTCTCCACTCCTCTGTAGAGGTTCTCACAATTGGGGGGCCATGAAGGGTGGCCTTCACCCCATGCTGGTTATGAACCTTATAGATTTTTGCTTTTTGGTTGGGATGGAAAAGGAAAATTGCCTAGATTATCACTGGCTATCTTTCCCCCGTTTCCCCTCCTCCCCCCAATAAGCAAACTGAGGAAGACAATGAATAAAATACAGAAGAACATAAGAACATGGCTGGGAACTCTTCTCTGATAATAAACACCCCCATGGTGGCAGTTGGGGAGATAAGGCGGATGGTCTGCTGTCGCCGCCTCCTCCCTCAGCGGGCTGGTTGTGCTAGTGGCCTAGCATTTTGCTCCTTGCTTTTTATTGTGTTTGTTATTTCTGCTTACATATACCATGTAATTTTGTAATGATGATGCTTGTGGGCTAGAGGCCTTGACATTGCTTTGATCCTGGGGTGAGTCCTGGTGCAAATTTGATGTGATTTTTGCTTGGGGTGTGATCTCATGTGACCTGCCTATTTGATCGAGCGTGTACTATGTTTTTATTCTTTAGAAGTATAATGCATGCTTTCAATCAGAAAAAAAAGTTTTAATCTCATCCAATAGGGACTTTTTTAATTCCTGCGTATTTTTATTGTGACAAACCAATTGCCTTTCTAACTTTCTTTTTCCTGGATTGAAGTTGCAATTTATTATTTTATGGTTCACTGTATTTTAGACTTGATTTTCGTTGTATAGAAAATCACTGCTTGTTAACTAGATCTTTATAATTGAAAATGCCATAGCAAATCAAATACAAATATTCATTTTTGCTGTGCATATTTATAGAGGTTGTGAGCAATTTTAAATGGTAGCTTGTTACAATTAGGGTTGCCTTCAAATGACTTTAATGCCTTTTGAGTGTACAGTTGTCCATCTCAGTGCCTCTCTCAATGTACAGGGATCCTCCGGGAGAGGGTTCAAATGAAATATATGAATGTCTAAGGTGTGATTGGAAATATCCTCTGCTTGAGTGAGAGAGACGCATATTTGAATCCTGGTTAAAAGGGCTGCAACAACAGTAAAGCAGTGTGAGTGAGTTTGTATGTTCTCCATTTGACTTGGAATTGGGAAAAAATATTTAATCTAATCAATTTATCTAAAACTTTGAAAAAGAATAAATAATGTCTTGATTCTGTGCCATAGCTTTAATAAAATACAGATTTGGAGGAAAGGTTCATTTGAAGGTCACATCGCTTGACAATGGTAAACCCTCAATTTGTATCAAATAGGGAACCCTTACAGAATAGCTTGCTTACTCTTTTTTTCTATTTACATTTTTAATGGCAGTCTTTCGCTCAGCATATTTTTCACCTTATAAAATAGTTGCATTCCAAAAGTTTGTTTACATTAATTCCCTTAATAATCGCTCCATACTTTGTGACAGATCAGTATGGATACTGCAAGAGAAGAGCAATGTTTACAGTTTTTGTATGGTTTTATTGGACCTCATACCCCACAAAGGTTGCCCCGGTAACAATAATTCAGATTTTTTTGAAACTATTAGTTTCTCGCAGCTTCTGATTGGTTGTGTGTTTGACAGAGGTTCTGTTTGCAGCAGGGCATCCAGAGAAACAACAGAGAGGGTTGACATGAAAGCCATATGGTTCTCCAATTCTCTCATTTCTTTGTGCAAACAATAGAGACCAGAGTTGGCTGCCAATATCAGATTTCTTTAATATGATAATACGTTAGAGGCAGTCTGCATTGACCAAAATATTACAGGTGCTAGTGGAAGTTTTGGAAGGGCTACTCTTATACACTCAAAAAAAAATTGTTTATGCTTTTAAGACGAGAAAGGTTCCAATGGGAGTTTTCAATATCAGGTCTTTGGTATTTGTAGTTCATGGTTCCTTTTCTCCTTTAGAGAAGCAAGGACGATACTGTGGATTATTGCAGTCAAAATGCACCACCTAATAGTGATAGTGATAACGCAACGAAGATCAGAGACAGGATTGATAAATTGAAATGACTTTAGTTAACCCATGCCACAAAAAATTAGTTTATGGAAAAACACTGCTATAAAGATACATCTTTCATGTGGATGTTTTTATATGTGCAAAAAGGGTATATTTTACTTTCCATATCAACTTTTCTTTTGGGTGTGTGGGTGGATAAATCTTTGGGAAACATTGAAGCCCAATATTTTTATAGGTACATGTAGAAACCTAATTTTGATCCGAGGGTAGTTTTAGTTGTCAAATTGTGTTGTTTTAGGATATTTTTATTGTTTATTGATTTATAATAGGCTCCTATTGATGCATTTTTTAAATCTATGTTTTGTCCATGTTCTGCTCTATATTTATTGTTCCCCTTTCTCTTTCCTCCCTCCCTGTTCTTTTGTTGTTTCAAGCATGTTGCCCAAAACCGTACACTATGATTTTGGTGTGGACCCTTGTGACCCTTGTTTTGGTTCCCTCATGCGTTGTGCTCCTTGTTTGTCAACCTTTCCTACTTATGCATTAGTCTGCACACCCATTTGGTCTTAATTTGAATTTGGGAAGCCTATAAATAGAAAAGTGCATTGGTGCATATAAGACATGAAATGAATGTGCATGCCAAAAGTGATAAGTGAATGTGAAAAGCAAGAAAGACATTTATTGAAGAGTAGAATTTCGGCTTTTATTGTAGAATTTGAATCAAGATTTGAAGTATTTATTGCATTGTGCCACTTGTTCATGCTAGCACAAAAATTGTTTGGTGAAGGGCATCAAGTATTGTTTTTCAATTTTTCTTATGCTAAGTGTTTAATAATAATGAAGGGATAACACAAGTCCCTCGTTGATGACTTCATTCTTATTGGGCTATGATGAGTTAATAGGTTGCAGGGTATAAGATTAGTTTCTGAAATATCTGCATAGAATTCAAGAAAAACAAGCTCAATTTTCGAAGCTTAAGAGCAAGTGTCCAGGGTCACACAATTAGAATTCAAAAATTCAAAAAGTTACCAATCTCGTCACAATGGTTTTGTCATACCCCCACTTCTCACACTTTAGAAAACTCTGTCTCAAAAAAATAGATTTTATTCGTGTTACCTTCTAGACTTTTTTTGGTTGTATGTTTTTGTCGATTATCCCTAGATTTATGACAAAACATATATTCTTCTAAAACCCTAACTTTTCACCTAGTACTTATTTTAGATCAATTGTTGTCATAATTAGGTCTAATTTTGTTGCTTTACTAGTGTAACTCTAGGTAAATCAAATTGCATGTTGTATGGTTAGATGTGTTGCATTTTGTTTTAAAACCGTTTTTCCTATACTAAATTTTAGTGAACTTGTGATCACTTACACCTCTTAGGGTCAGAGCTTTCTGTCATTGTGAAAGATTTCTTAATTCTAGGGCTTGTTCCATTTTTGTTTGTTCTAATCTATTAGCCCTAGCTCTCATTATACTTGATTCCAAGTCTTAGAACATTTTAATTTCTAAAATTCCATTAAACCCTAATTTGTTTGTAAGAGATTATCCCTTATATGTACTTTTTCAAAATGTTTCTATGAATGTCATAGCTTTTCATAATGATGTAGAAGATAATGATTGTGATTATAATAGTGAAGATAACATTCATGAAAAATTAGAGCAAATAAATTTTACCCATGTAGGACCAAATAAATATACAAATATTATGATTTTTTTTTTTGGTTGGCCCCCTTGTTATAAGCCCTCATCATTATGGAAAGCCAATTTTTTCTACAGAATAACTAATTTGTAAGGGAATGTGTGTTAACCTCAAAATATAAAACTAGAGTAATATGGATTTGAACTTAGATGCGTACAATATGTTGATCCCTTCTTTGAATATAAGAAGACCCTAACACACACTATTGGGGATATTGTGGATGCTTGTTTTCATGTAGAGATCAATGCCTTTTTGAATGTTAATGATGATAATAATGTGAATACTAGATTCCCTCAAGATAATTATTGGTGTGAAGATGATAATGATTGTAATTAGAAGACCAAAATAGAGATGAACCCATTGACTATATTAAGAAATATAATATGACTAATTTTGTTGATCTCGCTCAAAATATGAAGATGTTGAAAGATATTGTTTGTCAAAATGTTTCTGTACATGATGTTTCACACATTCCTCGTAGCCTTATTTATATTTCTATGTTCTACTATTTTTTCTTTTCAAAATGCTATATTGTCCAATGTTCAAAATGTTTATATTGTTTGCCCCCTTCTCAAGCTTTGATTCCTCCAAGTGTTCAAGATGTCATTCTCAAGCTTTTAAAATCCTCTCAAGTATTCCTCCAATCCAACCATTCATGGCGTCTCAAATTTCTTCCAATGTTGTTAATCATTCTTTGATTTCTTCTATTCCAATTTCCTCTATTGTTATTCTTCCACAAGCTTATGAACTGACTACCATGATGCAAGTCTTTTATAAATGGGATAAGCCAATTTCCTCTATTTCTTCTATTCCAATTTATAGAGGATGTTTGCTCAAAGATTGCATAAGCCAAGTGATAGGGTCTTTTCCAATGACATACTTTTAATACCTTTGGCTCATGATGTACTTGTTTATTATTTTGCAATTGTTTGCTCCCAAATTTTGTATTATATAATGGGAAAAAGACCCTTCTCACCATATTAGACCATTTTATGCTTCTTGTTTAGACATTGCTCATGATGATAAATTGTCAAGTAAATTATTTTCATGAATCCTAAAGCTCAAGGGATTCTGCAATTGATCAGTTCTATACTTTGCAACGTGGTTCTATACATTCTTTTGCACTTCTAATAGATGATTTCTTGGCTCATTTTCAAATTATTATTGCTCAAAAGGTTACATTTGTAGAATTAGCTCAACTTAGACAAACATCCAATGAATACATCAAAGATTATGGTTCAAAGCCATGGCAACTAAGATGACATATCAACTACTAGATAATAGAGCTTCAAAGCATTTTCATCAATAATATATTATCAATTATAAAAAAGCAAAGTAACTTTCAACAATTATCAATCTTTCGATGAATTTTGACATGCAATCAAACAATTTGAACTCAAGCTTTTAGAGGCAAATATGCTTGAATATGAGGCCAATGTTCTAACTAATTCAAAAGCTCAAAATAAACCAGGTTTCAAGGCTAAAAGTAATGACCATGAGTTTCAACACAAGAGTGGTGCTAAGAGGACAATCAATGCTATAGAGAAACCATATTAGAAACATGTTTTACCTCAACAAAAAAAGGGTAGAAAATTTACAAGGTTAAGTGATATCCCACAAAATGTCTTGAAGAATTTACTTGAATGCAACATTATTACTTTAATGTCAAAAATGGAATTTGATACTTCAAGACCATTGTCTAAATACTTAGATGCTAATGCATATGGTGTTTTTCATAGACTTCAAATGCACTTTAAAAATTTATGTATCAGATTGAAACATTAAGATTCAAGATTTAATTGATAGTGGCCAAATACAACTAGATTGTTCACGTACAAGTTCAAGTGAAAAAATAGAAACATCTATTCGTAAGGAGCAATCGACTAATAATAGTAAGGTCCATCTGGGAGGTAAACTAACATATAACAATGTGCCTATGGAATACAAACAACATTCACTTGAGGAATTTATTTGAGTCAATGATTCAATCAAGAAGAAAATGACATCTATTCAAATTGTGTCTAATAAGAGAATATGCAACATGATAGTTCATATGATGGACCACTATTTATCTGTGCATTCATAGATGGCAAAGAAAAAGGTGGCATAAAGGTTGACAATTGTTCAAATTTGAATATATGCACTGTGTAGTTTATTTGTAGCCTTGGAACCAACTTAGATGATTTAGTTTATACTTCTACAATTATCACATGATATGATGGTATTACAAAGGAACATTTTGGTTGTGTTATTCTACCTATTACTATGGGACCAAAGACAATTGTTCTTGAGTTAAGGACACTCAAGGCATAACTCTTGTGCATGCTTCTTAATATCAATACAACACTTGCGTAAGATTTTTAACATCAAACCTATTTCATGTGGTGGCCACTACTAGATCATATAATGGTTTACTTGGTCGACCATAGATACATCAAATGCAAACAATACCTTATATTGTGCATCAATGCTTAATTTTTGACATTCATGTCAAGTGGCTACTACATGAAGGGCAAATATGATTAACAATATAAATATCCTATAATATAAGAAAATGTAGAAGACTATATTAGATCCAATATACATATAATTATGTCATGTCATAAAGTGGGATGGGGTTGTAAGCACGATCCATATACAATGAAGGCATTGAGGATATAATTAGGAGATCTATGTAAGGAACTAAAAATAAAGAGCAACCTAGATCCAAGATGTAAAAGGGATATACTAAAGATAGATAAATGTTATTAGGCAATAACCAAGAGGTATATAATCTAAAAGGTTGTAGCTAAGAGATATCTAAACTAAGGGGTTGTAACCAAGAGATGTAAATAAAGTAATAAAACATGCAAAGATAACATAAACAAACAAGCATAAGCTAATCTAAGCATGAAAGATAATAATATATCAATATAACACATGCACACACACATGTATAGATCAACCAAAGTAAATAAAGGAGTATAAGCTTAGGAATACTTATTTTGGGTTGATTCGTTGGCTCATCAATATCCCATTTGGCTCAAATATCACTTTGTGAGAGATGTTATAGGTGAAACTCAAGAAAGAAGAGGACCTAAGTATCCTTAGATATACTCCAAAGACTAGGTGATCTTGTTGGCTCAAATTCTTTTGAATTTTTAAAGACCTTACGCAAACTAGTTTTCTACAAGTGTAAGCTCCTAAGCCCTGATTCTTCTTCTTATTATTGACGTGGATTTATGTGCATGAATAGAATAGATTGGAAATCTTGCTTATGACAAATGAAAATTAAGGAACTTAAAAATATGTATTAAAACCTAAATACCACTAGTCATACTTAGCAGAAAGGATCGACTCGACCTTGGGCTTACTAAGAAAATGCAGTACGCCTACGGCTTGGCCAATGATGTCAACCAAGAAGGGGAGGACTACAAGAATTCTTCATATGAGCCAAATATATCGGCTAGGAACACACAAACATGAAGAAGATGAGGGAAGAGGGAGAGTGGGAACAAAACGAGGCTAGAGAGAGCAAATGATGATGGATGAAAACATATATAATAGATGATCATCGGGAGAATCTCTCACAAAAAATGATAAACTATCCCACCTCAATCTTGGTGCACTCCTTAGCACATGCACTTAGGGAGACTGATGTGCCAATAAGTTCTATAAGATAAATCATTAGTAATTGAAAAATATGTGTATACATATGCCCCATCCAAAGCTCAATTGTGCTTTGGGAAAGAACATAATGACATGAAATAAAAACAAAATCTATAATGAATGAATTATAAATATGAAATAAATGAAAGTAAATAAATAAATATAAGTACCTTCACTAACCTTGCCAGACTAAAAATAATGATATATGATGCCAAAGTGGTGTTAAGATGGTTATGGCAAGTTGAGCGCATAAAAAGTTGGTGTAAGGTGCAAAATTGGTACTAAGACAGATCTAGGAGGTTTGAAAAATAAGAGAAAATTTGAAATTTTAGAAAAAATATTCCGTTAACAACATAGAATATCTTGTGACATTAAGATTCTAGAGCTTCTTTTGATTTGTCAATACGACCTACGAAAAAAGATAGGCCAAAATGCATAATTTGAAGAATAATTTTGGAGAATTCTAAAATTTGATTTTTTTAATTTGAGAACTTATAAATAGGGCTCAAGTTTATTCATTTGATCATTGTTATTTTGAGATTTTGAGATTTTGGGGCAACCATTTCTGACACGAAGAGAGACGATCATTAGGGGATGTAGAGGAGGGCACATGGGTCCCACCATAATGATTAATGAGGTCGGTTTTACATTTAATTTTGGTATGGGTAGATAGGTTAGATAAATAAAAATGAACATTGGGAAAAATATGATTGGCATTATTTTAGTTAGAAGGCATCAAACGGAAGACACAACTACACAACATCAATGGGTAATGGGGTTCTGTCAAAATGTAGACCTAATTAAAAAATGAATTTTAAGAGTAATTAAAAGGATGACACAACTACACAACATCATCAGCTTGGTCGGTGACATTTTACAGACTAGAAATCGAAGCATGGCAGATGACATTTGGTCAAGTGCATGATGTAGTAAATTGCCAAGAAATGGTAGATCTAGTAAATTTCCAAGACATTGTTGATGTAATAAGGCACAAATGGTCAATGAAGTATAAAATGTATAAGATGGTTGTGGCATACTATCAAAATGGACAATGAATTAAGATAGTGTATATAATAGTTGATGACATACTACTATAATGGATGATGAAACATAAATAACACCTAAGTCTAATGACGTACTTTCATAATAGCCACTGTAATAATAATGTTTTTATTTTTTTGGTGTAATTTTATATTTTACTTGTATTTTTGTTTCTAATGGGGAACTAATGGGGCTTTGTTATTTGATATTTTGTAGACGTAGAGGCGATTCCGATTGTGACAAAATGTAGATGCGATTTGGTTACCTGATTTACTTCTGATATTGTTAGATGAGAATAAGGCTCGACTGATCAAGTTGGGGTTTGGTTGTATCGTGGAGCTATCTCTAGTACCACTTGATGATGAGATGTTTGTTATGTTTTTAAATGCATGATATTGTCACATCCCAATTTCACTTTATAATTAATAACCTTTAATCTGTTGATTAGTATGGTTATTATCATATTATTATTGTCTTGATTTAAGTATTTTGACATATATTGGTATGGGACAGTGATATTGTTGATTAGTATACATAATATGTCAGTTACACTTTATTATTTTGAACATTGAGAATGTATAATTGTTAGTTTTGCATCATTAGTTGATATATATGATGACTCATACTAACTACCTACTTATTGCGAGGTGGATGCAGGATAGATCCTACCCTTACAGCTTGACGAGGGAGAGTATCATCGGAGAGGATGGGCTAGATGGGATGAAAGATCGATGATAGAAGAAAATGCTAATGACCCTACACACACACATTAAATATAAAATATTATATGCATAACTTGTTTTAAATGTTAATGCGTAATTATGAAAATATTATTTGTGATTATATTTGCGTGTGATTTTAGTCATTAATAAGCATTACATTCTTTTATTTTAATTATCTTGATTTTTAGAAATAAATCAAAAAAAAAGATATTTAATTACTTCATGTCAATAGTAATTAATTATTCAGTTATCTTATTTTAAAAACAATTAAAAAACTATTTATCCATTTATTAAATAAATAATTACCTTTATTTATTTACTCTCAAGAGCTTGAGTTATCCTAATGAACTAATAATGAGTAAAGGAAAACTAAGCTTAGCCTTTTAAAGACATGTATGAAGTTACATTCAAAACTAGATAATAAATATTATTAGTTAATTGGTCAACTTTGCCTTATGATGAAGATAACTTGTGAAATAAGGTGTAGTGGTTTAAAATAAGCGATTTAAATGTTTTAAATATGCATAAAAATCAAACTAAATGATAAATATCATGCAAGAGTAAGAGTGAAACTTTTAGAGAAAGGTTTATTTTTATAAATAAGGGCTCTTAAAATTTAAAAAGAAAGCACACACAAAGGGATTGGGAGAGAAGCAGCAGGCAGTAGAATAAGAAAAAAGAGATTTGGAAGAGACAAGAGAAAGGTAACGGGTTTTTACCTGTTCAACTTGGAAGCATTAAGAGGTGGGTTATGTAATTATAATTCTACTACAAATTTATATGGTTTATAATTTTTTTTATGAGGATGATTAAGTTCTAGAATTCTTAATCAAAATTTTTGATGGAAAAGACCTTTAAAACCCAGAAGTTTATCAATAAAATTATAGATTAAATATTAGAATATAATTGGCAGTGTCATATTTGGATTTGTTAGGCAGCAATATAAATGTTTATATTCTTATAAAGACATATTAGGTATGTCTGAAAGCTATTTAATAATGAGTAGTGCTTAAGATTAAGACTGTATCTTAATTCCTCTACCAAAAATGAATAAAAAATCAGAGAACGCTTTAATGCTATATATGACAGTGTTTCATTGAAAATATTTGAACTGAGTATTTTATAGAGACTTGTGCCTCCTTTAAAAGAGTTGCGTTGCAATTATATGTAGCGCCCAACCAATTCAACCAAGCGCTCAGTGAATTCATTAAAACACCCAGACTTAAAATAAAGCTGAGGTTATAAATATAATGATTATAATAATAAATGATATGTCGAAGTATTTATTTAATTGACAGGTCATTATATATTAAAATGTCATGTCTTTTGATGAATTTGCCTAGACATGCAAATAAAATCCCAGTTCACAAAACTAAAACGCATATGTGTATGAAAAATATTAAATGTTGAGTATATAAATATGGATAGTTGTATATTAATTATAACATGCCAAAATAGAATTTTGTATAATAAGGCAATGCTTGTATGAATTGCCCATACTCTTGGTATGGAACGCAATACATATATAAAAGTAATTGTTGAAAATGGAACACCATAGTACGTTGTATTATAAGTGTTAAACGCTAAGTCTTTTAAGTCAAGTGCATTGAGTCATGTTATATGATGAGTCATAATATCTAATTAGTTGTGCTTAAGAGATTTTAACGTTGAGTTTAGAATTATAAAAGGTAGTGCTTTTTTTAATTCTATTTTTATTAGTTGTGCTGAGTCTTTATAAATTCGCTGAGTAAAAATAAAACACAAAGACATTAGGATAAAATGTTGTGTATAAAAAGCCAAGCCTTTAAAAGGAAATCATCGAGTTTTTGGATAGAAGTTGTTGAGCTTAAAAATAGAAGTTGTTAGTTGTAAATAGATTGCCCAAGTCTTAAAAATGAAATGCCAAGCTGATTGTTTTCTAATGTTGTATATGCATAACTGAAGCGTCTAGGTATAGGTTTGAAACGTCCCAGCTATTAAATGCCATGACTAGACAATGTAATCACTGAGTTAATAAGACCAAAAAAAAACTTTTTAAGAGAAATTGTTGAGATTAAAATAGTAAGTTGTATGAAGTCGCTAAGAAGCTGAATATATATAGTTAAAATGCTTAGCAATATAAGTAAAACACCCTTCTATAATTAGAAATGGTTGGGATATAATTAGAAAAGTCCATACTTAAATCGATTTTGTTAGATAAAACTTGCATTTCACATATTGAGGTCAACCTATCTCCTCATAAATTGTGTTTTATATTTGATTCTGTGTTAGAGGCTACGTGTTTGTTTACTTATTTGTAAAGCTTTAGCTTTAAACAGACATACTGGATCATAGGTAGCGTCTACATGCAAAACTCTTAATTATGGATTGCATGTTATAAACTTTGTGTTATGTATCAAGAACATAATAAGCTGCATTGATGGATTATAACGCCCAGTCATAGATTATATAGTGAATCAATTCAATTAAAACAGTGTAGTCTCTTAATAAAATAGTGAATTTTAAGTGCTATACACTGAGTCTTCATTTTGAAAGATTGTGTTTATATTGCAAAAGCTTTGAATATTTTGAATTCACTTAAGTGAAGTTGTTGTGTGTGCAAATTAGATAAGCTGAATTAAATAATAAAAATAGTTGTAATATCTAATCGTTGTGCATGTGAATTAGAATGCAAAGACAACAAATAAAATTATTAGTTATTTAAAACACCCTGATATGGTATATGATTGATATAGGGTCCTCATAAAGATAGAAAATGAGAAAATTATATGCCTGGATAGATATTAAATAGTTTATTTTAACTCTTATCTTGATCAAAAATCAATATTCGAGTGTTTTGCATTCTCAATTTGGGTAAGAAATAGTGAAATGATAAATGTGGTTATTACATTGATCATAGTGCTTAGAGTTATACGGTTTTAAGAATATCGTAAACTATAGCAAGTTTAGACATTATAATGATAATGTAAATATACTCTTGTTTGATTAATATTATATCTTAGGTTGATATAATCATATGAGCTAAATCTATAGCTTTGTTTAAAATGCTAGTAGAAGCAAATGGTATATATGTAACATAGTAGTGTTATGCAAACATGTTGATAGGGTTAAGTTTGTAGTGCCTTGTAAAATGAAAACTTGTATGCAGTATATATTTTACAAGAATATTAATATGTCCAAGTGAATAGACATTTGTAGAACTAGTGCATCATGTTGTGTGTCCAAAGATTATGTTTTCGTCTAATTATAGCTGTGTAATATTATCTAAGGTATACATGGGTGTTATAATCCTATACTTGTTTAATAATCACAAAGTATGATTATTTATTCATGTATGAGTAGGGTACTCATTCAAAATGATCTATGACTTTATGAGATGTCATAGATTTTTATAATATGAAATATACTCGGATGGTACATACTATATTTGTTATATCTAGACCTAGACTTGCATAAATATATTTATGTTGGTTGTTACTTGAATAGTATGTGTTGTAACATTTAGTAGGATATCATTTATGCGTACATGCAATCTTGAAAGTGTAAACAAATGTTAAGATAGAATTATATGCATTTATATGACTTACTTGTTATATATTTGCTTGATTAAAAACATATAATTATATATATCTATGACTTCTTAGTATGGTTAAATGTGAAAAAAATAGTAGTTGTACTTTACAACACTGGACTATGATAATATAGGGTATCATGGGATTTAGTTATTTAGATCTTATAGTAGTAGTTAGAAAACTACATTTTATTATGAATATGAAACATACTCGGGTGGTATGAACTATAAGCCTTATTTCTTGTATGGGTTAAACCATAAATTATTCATTCATGTGTGGTTAGAATAAAAGTATATGTTGCTTACTCTTGTTAAGTTGTGGAGCTAAAAGCTTCACTGATGCAAATGGAGGAGGTTGTTGAGTGTCAGAGCAACCGACGTCGGTCATCTTCAGTGTTTGCAATAACCAACATCGATTAGGGGTCGATCGACATCAGTCAGACAGGAACCGACGTCGACAACCTGTGTATGTGTGCGTTTGCATGCGCTTCTAGAACTGGTCTAATTTTAGACGAATAGTTAGTTGCATGTAAAAGACTAATTTTAGTCTTGAGTCTGTGTTTTTAATTATTGTAATTAAGAAGTCTAATTATTGTTTGCATGGGATCTATTTAAGAGATCCATGAGGCTGTATTGTAATCAAGGACAAGGAATAGATCCTTCCAATTGTAAGATCAGTTGATCTACAGGTTGTGCAAGATCAGGGGAGATCTACATGGTAAGTAAGGTCAGTTGATTTGTAGGTGTGTGTGTATGCAAGGTCAAAGGAGATCTACGGGGTAGCAAGGTCAAAGGAGATCTGCAACACAATAAGGTGCAAGATCAGGGAGATCTACTTGGAGTACTTGGAGTACTTGGTGGACTGGCAGTATTGTTACTGACTGATGGAGGGTACAACTCTGTGTTTGAGTTGTGGTTGTAATTGGTTGTGAGAGAGAGAACTCTTGAGGGAGAATTACTGGTACGCCCAAGAGGTGTGGGAAGAGTATGATTTTTTCATTGTATTTCCTTCTGGAAGAGTGTTAATACAAGATTGTATTGTCTCTCATATTCTATGTTGTTTCTAAATTCTAGTTACATATTACTTCTGGTTAAATTTCGTGTTTAGTTGCTTATACAAAGGTAATCAATTGTGCTCTTAATCCTAACAAGTGGTATCAGAGCTGTGTTTGCTCTAGATCTTGACAAGTGGTATTAAAGCCTGGTTCAGAGCAGGTTAGTGTTTGTTGATTACAGGTCACTTTCAGGGGTTTCTGATTGAGTGGGAGTAAAGCAATGGCAGAAGAAAGTAAGCTAAGAATGGAGAAATTCAATGGCAAAAATTATCAATTATGAAGGATGCAGATAGAAGATTATCTGTATCAGAAAGATCTGTACTTATCGTTGGGTGGGGTTGCATGCAAGCCCATAGAAATGAAAGATGAAGAATAGAATGTTCTTGATCAGAAGGCTCTGGGATCTATAAGGTTGAGCCTGGCATCATCTGTGATTTCCAACTTATCACAGGCTAAGACAACGGTAGAGTTAATGGAATCTTTGGCAAATTTATATGAAAAACCCTCAGCTTCGAATAAGGTATTTCTTATGAAGCAATTATTTAATTTTCAAATGCAGGAAGGTGGATCGGTACATAGTCATCTTAGTGATTTCCATGGATTAGTAAATCAGTTAATTTCAGTCAATATAGCTTTTGATGATGAAATTAAGGCTCTCTTAATCTTATGCTCTTTACCTGAAAGTTGGGATAGTTTGGTAATGGCAGATAGTAATACTGCGTCTGCTTCAAATATCTTGAAAGTTGATGATGTTGTTAGTGTAATCTTGAATGAAGAAATTCATAGGAAAAGCACAGAGGAATCATCAGAGAATGCTTTAAGTGTTGAAAGTAGGGGAAAGCAAAGAAAGAAGATCGAGCAAGGGAAATCAAGGTCAAAGATAGGCAGGAGATCTAGATCCAGGCATGGCAGTATAATCTGCTGGAATTGTGAAAAGAAAGGGCATGTAAAGAAAGATTGTTGGTTGAAAGAAAATCAGCAAGAAGTAAATGAAGAAGCAGATGTTGCAGGGATTGTTGCACAGGATGCTCTTGTATGTTCCTTGGATAAAGTGGAATCTTGGGTTTTAAATTCTGGTGCCTCTTTTCATGCAACCCCAAAGAGAAATTTTTTCCATGATTATGTCCATGGAGACTTTGGAAAGATTTATTTAGGGGATGGTAAGCCTTGTCAAATGGTTGGCAAAGGGAAAGTGCAGCTGAAATTGCAGACGGGCAACACATGGGTGTTGAAGGAGGTCATGCATGTCCCAGGCCTGAAGCGAAATTTGATTTCTATAAGAAAGTTGGGTGATGAGGGATGCACAGTAACTCTCACAGTGAAATCTTGGAAAGTTTTCAAGGGTGCACTTGTTTTAGCAAGAGGTAAGAAAGTAGGTACTCTTTATCTATCTACTTGTATTACTGCTTCTCCTTCTTGTTTATCTACTTCAGATGTAGATGTGAAGATGTGGCTCTGTAGGCTTGGTCACATGAGTAAGAAAGGGATGCATGTTCTTGAGTCAAAAGGTAAGAGTTCAGATTCAAAAAGCATAGATTGAGATTTCTATAAGCAATAGAAGAAAGTGAGGTTTCTTGAAACTCATGCTACAAGAAAGGATCGAGTTTATTGCATAAAAAAATCTGATATTTTTGATAAGAACAGAAAAGCCTTGGTTTTCAAGGAGAAGATGATGGACAAAGATCAGCTCAAGGGGCTAAATAATTCTGAGCAGGGTAGTTTGGACAAGGTTATGATCCAAAGTGAGCTCGCGAGTAAAAATCATCACTCACAGGAAAAACATAGTTACTAACGTCGGTCAGGTGAGAATCGACGTCGAACAGGCAGGTACCAATGTCGGTCATGTGCAGACCAGAGTCGGTGGTGTCGAGTAGGTGGATACCGACGTCAGTCAGGAAACCAACATCAATGACCAGGTGGACACCGATGTCGATCAGGGAATCGGTGTCGGTGATCAGGTGGAATCAACATTAATTAGGTGCAGACCAGGGTCGACCAAAGGTGATCGAGATCGGTCACTGTCAAAACGGATTTTGGGTGGACAGCAAGCTACCAAGGAGTCTCAAATGCCCATGTAAAGGACTGAAAGGGTAAGTAAGCCTCAAATTCATTATTTCCCTTCTTTACACTACTTGTTGCTCACTGATGGTCAAGAACTAGGAAGTTTTGAAGAGGCAATGCAGGTAGAATCCAGGAAATAGTGGGAGCATGGCATGAATGAATAAATTGATTCCTTGGGAAAGAACCAAATGGGAGATTTGGTAGAGTTGCCAGTCGGGATGAAAGCACTGAAAGATGAATGAATTCCTAGGTTAAAGAAAGGAGAGAATGGACAGGTGAGACAGAAGGCCAGGGTATATGGTCTTGAGCAGGTTGCAGGACAATGATGTTTAAGGTTTGACAGGTGTATGACAAAGCATGGCTTTAGTCAATGTCAATGTAACCATTGTGTTTACTTTACCAGGTTAGATGATATTAGCTACATTATCCTATTACTGTATGTAGTGTATATGCTTGTTGCAGGGTCACACATGTAGGAGATTGCTGATCTAAAGGTAAAGTTAGTTCAGAGGTTTGCCATGAAAGATTTGGAAGCAGCAAAGAAATTTTTTGGCATGAGTATTTTTAGAGACAGGGAAAGTCACAGGTTGATTTTGTCTCCAGATGATTATGTGAATAAGGTAGTGGAGAGGTTTAATATGCAGGATGCAGAACTGGTTAGCACACCTATGGATGGACAGTTCACAGAACAGTGTCCCAAATCACATGATGAGGTTGAGTACATGTGTACTAGACCTGATATTACTCAAGTAGTGGGAGTTGTCAGCAAGTTTATGGCCAATCTGAGAAAGAAGCACTAGAAAGCAGTTCAATGGATTCTCAGGTATCTGAGAGGGACTAGCAGTAGGTTAACATGTTATGAAGGGTCAAGCACTTCTCTACATGGGTATGTAGATTCGGATATGGAAGGTTACTTAGATGATAGGAGTAGCACCACAAGATATATGGTGGTTGGTCTTCAAGATTGAACTTGAAGAGGGATACAAGCCAGGAAACAAAATTAGACGATGTACATGTACAGGTGTAGTTGTTTATCTCCAAGTGAGAGATTGTTAAGTTATGGAGCTAAAAGCTTCACTGATGCAAATAGAGGAGGTTGCTGAGTGTCAGAGCAACCAATGTCAGTCTGATCAACCGATGTCAGTCATCTTCAGTGTTTGCAGTAATCGACATCGGTTAGGGGTTGGCTGACATCAGTCAGACAAGAACCGACGTCGACAACCTGTGTGTGTGCATATGCATGTGCTTTCAGAACTGGTCTAATTTTAGACGGACAGTTAGTTTGCATGTAAAAGACTAATTTTAGTCTTGAGTCTGTGTTTTTAATTATTATAATTATGAAGTCTAATTATTGTTTGCATGGGATCTATTTAAGAGACCCATGGGGTTGTATTGTAATCAAGGACAAGGAAGAGATCCTTCCAATTGTAAAATCAATTGATCTGCAGGTTGTGCAAGATCAAGGGAGATCTACATGGTAAGTAAGGTCAGTTGATTTGTAGGTGTGTGTGTGTGTGCAAGGTCAAAGGAGATCTGTGGGGTAGCAAGGTCAAAGGAGATCTGCAACACAAGAAGGTGCAAGATCAGGGAGATCTACTTGGAGTACTTGGAGTACTTGGTGGACTGCAGTATTGTTACTAACTGGTGGAGGGTACAACTCTGTGTTTGAGTTGTAGTTTTAATTGGTTGTGAGAAAGAGAACTCTTGAGGGAGAATTACTGGTACGCCCAAGAGGTGTGGGAAGAGTGTGATTTCTTCATTGTATTTCCTTTTGAAAGAGTGTTAATACAAGATTGTATTGTCTCTCATATTCTGTGTTGTTTCTGAATTCTAGTTACATATTACTTCTGGTTAAATTCTGTGTTTAGTTGCTTATACAAAGGTAATCAATTGTGCTCTTAATCCTAACAAGTGGTATCAGAGCTATGTTTGCTCCAGATCCTGACAACTCTTACGTTTAGCATGTAGTGTGATATGATTGCTAGAAGAATGTGTTTAGTATGAACTTAGTTAAATAATGTATAGTAAAATATTATCTTTGGTATATATGATTTACATGTCAGTGCGATATCTTGCAATAAAGTAGGATTTTTATGATACACTGTATCTTTAGTTTTATCATACACACATGGGTACTAATTTTTTATCTGAATTCCCACACCGTTTTATGTACTTATTCATGAAGGGAGGGTCATTCCCTGATAAGGAATTATATGGGGGATCATAGGTCTATGGTTGATATGAAAAAATGCTCAGATGATGCTCTCCCTCTCCACAACAGTACTATTTACTTAGAGACTACACTAGAGATTCAGAGTTACATAAGATGGTTTGAGTCAAGCTCCATAGGGATTAGTATCTATTTATTGTATTAGGTTAGATGCCTAAAAGAGATGTAAATGTACTAATTATGTTGATTATATTTAAATAGTTGTTGTTGTATTAACGGACCAATCGTAGTTGTGTCTTATTGTATTTACTTTCTTGGAGTTGTATAAGATATATATTGTTTTCAAATTTTGATTTTAGAATTATTTATGTTCTGAGTGGTTTGGTTATTTGTTAGTTTATTTAAGTGGAATGATGTTATGTGATAGTTGTTATTTTTTAAATAGTGCATTATTCTAAGTACAACTTGAGGGGTTGTAACATGTGGTATTAGATTTGTGGCTCGAACTCTAGGACCTATTGAATCTATTAGTATTTTCATACCTTTTTATTTAGCAGGAAGGAGGAATGAGAAAGTATATACGGTACATTGAGTGTGTACCTTAAAGCATTTCTACTCCCTTAGTGTTGTTAAAGTGTTGGTTTACTGTCTCGTTGGTGATGGTTTTATAAATTGTATGGGTAGATGAGTACATAACTTTGATCAGGAGATGTGAGCAAGAGTTCCCTACCATATTTTCAATCTTTAGATTGAACACCGCAAGTTTGATTACATCTTTTATAGTAACCAAATCACCTTCACCATTTTTGTTGTAAGTGTTTTAAAAGCATGAAGTGCTTCTCACTTAAGTAATTATGCTTTAGTTGTGTGTCTTATATATAGAGATCCTAGGAGTGGGAATCCTATAAGACCATTCTAGAGTGGCACCACCTAGTGCGATGAGAATTTTCTTATAGATGAATGTAGATGTCTTGGCTGAGAATTTATATGTTAGGAATTTGTGGACTAACATCCTTATATTGTATAGACTTTGTGTCATCTCTCTTAGTTAGCTTAGAGGTGAGTTGTTATGTTCTCACTCTCCTCTTACATCATTTTAAGCTACTGAGAAGATTCATATTTTCAAGATGTTGATTGAAAGTTTTCTTAAGCGAGAAACTTGTTTCTAAATTTTTGTTTTGATCTTATTCCCTTAGGATTGTGGGATAGTGTTTTCTACATTTTATTGAGAAAAGTTATAAGATCGGATAGATTGATGTATCTTTGAGGTTAGTTTATTTTCCTCGTGTTTGTATAGATAGGTTAAGATATTACACTTACAAGTTTGGTAAGTAAATAGTGATTGGCAACATGGGTTGCAATGTTTCCTTATATCATATGAGGGTATGTAGGAAGTTTTGCTTATGAGATTTTAGCTCTCTAATTTTCACTTGTGACTTCTGAGAGTCACTATTTTATCTAAAATTATGTACTTGAACACAAAGAGTGGCTAACTTAGAATTTATATTAATCCTAGTGATGATAATTATTATGTTTTTATATATCTTTATTTAGATTAATGTTATTCTCTTTTGAAGCATGTTGTTTTGAAGAGTAATTTATGTACCTTTCTTCAGGAGCAAATAAGGTATAAGATGTGTAGGACATCTTGGTAGTCCAAAAGGATTGAGATAAAAATTTTAACTTGATGTGTACTTATCGTACAAGCAAAAAGACATAGTCTCACTTATAAGATTGTTGGGATGGTATAATCCTTAGCCTTAGTATGTTATATTAATTATGATATTATTTCCTTTTTACTAAGAATATAACACTATAGGTTAAGTTTCAGAATATGATATTAGTTATGTTTGATTAATAACAACTTAATACAATCTCGAGATGATTGTATGATTTCTCTTTTGTGTATGTTATTACATCTGAAATCATTTAGCATATAGTATTGTTTTTTATGATCTGTTAATACAAATTTGTGTTTCATATAACCATGTACACTTTTTGAAAATCATCAAGTCGTGGAGACCTAAAGGAAGAGTGGTGAATTAGAAACATGAGTTCTAAGCGATATGACATTATCCTACTTAGCCTCACATTAACTCAGATTATTGGTATTGACTTGGATCGACAGACAGGACTTGTTAAATCTAAGATTTGACAAGTAAAATTTATTAAATTCAGTTGTATGGCCATACACATATATACTGTGGACATGTTATGAGTCACACTTATAATATTCAGAAATAATATAAAATATAATGTAGATCAACACATCACAAAAGATATAAGTAGATCAAGATGTCTAAATATTTAATATATGTAGAAATAGAATACCCTTAAGGTAGGGCAACATCATACAATACTCTTTTAGGAAGTAATAACTCCACAATGTCTCTTTGAGGGGATAACCTCCAGTATCCTATTACAATAGAAGACTCAATGCTTACTTAATATCTTTATAATGATAATCATCTCCTTTATATAGACCTCTATCTAACTAACAATAGATGGGTAACTTCCTAATCCAAATGTAGGATGACCATTACCCAATGCATTAATTTCATAAGTTACTCCATTATCCTAATATATTAGACCCATATAACTAACTGAGGGGATGTGTGCCACATGTCATCATCTCCATCATTGTTATATATATCAATATATCATATCCCTAAGTACATAAAATTACTTCTCTCCCTGACATATTTCATCCTTGAACATAAGAAGAAACCAAATAATGAATGTGCTTCAAATCATTGCACACATGTCTCCAATCTCAATCATCTAGCCATCCATATGTGATCTTGGAAAGTGATAGCTATCCAAGCTTGTTTCCAAATTTCATTGTGCTCCTCTAATTTTGTTCATGATCATAATTGTACTGCTTTGGTGTTCATGCATAATTATTCCTCTTTTGATTCTATGTACCATATTTTTTTGCACTACTTTGATTCCAACAATGACCATAGTAGGTATTCTTTCATGCATAGTCATAGTGATTTCTCCATTCATTCCATGTTTCATAGGCTACTACGTTGATCTAATTCCATACTTAACCATAGTATTTCTTCTTTGGCTTCCATGTATAGCCATAGTGATTGAAAATTTAATTTTTTGTATAGCCAAAATGATTGTTGTTATAACATTACCTCACTTGGTTCCATGATTGTTTTCTCTCATGATGATGTGGGTGTCTATATACCTTAATTTTTTCTAATACTTTGACATTATCTACATTTTTTTACCTCTTCCACCTTTTCCTTCTTTGTCTCTTGAGTAGATGAAGTGTTCATTTCTGATTGTAGTGTGTCTTTATCTATGTCATCTAAATCTTATTCATGTTCTTCACCACCTATTTCAATCTCATCCTCATGATCTACCTGGACTATTATTAGTGCCTTTCCCATTATGATATCTTGTAAAGTGACATTTTTCCTATACCAAAACTTTATGAAAGTTTTTTGAACATTAATATTGATTGTTTCCAAAGTATCTAACCATGGATATCCAAGAAATATATCCACATCATCTATATCCAAAGCATAAAAATCTAAATGTAAAACATGTTTTTCCATAATGAGCTTCAAATCTTCAAACATTGAAATATTCTTACCATCTACTTGAACCTCCTTGATATTCTTTGCTTGAACATGTAAATGCTTGGCCACATTCATGTTGATGAAGTTATACTTGTTGGTAGGGTTTATGGACACAACAACTTTCTTCTTTTGAATGCATTTATGAAATTAAAAAATTGACTTGGATTTTTTTGGAGCCAAATTATTTGAACCCTTATCATCCAATTCTTCTTCTTCTTCTTCTTCACTTGCATGTTCTTCCTTATTGTCATTATTTTATTTCACTGATTTTTTTTATTTAACATCTTCATTCTCTTCTTCATTACCATCATTATTTTTTTCTCTTCTTCATCCTCTTTTTTTTTTATATCCCATCGATCTAGGAAGACATGTTCCATTTCTTTCCATGAAGAATACTTTTGTACAAAGCTAAACTGATTAAACCAATGTTGTGTAGGCCCAAACAAAGAAAAAGACAAATATGTTTGTTACAAAATTATTTGAGTATTATTCTCCTTTAAAATGATCCATCATTCTCTAGCATCAATATCATCCTCCCCTGAAAATACTTGTAACTTCATGATCTACAAAAAAAATAAGGTTAATGAAATACTCTAAAATATCAAAAATGCATTCAAAAATGATCAAAATATTCCTAAATTTGTAATGTAATTTTGTTTTATGATAATAAAACTTCAGTAAAAATTTTGTGAAAATTTTTCTCAAATTTTGATTTACAGAGCGAATATATGAAAAACCATAAAATCACAATAAATCACTCCAAACGTATCAAAAAAATATGAAATTTTGTTTGTAGCTTTTCTATACTATGATACATCACCAATAAAAATTTCACCAAAGAATTCTTTATATTTTGGAAGACATGATGAAATGAGTACAAAGCCTAAAATATGAATAATTCCAACAAAACTGATCATAAAGGCTCGATTTTTTTACTGAGACTTCCTTGTAATATTATTCATATCCAATAAAAAAAATTATGCAAAAAATTCACAATATATTGAAAGATATTGATAATTCCAAAAAATTAGGGTTTTGTTCCACACAAATTGTCCAAATCGAAGCTCTGATACCACTTATTATGATCCACACTTATAATATTTAAAAATAATGTAAAATATAATGTATATCAACACATCACAAAATATATAGGTGGATCAAGATGTCCAAATATTCAATATATTCAAAAATATAAACCCTTAAGGTAGGGCAACACCATACAATATTTCTTTAGAAAGGAATAACTCCATAATGTCTCTTCGAAAGGACAACCTCCAATATCCTATTACAATAAAAGACTCAATGCTCAATTGATATATTTATAATGATAATCATCTCCTTTATATAGACCTCTATCTAACTAACAATAGATGGGTAACCTCCTAATCCTAATATAGGTCGACCATTACTCAAGGCACTAATTCTAGAAGTTGCTTCATTATTCTAATATATTAGACCCACATAACTAAGGGGATGTGTGTCACATATTGGCATCTCAATCAACCCATATACATTAATAGATCACATCCTTAGGTACATAGCACATGTATTTTATGTGGACAAGTATTCCATGAATTTTTGTATACATTATATTTACCGTTTATATTCATCATTATACTTATTCAGAGCTTCGATTGAGTAATGACAATATTAACATGTTATACTTATCCAAAGCTACGTGGTGTAATGATAGTATTAACATATACACATCATTCTTGCTAGGTTCTCTAAATATTTTTCTTCGGCATAAGAAATAGATTCTAGGATAGAGAGATGTGTAAAAAGGTTGGAAGGTTTGTGAAACACTCCTTAATCATTTGTTTTGACTATTATGATAAACTCATGTGTTATTAAAAAGTCAGTAAGACTTTTATCGAGTTATTATGGGTTTGTCTTACGATTCTGAACTTTGGGGTGGTCATAAAAGAACCAATCAACACAAGTGACAATAGCAAAACTTATTTGCATAATAGAAAATGTCATCAGGTAGGGTCTTGTGAGACCAATGCTCTAAGAATAGTGTTAAATGAGATAGCTATGAAGAGTTAATAAAAGAAAATTACATTTATTTACATGATATGATACTTGATACTATATTTTTATATTATTAAAAATTTGTTTGTTAATCATAAGTTTTGTTTAAATAAAAGTCATCGGGACGATGACCCATTTTTAGGGGGGAGGATGTCACACCCTGATTTCGCCTTATAATTAATAATCTTTAATTTGTTGATTAGCATAATTATTTTCTGATTATTATTGTCTTGATTTGAGCATTTTGACATATACTGGTATAGGACAGTGATATTATTGATTAGTATACATAATGTGTCATTTATATTTTATTATTATGAACATTGAGAATATATAATCATTAACTTTACGTCATTTGTTGATATATATGATGACTCGGACTAACTACCTACTTGTTGTGAGGTGGATGCAGGATAGATCCTACCATTAGACCTTGACGAGAGAAAGTATCGTCGAAAAGGATGGGTTAAATAGGGCGAATGGGCGATGATAGAAGAAAATGTTAGTGACCCTACACATGCATATTAGATATAAAATATTATATACATAACATGTTTTAAATGTTAGTACATAATTATAAAAATATTATTTGTAATTATATTTGTGTGTGGTTTTAGTCATTAATAAGCATTAGATTCTTTTATTTTAATTATCTTGATTTTTGAGAATAAATTAAAAAAATAGATATTTAATTATTTCATGTAAATAGTAATTAATTATTCAGTTATCTTATTTTGAAAATAATTAATAAATTATTTATCTATTCTTTTAATAAATAGTTACCTCTATTTGTTTACTCTCAAGAGCTTGAATTATCTAATAAACTAATAGTGAGTAAAGGAAAACTAAGCTTAGCCTTTTAAATACATGCATGAAGTTACATTTAAAACTAGATAATAGATATTATTAGTTAATTGGTCAACTTTGCCATATGACGAAGATAACTTGTGAAACAAGGTGCAGTGTTTTAAAATAAGCAATTTAAATGTTTTAAATATTATGCATGAAAAACAAATTAAATGATGAATATCATGCAAAAATAAGAGTGCAATTTTTGAGAGAAGTTTATTTTTATAAATAAAGTCTCTTGAAATTTAAAAAAAAAACACACACAGAGAAAAAACAGGCAGCAGAATAAGAAAAAAGAGATTTGGAGGAGACGAGAAAGTAATGGGTTTTTCTCTATTCAACTTCAAAGCATTAAGAGGTGAGTTCTGTAATTATAATTCTATGTAAAAATTGATATGATTTATAATTTATTTATGAGGATGATTAAGTTCTATAATTTTTAATCGAAATTCTTGGTAGAAAAGTTCTTTAAAACTCATAAGTTTATAAGTAAGATTATGGATTAAATATTAGAATATGGTTGACGTCGTGTTTGAATTTATTAAGCAACAATATAAATATTTATATTCTTATAAGGACGTATGAAGTATATTTGAAAGTTATTTAATAATGAGTAGCACTTAAGATTAAGACCATATCTTAATTTCTTTACCATCCATGAATGAAAACCCTGACAGCACTTCAGTGCTATATATGGCAACATTTCATTGAAAATATTTGAACTGAGTATTTTATAGAGACATGTGCCTCATTTAAAAGGATTGCATTACAGCTATATGTAGCACCCAACCAATTCAACTAGGTACCCAACGAATTCATTAAAAATGCCCAGACTTAAAATAAAGCTAAAGTTATAAATATAATAAGTATAATAATCAATGATGTGTTGAAGTCTTTATTTAATCGCCAGGTCACTATTTATTAAAATGCCATGTCTTTTGATGAATTTGCCTAGACATGCAAATAAAATTCTAGGTCACAAAACTAAAATGCAATTATGTATGTAAAATATTAAATATTGAGTATATCAATATGGATAGTTGTATATTAATTATAACACGTCAAGACTGAATCTTGTATACTAAGGCAATGCTTGTATGAATTTCCTAGACTTTTGATGTGAAATGCAATACATATATAAAAGTAATCATTGAAAATGGAATGCCATAGTACGTTGTACTATAAGTGTAAAATGTTGAGTCTTTTAAGTCAAGACGCTGAATCATGGTTTATGCCAAGTCATAATATCTAATTGGTTGTGTTTAAAATATTTTAACGTTGAGTTTGGAATTATAAATGCAACGCTTATTTTTATTATATTTTTATTGGTTATGCTAAGTCTTTATAAATTCTTTGAGTAAAAATAAAACACAGAGACATTAGGATAAAATGTTGTGTATAAAAAGCAAAGCCTTTAAAAGGAAATCGTTGAGTTTTCTGATATAAATCATTGAGCTTAAAAATACAAGTTGACAATTGTAACTAGATTGCCCAAGTCTTAAAAATGAAACGTCAAGTTGATTATTTTCTAATGTTGTGCTTGCATAACTGAATGACCAGGTGTAGGTTTGATATGCCCAGCTATTAAACACCATGATTAAACAATGTAATCTCTAAGTTAATAAAACAAAAAAAAAATAGAAACTTTTAAAATAAATTGGTGAGATTAAAATAGTAAGCCATATGAAGTCGCTAAGAAGCTGAATATATATAGTTAAAATGCTTAGCAGTATAAGTAAAATGCCCTTCTATAATTGGAAATCACTGGGATATAATTAGAAAAGTCCATACTTAAATTGATTTTGTTAGATAAGACATGTGTTTCACATATTGAGGTTAGCCTATCTCCTCATAGGATGCGCTTTATATCTGGGTCCGTGTTTTATAAATTAAAGGCTGCATTTTTGTTTACTTATTTATAAAGCTTCAACTTTAAATGCATCCTGGACCATAGGTAGCGTCTTCATGCAAAAGTCTTAATTATGGATTGCATGTTATAAATTTTGTGTTGTGTATTGAGAACATAATAGACTACATTGATAGATTATAACACCCAGTCATATATTGTATAGTGAGTCAATTCAATTAAAATAATGCAGTCTCTTAATAAAACATTGAATTTTAAGTGTTATATGTCGAGTCTTCATTTTGAAAGGTTGTGTCTATATTGCAAAAGCTTTAAATATTTTGAATTTGTTGAAGTGAAGTCATGTGTGCAAATTAGATAAGCTGAGCTAAATAATGACATAGCTATAAGATCTAATCTTTGTGCATATGAATTGGAATGTCGAGCCAACAAATAAAATTGTCAATTATTTGAAACACCCTAATATAGTATATGATTGACAAAGTTTCAACTTTAAATGGCATCCTGGACCGTAGGTAGCGTCTTCATGCAAAAGTCTTAATTATGGATTACATGTTATAAACTTTGTGTTGTGTATTGAAAACATAATAGACTACATTGATAGATTATAACACCCAGTCATATATTGTATAGTGAGTCAATTCAATTAAAATAATGCAGTCTCTTAATAAAACATTGAATTTTAAGTGTTATATGTTGAGTCTTCATTTTGAAAGGTTGTGTCTATATTGCAAAAGCTTTAAATATTTTGAATTTGTTGAAGTGAAGTCATGTGTGCAAATTAGATAAGCTGAGTTAAATAATGAAATAGCTATAAGATCTAATCGTTGTGCATATGAATTGGAATGCCGAGCCAACAAATAAAATTGTCAATTATTTAAAACACCCTAATATAGTATATGATTGACATAGAGTCCTCATAAAGATAGAAAATAAGAAAATTATATGCCCGAATGGATATTAAACAGTTTATTTTAACACTTATCTTATTCGAAAATCAGTATTTAAGTATTTTGCATTGTCAATTTAGGTAAAAAATAGTAAAATAATAAATGTGGTTATTACATTGATAACAGTTCTTAGAGTTATATGGTTTTAAGAATATCGTAGACTATATCAAGTTTAGACATTATAAAGATAATCTAAATATGCTCTTGTTTGATTAAATTATATCCTGGATTGATATAATCATATGAGCTAAATCTATAACTTTATTTAGAATGCTAGTAGAAATAAATAGTATATATGTAGCACAATAGTGTTATGCAAACATGTTGATAGGGTCAAGTTTGTAGCACCTTGTAGAATGAAAACTTGTATGAAGTATATATTTTACGAGAATATTAATATGTCCAAGTGAATAGACATTTTTAGAACTAGCGCATCGTGTTGTGTGCCCAGAGATTATGGTTTCATTTAATTATTACTGTGTATATTATCTAGGGTATACCCAAGTGGTAGAATCATGTACTTACTTGTTTAATAATCACAGAGTATGATTGTTTGTTTGTGTATGAGTAAGGTGCTCATGCACAATGATTTATGACATTATGGGATGTCATAGATTTTTATAGTGCAAAATGTACCTAGATGGTACATATTGTATTTGTTATATCTAGACCCGCACTTACATAAATATATATGTTTTAGTTTTTATTTAAATAGTATGTGTTGTAACATTTAATACGTTATCATTTATGCGTACATGCAATCTTGAAAGTGTAAACGAATATTAAGATAGAATTATATGCATTTGTATAAGTTGCTTATTATATATTTGTTTGATTAAAAGCATACGCTTCTATGTATCTATGAATTTTTAGTTTGGTTAAATGTGGGAAAACTATTGTTTATACCTTAGAACACTAGACTATGATAATATGGGGTATCATGGGATTTAGTTGTTTAGATCTTATAATAGTAGTTAGAAAATTGCATTTTATTATAAATATGAAACATATTAGGGTGGTATGAACTGTAGGCCTTATTTCCTATATGAGTTAAATAATAAATAATTTCTTCATGGGTGGTTGGAATAAAAGTATATTTTGCTTACTCATATGTTTAGCATGTAGTGTGATATGATTGCTAGAAGAATGTGCTTAGTATGAATCTTGTGGTTAAATAATGTATAGTGAAATATTATTTTTAGTATATATAATTTACATGTCAGTACGATATCTTGTAATAGAATAGGTTTTCTATGATACACTGTATGTTTAGTTTTATCATACACACATGGGTACTAGTTCATTCTTTGGATTCCCGCACAATTATATCTCCCTATCTGTGAAGGGAGGGTCATTCCCTAATAAGGGATTGTGTAGAGGATCGTAGGTCCGTGGTTGATGTGGAAAATCACTTGGATGATGCTTTCCCTCCCCACAATAGTACTATTTATCTGGAGACTATACTGGGGATTCAGAGTTATACGAGATGGTTCAACTTGAGCTTCGAAGGGCTTAGTATCTATTTATTGCATTAGGATGAATGCTTAAAGGAGATGTAAATATACTAGTTATATTGATTATATTTGAATAGTAATTGTTGTATTAGCGGACTGGTCGTAGTTGTGTCCTTCTGTATTTAATTCCTTGGAGTTGTATAAGATATATATTATTTTAAGTATTTGACTTTAGAATTATTTTTGGTCTGAGTGGTTTGGGTATTTGTTAGTTTGTTTAAGTGGAATGGTGTTAAGTGATAGTTTTTTTAAAAAAATACTGCATTATTTTAAGTACAACTTGAGGGGTTATAACATATATACTAGCACAAACATCATTATATGGGTGGTGGATAAGGGTACCATAGAGGTGGTCATCACACTAAAGTTGTACATGCTATACTAAGGCTTCTTATAAAAAGGACATTGATGATTTGTGAATGTATAGACATAGTGGCAGAAAGACACGAACTGGGTTGATGGGCCATTATATTACCATGGTATCACCCATATACATACATCATTAGATTGTGGGATGTTTATGCAACATTTTTTCTAGACATCCAAAAGGAAATTTCAAGGCATGATGTTGACACGGGTACTATGTCATAAATCAAATGGAGGAGTACCCTTGTTTTATATCCTAATGTGTTAAGTAACTTTAGAGTGAGGCATGAAATATGACATGGGTGTATAAATATGGGTGCAACTAATGCACAAATTTTACAATAATTTTAATAAGGTAGCACCTTGAAATAAAGCCGGTTATTCTATTTTCATGCTAGACATATGAACAATTTCCTATATTTCAACCATTAAGGCGACCAATAAAAGTTGGTGATCACTTTCCTTGACTTAGGAGATGGGATTGGATGCCTCTTAAGAGAGTATAAAAAAGATATTTAACCTTGGATACAATATAAGTTGATGCCATCACATAAAATCCCTATAGAGTTACAATGGACCCATGGTTAAAATGACCTTCAATGGTGAAAGCTTGAGGTTTGACTGAGTTGATGGGTCACTTTACCTAGTGGACAAAATGACAGTGTTACAATATAGTTCTTGGATAATTTAGATTATCACACGCAATAAAACCTTTAGCTTGTCTCCATATAAAATCTTCATATTTTATTAGATGTTAGAGATGATCTTATACAATGCTATGATCTTGTAAATAGGGGCCTTCCAAACCTCTCTCATAAATGTATTCATCCACACTTATCTCGTGGGTGATTGAACACATGTACAAACATACATAATAATATAATAAAATGCATTAATAATCCTAATGATCCTCCTTATTAGTGTGGACATAGGGAGTTGAACCACATAACATGTATTGGAAACAAACATGTATGTTAACATTGTTGTCTTCAAAATTCTTTTGGTCCAAATTTTAGTCATCATCGTAAACTTTCAAATTAGGTATTGAGTCAAAATGTGGAGGATTCAAGTTAAAAAACTATTAAAAATAAGGAGGGTCTTAGTTAAAGTTTTTAAGTTTTAAAATATGCAAAATGCGTACTCATGCCCTATGTGACCAGGAGGTCAGGGTTGCCTGACCTCCTAGGCATGTCAGTTGTGGGGATGTGTCTTGATAGATTATGGTGGGAGTGGAAGCCTGTGGTCTGGCTTGCTTGACCCCATGGACACAATGGACATGAAGTCACATCTTTAATAAAATATAGACGTGACTTCATGTCTATTATACCCATAGGGCCAAATAAACCCTGTTGCATGGGTACATCAGTGGCGCATGAGGGGGAAGGTTTGATCTAAAGCTTTCCAAGTATTTCCACCCATTCTATTTAAATATAACTACTAATTTCTCATTTGTACTCAAACTTACACTCAACGTAGTGCCAACACATTATAAAAGCTTTGGCCTTCTAGCATTCACTCCAAAGAAGATGAAAATTTACTAGAAAATAGTCAAAATATTTGTGTTTCTAAGTAATTATTGGCCCCTAAATTTTGATTAAGTATTGTCCCATTTTTGGCACTCGATGTGGAATGATCATTGTCCATTTTTAACATAATTTCAACACGATGTGGAAGGACCATGGCACAGCTAGACTATGGTGTATCGCTGACACTCACATAAGTATCATGGTGCAGAATTTGTTGAGTACAAAAGGATAATGGCACAGGGGACCTAGCATGAGAGGACCCAATAAGAAGAAAAAAAGTCATGAGGGACCTGAGAATAGAGGACTCAAAATGGTAGCATAAGATTAGGGGAGCACATGAGAAGCAGAGTGTAAGAGATGCGGGAGCAATTAGAAGGACAATACAAATGGGACACTTCAACCCCATTGATCAGAGGTTTTGTACCATCTTGTGAGGAACAAAACACTTAGCTACCAAAATATAGCATAGAGTGAGGATCTAGGGGTGCAAAAACCTGAGTCTACATGAAGAACTCATTGTAAGAGCCACGACTCTTAGTTTGTTGGGAGTTCGTGTGCCATCTATTCATGACATTTATAATTATGACACTTGGTAAGGTAAAAACAAGTATAAATACCCCTATTGTGATCTCTTGTAAGGATGGTCCTTTGGAGAATAAATAAAAGCATTTTGTCTTGTAATTTATTAAGCAACTAATGAGAGATTAGTTTTTGCTATATCATGTTACGAGTAATGAAATATTCTAAGTGTTAAATGATGGATATGGTTTACTTATATGTCATTGGTATCTTTTTCTTTTGACACTATTATTAGATAATAATGGTGATCCTAGTTATAGTGGTACTTAAATCTAGGACAATAAGGATAATAGTAATATATTTATGGCGTTAAATAATCTTTTAAAAATTGTATTATGAAAGATGAACAAACCTACGTCATTATGTTACAAAGCCTTCGGGAATCGGTCTTTCGTTGCATGCTTTGGGTGAGTGCATGACATTTAACTCTCATGTGATAGGGGCAATGTGCTAGCTTGTTGAGAGGAAACTTCAATGCCGAAGTTGGAACTAATTAAAATAACCCAACATTTTGGTTTTGTTGTCAGGACCTAAAGCAATTAGATCACAATCATGGGAAAATGTTTGAGCACATTATGTTAGAGAATATTAAAGAATGGGTTACCAATGTTGAAGGCAACTTTGTAGCTTTGTATCTTGAACCAGGAATGTCTACATAGTAGTGGGTAGAGAAGAATCTCTACAATTCTCTGTATGAAACATTCTTTTTTGAAGTCCCAGTTCTCTTACATGCTTGGATCTTAGCATATGCTCAAGGATGATCCTGAAATCTTGGAAGAAGGTATCCTTGGACACTTGAATGATAGAGGATTTTAGCACGACTTAGAGTTTCGTAGACATGAGTGGTTAAATTTTGGTGGAGAGGAGTTCGAAACAACTACATTTTAGAATATGTCGCAACCACCTATTCATGTTATAAGAAAGGAAAATTTTAGTTTCTACGTAAGCTGAGAAGATGCTATCTCTCATTTTCTGCCTTCAAAATTAAGAAGTTTATTATTAACCTTGGGTTGGAATCTCTACCTATGGAGGGCTAAATTTATTGGTGTATGAGCTACACATTTGGAAGGAGAGACTAGGGGTTGATTAATGATTATGGGTTTAACATGGTAGCAGGTCAATGAGCATTACAAAAATAGAAGTATGATGAAGCTCTATAGAGGATCATGGGAGTTAGTGGTGCGGGAAGAGATCGATAAACCTCAAAGAGTGTTGTGATCATTTTTAGAGAGGTGGATACGCATGAGGGACCCATCACTTTTGAGCCACGTTCTTTGTCACTTCTATCCTACGAAGGAAAAGTGAGCTAGACTTCAAGAATCAAGGAACCAAGTCTGAATCAATCAGGCTCCCCCACCATAGTGTGTGCTCATGCCTTTGAGTCAGATAGAGTACATATACAAAATTGGGATATAGATAGTACAAAGTCAAAAACTAAATCGGTAAGGGAGACTAAAACTAGGCCATTAGATGACCATTCATATTCTATATTATCTTTCCCTCTATAAGGAAATTCTATGGCACAACTTGGGATGCCCAGTGGGTCTAGTCTTCAAGGCTATAATATAGGCCCACACTTGGGAAACCAACCCTCTACCATGCCTCTTTCCATAGGCATGGCTATTGGAGGTGCTAGAGGAGGATTAAGAGGAGGCATAGGTGGAAGTGGACCCCCTCCTCAAGGAATAAGGGTTGGATATTCCCAACAACCACCCATTCAACCAACATAACCTACTATGGTCTACTATGAGATGACATTGCACTTACCTGAGTATCTAGGGGTAGAGAATGCAACTAAGCATGTTCACAAGTGAAAATTGATTTGGAGAGCGTGCAATATCACATCTTATAAATGAAAGGCTATGTAATTTGTAACCATGATTTTAGAGCATGCACATAAATGGTATCTAAAGTTTAACCCTCAAAAAGTAGTGGTTGACTATAACTAGCTCAAAGCAACCTTTCTACAAGAATTTGACATTCCTAAGTTTGAGTATCAAAGTATAGCAGTGTTGAAGGACATCAAGCAAGGACTTACAGAGAGCGTACGTGAGTATGATGCATGATTCAAAACCTTGATTTCTAAATTGTCATTTGAAATAAATATTGATCGACATGCATAATGGTTAATGGGAGGATTATTATTACCTTTCGATAGACCTTGTCACAAATAACCTTCACCAATGTGAACGAGGCTCTAAAAGCTGCCCTCTGTGCTGAATCAGTTTGGAGCATAGATACCGAGATTAATCCATTTATGGAAGCATAAATAGTTCCATGACATCACAACTTGAAAAATTGATGGCAAATAATGCACTTGAGACACACAGCGGTGTCTAGTGTACCGAATGTGAAAATGAAGGACACATGAAGAACAATTGCTCATGCAAGAACATCTACACTATACTAAAACAAACATGTGAAATCTATCATGAAGAACATGATGTCCATTCTTGTCCTCATTTGCAATGGGCTACAAAAACTAAGGTATCTGAGTATTGTAATATTTGTGATGCCTACACCCATGACACCAATGACTATCGATTAATTGATTATATCTATGAAGATCAAGCACGTGACACATGCCAAACCTCAGTCGCTAATACCCAAGACAATGGTGGCTACCATAGGTGAGGGAGAGGATGAGGTAGTGGTCAGTTTCCACTAAGAACCTATTACAAATATGGTTCTCCAAACCACTATCAAAGAGGTTGCCCAAAGTACCTGACATGTGTATTTCGTAAAAATGACCATCGACTGGAAGAATGTCCTAATTGATATGTAGTTATCACCAACGAGTAGAATGAAAAGGGCGATGGTATGATCCAAATTGATAAACCACAATGGCATGCACATATAACCATCCCAATAGTGCAATAAGTAAATATCGCCACTCGTAGAGGGGGATAGACCCAATCCATAACCAACCTAGTTGAGAAGGTACATCGAGAAGAACCATGAGCTAGGAATACCTTGATGTTCAGTAGCAGAAAGATGTCCTTTAGGATATAATGGCACTTGTAAGAGAGATCCAAGGCAAGATTCAATACCTCAAGGATAAGGACGTGACACAACACATTACAATTTAAAGGGAAGCTAAACCTCGACTAGTGGTGCAAGACAATTTCTAGGAACTGTGCAAACATATACTAGATGAAGACATTATTCCCCAACTAAGTGCTTAGTTTAAAAGTCAGGCTCACTTACCACATGAAGTCCACCCTCACAGTTGGCAAAGTGAAGATCATTATTTAATTCATGCTCAACATTAGAAAACTCCTAGTTCCTCCACTTCCCCAGAAGATGGAGAAATATTGGTTAATGTTGTTATCAATGGATGGGTAATCTAGGATATTCTAGTAGATATTGGTGTAGAAGTTAATGTTCTCATTAAAGATGATTGGAAAAAAAAGTCTAGTCCAGCACTACAAGCATCACATCATGTCATACTCATGGCTAATAAGACTCACGCTCACCAGATTGGAGTCCTCAAGAATGCCACATTCGACATACTTAGAGTGCCATTCAAAGCAGATTTTAAGGTTCTAGAATTGGTTGAAGCTGATGATTACCCAACCCTACTGGGAAGGCCTTGGTGCTATGAGAATCATGCAGACTTGAGCTTTAAAAACTGATATATTAGTTTTGAGAACACTAATCAACGTGTAGTAATACCTTTAGACCAAGCATAAAGACCTCCCTATATCAAGCCCATAAATGTTGATGAAGACATCAATAACTTGTATAATGTTACATCTCAAAATGATGAACAACATGATCTAACCCTAGATGGTATTCTACATTGGATAGATACCCAGTCAATCTTTAATACTACAAGCAATGCACGTAATTGTAAGGCCCATGGTGATTATAACCTCACTGGGAGACTATGTAACACTATCAAAAATTGAGAGAACCTCCCACGCTCACTCTATAAACATCACAAGTGCATTTGCCTCATGGGTTTAACAATATGAGGGGCCATTGATGGGATCACCACTGGAAAGACTTGATGATGCCCCACGGTTCTAAGGACATATGGAGGTATGTGACTTTATTCAGCATCTCAAAAAGTTTTATGATATCGAGAATGATCAGATGAGGTCATTAGATCACATTTTTGATGGCATCACTAGATGGTGGCATACTCATAAAGAGCGATTCTTATATTAGGATCAAGTGTAAACTGCTCTACACCACAGATTTCATCATGATAATAAGGTCAAGGGAACACTTAATTACAGTGGCATGAAATCACCTAAATCTCACATTGAGGCTTGTGAAACAATATGGCAGAGTGAGGACACATTCTTACCAGAGTACCTTTGGGTACATGTATTCTAAGGGACTCTTCACACATGGGTGCGAGCATGGTACATTCATGAAGAGAGGCACATGGGTACCAAGTTTTACCAATTACTAAAGGAGAACATGATGTCAATGCTATCTTACTCTTCACTAAGGATGGACTTGTACCTCACTCTTCAAGCCATGCATGAAGCAGTCATTGGAGATCCAAGTCTCTTGGAAGACCACCTATAGATCATCCATCAATAACTTGAGGAACCTTTATATTTATTTGATGAGCCTTTAACACATCTATTTTTTTTGCCTACTCCAGTTCCCAATGAAGAATGATGTGAAGAGATCCGCCTGGGAAAGCAAAAACTCATCATTCAATTAGATAAAGGTGAAGGATCTAATTCACTCGATGCCTTGATGAACCATTTAGATTTACTTACAAATAATAATTCATGAACTATTTGGGACACAAGTTCTCTAATGGACAACCCTTATCATGGACCCATTCAAACTATTCAACGTAACATTAGTACGGAGCAAGAGCCAAAGATGGCTACAATTGGAAATTATTGGACTGACATAGAAATTTCAAAGATTTTTGAGTTGTTGAAAGAGTATCAGGATGTATTTCCAAATAATTATAGTGAAATTAAAGGAGTCCACCCATCTCTAGGAAAAATGCACATAAAACTAATCGATGGTGCTCGCCCTATGAAAAAACAACCATATAGGATGAACCCTAATCTTTGGGCATGAGTGAAAGAAGAGATTGATAGCATGCTCCACGCTGGAGTAATTACTCCCATTCACATGGTCACCAGTATCAAAAAGGATGGACGTATCTGTATCTGTGTGGATTACCATGTCTTAAATGCATCCTCTGTGATAGATCCCTTCCCAAAGCCTTTCACAGAGGAAATCTTAAGAGGTGTTTTCAGTTGTGAAGTACACTCTTTTAAGAATGGGTTATCGAGGTACCACCAAGTCCAAATAGTTGAGGAAGACCAATTTAATATGACTTTCACTATAGAATGAGGATCTTTTGCCTATACCATCATGCCTTTTAGGTTGAAAAATGCCCCAATAGTGTTTTGATGAATAACAGTCAAGGCTTTTAAAGATTTCATTCATATATTCCTCCAAGTCTACTTGGATGAATAGACATTATATGGGTTGGTCAAGGACCATTGCGCTAATTTGAGACTCATGCTTGAGCATTATCAGGTGTTATAAATTTCCTTAAATTTGAATAAATGCATGTTTACGACACCTTTTGGTGTACTTATTGGGAATATCATTTGTAAAGGACTCCTGGTGGAACCAACAAAGGTATCTATGATTATACATCTCCCAATGTCTAAGACTTAGCATGAGGTGCAAGCCTTCCTAGGACACATGGGCTATTACATAAAGTTCATTCGAGGATATGCCAAGATTGATGCACCCTTAGAAGAACTTTTAAAGCACAATGAATAGTTTATATGGACTAATTATTACAAAGTAGATTTTGAAACACTCAAAGAAAGGTTATTTACTATGCCTATCCTACAATTCTTTGATTAGATAAAACCTTTCCATGTCCATGTTGATGCATCTGGCATGGCAGTCAGCACGATACTTACACAACTAGGTGAAGGACACTTGGATCACCTGATTTACTTTGCCAATAAGAAGCTGACACTAGATGAAAGGAAATATACCACCATATATATCAAAGATATATCTATGGTCTATGCTTGATCTGGGCAGCAATTTAGGTGACAATTCGGGTGACAGTTCCACCCCAATTGATGACGGAACTTTCGGGAGCCATAACTTTTGCACCGCAGCTCCAATTGACTCACCGTTTGAACCGTTGGAAAGATAAGAATGAGGGGAACATTGTGAGATGGCATGGATATTTGATCAATGAATTTTGAACCTTCAAAATCTAATAGAAGTTCCCCAAATTTCAATTTTAGTAGTGCAGTCTAAAAATAGTAAGTTTCTAAAATTAGTAATTCCTCGAATTCTATATTGTTTTAAAGCATGGAAGTCAAACCACTTAATCTCCATCAAGATTGATGACCTTCCACATCCTCGCCCTAATTTCAAAATAGGTATAAATAAATATGTAATTTGAAATGGAAAATCAGACATCTCTTCCCAGAGATAAGCATATAGTTGTATTGTGATCTTGAGTAATAATACATCTCTTCTCAGAGAATTCATTGTTATTGTGTTACATATTTATTATTGATATATTTATCAACCAAAACTTTTGAGTTTTGGATCAGCGGTATTAGAGCAGTTTGTCTTGAGAGTGTATGATCTCGAGGACGAGGTCAGGCTACTAGAAGCTTGGGTGGAAAAAAATAGAGCTTCCAAACTATCCACCTATTCCCTCCAAATGACATCAAATGGAAGATGGAACTGAGACATCCGATCCTTTCATGGAAATGGTGAATGAATCCCTCTAATGGAAACAAGCATAGATGCTGTAATAATTTTCCCAAATTCTTCAACAACTCCTGATAGGAAATTTTGGCTCCTCAACTGCACTTCCTGGCTCCTCATTCATGGAACATCCTTTCAGTACCCCAACACCCATCAAGGTTCAGGTGAATTTTGATAATCTAAAATTTGAAGGCAAAATCAATGTTGATGCATTAGAAAATTGGTTAGATCAATTGTCTTCCTACTTCTCTGTAAACAAATTTATCGATGGATAAAAGATCACTTTTGCTCTTTTGAAAGCATCATTGCCTGTGAAAAACTGGTGGGAAGTGTACAAAAAGAGGTTTAGTACAGATGACATTGGCCTTGAGCTGGAACCTACCTAGGATGATTTTGTGGAAGTGGTGAAAGAAGAATACTATCCCATTGGAGCATATGATGATTTGTGCATACAGTGGCAACAACTTCGCCAAGGTAAGGACCAATTTGTTCAAGATTACATAGATATTTTTCATTATTTGTCTGCGAGATTGGGCATCCAAGAAAGTGAGAAACATAAGACTCTCAAATATCATGGTGGACTACAATGGTACATACGGGGGGAAATGGAACTCTTCAATTTGGAAGCCCTCGGTGAGGCATACAAATTTGTAGTGAAGATTGAGCAGAAGCATGGCAGAAAGAATATGAAGAGTCAGCCCTCAAAATGGAAAAGTGCAAGGAAGGTCAAACACGAGGCCAAAATTGGAAGCAAAAGGAGTTTCAAGATAAGAAATCCTAGAAGGGGAAGGTTGGAAAATGGTGTGATTATCACAAAACTAGAAAGAACTCCAAAGAATAATGACGAGCCGTCAAGTCACTGCTTTTTGAGTCACAATGCTCGACATCTACTACTCTCTCTCATACACAACCCACAGTCGAAGAGGATGAAGAAGAAATTATAGACATTGAGCTTGACACCATCATCACTTCATCACAGACCCGTGAGGAAAGGCCAGATGACAAGGAAAGATTATTTCACTCCAAATTATGGGTAAAAGGTAAGCCTCTGCATTTCATTCTTGATAGTGGGAGTCAAAATAATTTAATCTCTGTTAAAGTTGTGAAAAGTCTGAATCTATCCATGAAGCCTCATCCAAATCCATACAGTATTAGATGGTTGAGTCTAGGGAGAGACCTCTGTGTCACCCATCAATGTCTTCTTTCATATGCAATAAAAACTTTCCAAGATGAAGTCTTGTGTGATGTGGTCAATCTAGATGTTTGTGATGTACTCCTTGGTCAGCCATTCATGTATGAGTGACATGGCATCTATGAATCACAAACCTAAAGAATCACCCTCACTCTTGGAACACAGCGCTACAAGGTACCAGAGGTACCACCTCCCACATTTGTCTCCCTAATTAGTGCTAAGCAATGTAAGAAATTGGTGGAGAAGACAAAGCAATTTGTTCTCATGGTGGTCAAACCACAAAAATCCAATAAGGTTGATGTTGTAGTCCTAACTACATAATCAACACAATAACAAAAGCAGGTAGGATGAATCATAGGAGAATATGATGACTTATTCAAGTTACCCACATGAGTTCCACTGCATTGCCAGGTAAAACATTCTATCGATTTGATCCCAGGATCACCTTTGCCTAACAGTCTTGTGTATCACAGATCAGTTTTGGAGAATGATGAGATAAAAAGACAGATTAATGAATTGATCTAAAATGGTCACATCAGGCCAAGTTCTTCACCCTGTGGCGGCCCAATTGTCTTGGCACCAAAGAAAGATGGAACATGGAGGCTTTGCATTGACTATCAAGCCCTAAATAAAATCACTGTGAAGAATTGCTACCCTCTCCCCAGGATTGATGGCCTACTGGACCAACTCCATGGTGTGAAGTTCACCAAAATTGATCTCAAATCTGGCTATCACCAAATTCCCATCAATCCCACCGATGTATGGAAGACTGCATTTCAATCTAAGGAGGGGCTCTTTGAATGGTTGGTTATGCCTTTTGGCTTAACTAACGCACTTGCAACCTTCATGAGGATGATGGATGACATCCTAAAACCATTCACCAACTCATTTGTGGTTGTCTACCTACATGACATACTCATCTACAGTAGAACATGGGAGGAACATTTGCAACATGTTCGTAAGGTGCTTCAAACTCTTCGGGAGCACGAGTTGTATGCAAATATCAATAAATGCACATTTGAGATGACAACAATTCAGTACCTCAGGTACATTTTGAATGAGGAAGGGGTCCATGTTGATCCAAAAAAGATTCAGGTTATTTGAGAATGGCCCACACCAAGGACCCTCACAGAACTTCACAACTTTTTGGGTCTTGCAAATTTCTATCATAGGTTTGTTCTTAGATTTTCACATGTTGCATGGTCACTAACCCAAGTGACTAAAGGAGGAGCTAAAGCTACATTTTAGTGGGGTGAAATACAACAAAGTGCATTTGAGAATTTGAAGAACAGACTGTGCTCAGCCCCTGTTCCTACCTTGCCAGATTTGCATCAACCTTTTGAGTTGATGACAGATGCATCTAAATATGCCATGGGAGTTGTCATCATGCAACATGGCCATATTTTTGCATATCATAGTCAAAATTTCACTGATACAGTTAGGAAATATCCAACATATGATAAGGAGCTCTATGCCATTGTGCAAGCCTACAAACAATGAAAACACTACATCTTGGGAAAAGAGACGGTCATCCACACTGACCACAGACCATTGGAATTCATCCAAACACAGAGCAAACTATGAAATGAGAGGCACCAAAAGTGGGCCACATATATTCAAAAATTTCATCTAATAATCAAACATAAAAAATGGGATCTCAAATACAACAGCAGATTATCTGAGTGATCTGCCAATTACTGCACTCACAACAGTTCTTGACTTATGCAGACATGAGACTGTCACTTGGGGTGCTCTGTATGAAGCAAATCCTACCTTTGCTAATACATATTAGGTGATTTAAAAAGGTAAACATGTTTCTTATTTCTATTTAAAAGATAATGTCCTCTATCATATGGGGCACATCTGTGTTCCAGCTGCAGAGCAACATAAGATGATATGGGAAGCACATTTCATTAGGATAGCTAGACACTTTGGTATAGAGAAGACATTGGCAGTTCTTTAAAAACACTTCTACTGGCCCCATATGCCAAAGGACATGGAAAGATATATCAAATCTTGCACCCCATGTGCGATAGTTAAGCCAACAAATAAGAAGCAAGGATTGTACACGCCATTGCCAGAGCCAACCAGGCCTTGGGAATCTGTCTCAATGGATTTTCTCTTAGGTTTGCCCACTTCAAAACATGGTAAGGAATATATTTTTGTGGTATTTGATCATTTTTCAAAAATGGCTAACATGATTTCTTGTAAGAAAAATATATCTGCTGAAGAAATTGCTCAACTCTATTTTAGTCATGTATGGCTCCATTTTGGTCTCCCCAAGTCCATTATCTTAGATCGAGATAGCAGGTTCCTGAGCATCTTCTGGTCCACTCTGTTGGGTGAATATTTTGTCACCAGCTAACTGATGTACAAAATAGGTTGTTTCAACCACAGCATAAGGGATTGATCAGCCAAATGTGCAGGTCTACCACATCAAAAGGAGACAAATCTCTCCTCTCATCAAGGGGAGGTTCCCTATAAATATGAGGCCTTATATACTATATATATGCTGAAAATAACACTCAGAGGTAGGACAACACCATCCATCTCTCTTTTTTCAGAGATGATGTTCACAAACAAAGGAGAAATCCTGCGTGATTGCTGGAGGTACTTCTCTTTTTTTAGAAGTAATACTCAGTCAACAGCCAAATTCCTTCCTGGGTAGTAAAAGTAACTGGAACAGGGCGCAATAACCAGCAGAATGAGGTGTAGCACAAAGTCTTCACCTCAACTACCAAAGAGTGAAATATATGAAGGAAAATGGGGGCACAAATTCATCCCAAGATCCTTTACATAAAAACATAAAAACAAACACGCTAAAGACAATTGTAGTAGCACAAAGTCTCCCACAGTTGGCTTCAGGACACCTTTCAGATTACTTCCACTAGTTTTGCTTATTTAATTAAATGGACAAGAATGCATTCAAGAAACAGACATAAGAACAATTACCTTAACAACACAAGCTATTCCAGCACAAATTCTAAAATGTCACTTGCTTTCTCATTCAAATAAAGAAATATGATTAACAATCTGAGCTCAAAGTCTCAAGAAATGCCTTTCAATTTGGGTAGAGTTTTGCTTCTATAACAGAGAGATCTCCTTTGCATAAAATAAGAGATTACAATATATAGCAGCCAAGAAAGACTTGGTGCTTTGTTTCACAAAATGGCCCATGCTGCATTAAATGCCTTGAATGCATGGGCCATTCTAGAACAGGGCATCGCCTTAATTGTGGCATGTCAATTCATCTCAAGTGTCTCCTCCAAAGTATAGGCCGCCTGGTCTTCTCCCTGATATTTGTGCAGCTGTCCACTTTTCCTTTACTCGATGGAGAAAAATAGGTCATGTTCTTGAGTGCTCACACTCTCTGATGTCCACCTGGTGGACTGTTTCACCTATCAAAAATAAATCTCCTGTAGATATTTTTGGTTTTTCCCTCTTATTCCCTCTTTCTTTGTTGTATTTTATCCTTTTCTTCGTGATCTGAGTTCTCAGGCTATCTCTTCCCTTTCTACTGGCTCATTCAGCTTCTTCTTCATCTGGTCGTTGAGTTTGTTTTAAAGTTTTGTGCCATATTTAAAAATAAATGGGCACTTTGTTACCTTGAATTTGACATTTGAGGGGATGTCACTAATCACTGGTTGCTTGAACCACTTTGAACCTTGAACCATTGAACCATGAGAGTTCATTGGTTCAACTGTTCAGGCGGTCTTATCAGCTCCTTGGATCAATTGGTTCTTTTGTTCAATCGGATCCTTGGTTCAATTGGATCCTTGGTTCAATCAGTTCCTTGGTTCAATCGGTTGAACCACTTCTTCGAACTTGTCTCTAGAATCTTTCGTTTCCTTCCTTTGCTCAAAGCTTCCTTGTGAACTTTGAAATTCTTGAATTGGTTGAACTCTTTGAACCATTTGAACCTTTGAACCATTTCAGTTCAGAGTTCAATGGTTCAACAGTTCATCCTCTTTCTTTGAATCCTTTGTTTCCATAAGTCTTTTGAACTCTATTGAACCTTTGAATATTTTGTTCCTTCAAACTTTCTGGATCCTTTTCTTTTCTGTTGAACTCGTTGAACCTTTGAACTTTGAACTCTTTTGGTTCAAGGTTCAATGATTCAATCTTTCTCCTTCAAAGTCTTATTTTCTTTAAGTCTTTTGATCTTATTGAACTCGTTGATCCTTTGAACTCGTTGAACCATTTTGGTTCAAGGTTCAACGGTTCAATGGTTCAATCTTTACTCTTCGAAGCCTTCTTTTCTTTAAGTCCACAGAACTTATTGAACTTTGAACTTGTTGAAGTCTTCGAACTCGTTGAACTCTTCGAAGCGATTGAACTTCTTTGAAATCATTGAGCACTTAATTCTTTTTGAACCTTTGAACTCATTGAACCTTTGAACTTTGATGAAGCGAGGTTCAATGGTTCAAGGGTTCATTCCATTTGTTTGAAACCTGCTGCTAAGTCTTTTGATTGAACCTCGGTGTTGAACCAGCCTTGAAAATTCCTAAGTGTTGGAACTTCTTTCTGAGAAAGCCTACCTATTGAACCTGTGAGTTCTTTAGCTAAAAATGTTTGGATAATTGAAGAACATGAATACTCAGAACATTTTTTAGAAGGGAAGAGAGAATTCTAGCCTGCAGGACTAAAATAGTTGATATGTTGTCCCAAAAAAATGAGTGGCAGATTTTGGGAACAACACACTCTATGGAAGATGATAGATACCAAGTTGATGAAGTCCACAACCTTCCATCCACAGACTAATGATCAGGCATAGGTGGTGAACCACTTGATTATTCACATGATTCAGATGTATCACTCCAAACATCCACGTACATGGGATGAGGGGTTTCTTTTCATACAACATGGATACAATCGGTCCCTGCACATATCGACCAAGCACAGTCCATTACAAGTATGCTTCAAGTTCCAACCCATGGCACCAATTGATATAGTTGTTCCATTCTCCACCATGGAATTCACACCTCATGGAAGATCTGAGGTAGCAAAAGCAATAAAGTTCATTAAACAAATGCAACACATCCAGTAGCAAGTTCATGACATCTTGGAGAAGATGAATCAGAAGTATAAGCAACACCATGACAAACATAGGATTGCACACCATTTTGTTGTGGGTGATAAGGTTTGGTTATAGCTTCAAAAAGAATGACTTGTAGGCTCATAAATAAAAATTTAGCCTCTGCGATATGGTCCCTACACCATCACCAATAAATTTGGAGAAAATGCTTTTGAATTGAACCTACTAGCCTACCTTGGTTTGCATCCAATATTCAATGTGGAGCTCCTCAAACCATATCATCCACATCTATTAGACACTTCAGTCATAGCAGAATAAATTGACATTGATGAGCTTGATCCACAGAGTTTTAATCTAGTGGAGGAGGATCATATTGTGGACACATGGATGAAGACAACTAGAGGACACTCTATTATGCTTTATCGAGTGGTCAAAGGGGCCAGCTTAGCCACCAAGGTGAGTGGTTCATAGAGAAACAAATCAAGACACAACTACCACACTTGATGAGGAACATTGATGCAATGGGGACCATTTATTTTCAAGGAGGGAAGGATGATCTGGGCAGCAATTTAGGTGACAATTTGGGTGACAGTTCCACCCCATTTGATGACGGAACTTCTAGGAGCCATAACTTTTGCACCGTAGCTCTAGTTGACTCACAATTTGAACTGTTGGAAAGATAAGAATGAGGGGAAAGTCATGAGATGGCATGGAGATATACTCAATGAATTTTGACTCATAAAAACCCAATGGAAGTTCCCCAAATTTCAATTTTAGTAGTGCAATCTAAAAATAGGAAGTTTCTAAAAATAGTAATTCCTTGAATTTTATATTGTTTTAAAGCGTGGAAGTCAAACCAATTAATCTCCCTTGAGATTGGTGACCTTCCACATCCTCCACCTACTTTAAAAATAGGTATAAATAAAGATGTAACCTGAAATGGAAAATCAGACATCTCTTCCCAAAGATAAGCATATAGTTGTATTGTAATCTTGAGTAATAATACATCTCTTCTCAGAGAATTCATTGTTACTGTGTTATCTCTTTGTTCTTGAGATATTTATCAACCATAACTTCTGATTTTTGGATCAAGACTCTACATAAATTTAGGTAATATCTTCTATCCACTCTATTTACATTCTATACAGATCATGAGGCCTTGAAGTGTCTTGTCAACAAACTAGTACAACATGGGAGAATTTGTCGTTGGATTGTCCTATTCCAAGAATTTTAGTTTTTTATAGTAGTGAAGCTTGGGAAAACTAACTGTGGACCTAATACTTTATCCCAAATTGAGATTGGAGAACCCCCACATGCCATAAAAGATGATCTTCCTAATGTACAACTCTTTCAATTTGTTTGAGTACTTAAAAACTGGAGGATATTGTAGCATTTTTCAACTCTAGTTGTGCGTTTGATTCCCTCATTACATAAGAGAAAAAGTAATTTGTAGTCCATACCATACCTTATTAACTCATAGAAGGAGATCTTTATAAAATGGATCATGACAAGGTGTTATGCCACTATGTAATGCAACATGAGTGCTCTGAGGTGCTTTGAGAAGTCCACGAAGGTATGCCAGAGGACACTATGCTAGAGAGGTTACTGCGTATAAGGTGTTACTTGCCAAACTCTGGTGGCCAGCTTTATTCAAAGATTCAAAGGCATATGTTAGGCAATTTGATGTCTACCATCACGTAGGAAAACCTGACATGAAAGATGATATGCCCTTACGACCCATTCCTTCTCAAGAATTGTTCAAAAAGTGAGTTATTGATTTTTTGGGGCCCATCACTCCAGTAAGATGATAAATGGGCTCTTAGTACATCATTGTAGTAACTGACTACCTCACGCACTGGGATGAAGTAACACCAACAAAAGACGTTACTACAATGACTATCATGCAATTCATCTAAGAGAACGTTATAACACAGTTGGGATGTCACCTAAGTTTCACCAGTGACCATGGAACCCACTTCCTAAATGAGATGATTTATATCTTGTTGGTTGAGTTCATGATCGTGCACCACAAGACAACATACCAACCATAGGCCAATGGAATTATGGAAGCATTCAAAAAGATCCTTAGTACCATTTTCACAAAATATGTAATGTTGGTCGGATTGATTGCGATGATAGAGTATCTACAATACTTTAAGCCTACCAAACTACATACAAGTGCCTCAATAAAAGCACACCATTCAAATTAGTGTATGGAAAGGAATCGATTATACCAGTAGAGTTCTTGGTCCCATCTCTCCACATAGTGTGTATGGGAAAAATAGATGATGAGGCCTCTTTGAAATCCCAATTAGATGATTTGATGAAACTAGATGGGACTTGGTTTCTCACCCATTAGAGTCAGGATGTCAAGAGATGCAAATAAAAAGCATGACCTAATCGTCATCTAAAGAATAAATTCCTTTCTCCAACATGAAAGTTATGTTATATGACTGCAATTTCATGTGTCACCCTGGAAATCTTTGCATCTATTGGGATGGTCCATTCATAATACTTAGTATTTGACCTAGTAGGGCTTGTCGATTAAAATGAATTAATGGTCAGTTCGTCCCAAGGCACTATAATGGCAATTGATTTCGATCGTATTTTGATTTAGTTTAACTAAAATTTTGTAATCAATACGGCTTAAGGCCATTAGGTTATATTTTGCTACTTTCAATAAAAAACATTGCCCTTGAGGCGTGCATCTCTTCTTTTATGTAATCTTGAGTTTTTGTACATAATGTGTTTTCATGGAGGACCAAGAACCCTTTTAGTTTGGGGTAAGAAATCATATATGTTAATGTAATAATGATAAGTACATAAGTTAAATAGGACACATAAGACATGTGGGTGCACAAGTACCAAAGTTGTGAAAGTCATCTAAGGCGCACAAGTGATTAAAAGTGCATGAGTCATTTAATGCACTTCGAAAGCACTTCAAGAGGTTCTCACCATATGAGTAACAATTGGTCTCCACTACTTTGGAAAGGTGGAACACAATTATTTTCCACTTCCAAGAATGGTGCAAGAAGGGATGGGCCATTAATGCAATGAGGTTAGTTATGGTGAGAAGTGTGTGAATAGAATGGTGGGACAAAACCATTAAGGAATTAAATGCTTAATATAATATTTGAAGTATGAAGGCCATTAAAAGATTTGCATTTATGGCTAAAAGTGACAAGGGAAGGAATTAATGAAGGTAAACCCTCTGAAGAGCCTATAAATAAGATTGAAAAAGCCATTTTACACTTTACTTTATGTTAATCTTTGAAGTGCTAAGAGCGAGCGACAAACCAGAGACCACGATGAAATCAAATTTCTTGTAGAAAAGAGTGTTTAAAAGGTTGGTGAAATCATGAAGGTTGTTACTCAGGTGAGAAGGGAGGTTGTTAAGTCCAGATTGGTGGATAGGAGTGGAAATCTCTGGAGTTGGAGATTGCAAGTCCACCATTGATGAAGCATGAAACTCAAGAGCTGAAGTAAGTTAGTCTACCACCACGTATTCATTTGTAAACATGTGATGGCCATAAATTAAACTTCAAGCACCATAAAGGGTAATGCAGCCAAATAAAAAAGCTAAAATACTCGAGAAGCTTCCGACTGTAACAGAGGAGGAAGAGGTGAGTAGAGGAGATTGGTTCCCTATTAGAGAAGAGGCTTTGAAGAACTGAGAACAAAGACCAAAATAAATACAATAAACATAAGGAAAGGTAATAGAATGCATAAAAGTAGAAAAAGAAAAGATGGTGAATAAAGGGAAGCAAGCATAGACCTCATTAGCATAGAACGCCCCAACATCTCCCCCTCCATCTCTATTAATAGAGGAGATTTAATAACCAGAGTCGGTATTATACACGGACAACTAGGTCTCCAAGGTATCAACTACGAGCATCTTTGATTATAACCACCGCCAATTTGGAAATGATGTAGATTTTCAAAATGGCTACTAAGTCAAGACCACCAATACAAGAAATCAAGTGGTCTATGACTTGTCTATTAAAAATTAGCTGGACTAGGAAAATCTCTTCTAACTCTTTGAGCTACCATACTTTGGAAAACCTATAGAGGTAGTACAGTTCCTCCTCTCGTGTGTCCATGAGGACCACATCTACTTTGTTGGGTGAAACATGAAGATCACCCTAGAAAGGATCAACAAAGTCATGGGACTACATTACATAGGGATAAACGTGTTGGATGACTTCGCTGATATGGAAGAGATTTACAAGACTATCATGTCACTCATATACGAGAAGTAGGGGCATGCAATGCACATTAAGAACTTGTAAGATCCTACTCTCAAATTCATGGTGTGGATCATTTCCATCAAGATCAGAGGGACTGATCAATGGAAGGAGGTGGACATGGCCCACCTATACATTGCCCACCAAGTCTCTTATAGACTAAAGTACAAATGGGCATTGTACTTTATCCAAAAAATAATTGAGGATGCAGAGAAGGTCCACAAGACACCCATGTATAGGTTTCCTTTGGGAGCAATCCTTTTATTGTTGATCTTCAACGAGATCAAGGTGCCAGATTATAGCTTAAGCTCATTGACGTGGGTGTACCCTCCCACTCATAGGTCTCTTGTTGAGTGCTTCAAAGCATTCACTTGTCCCTAGCAAATTACCCATCATACAAAATGAAGATTAGGTATTATTTGACGGGATGAAGATGGTGTTTGGGAATGAATGATGCATCTTAAAAAATGTACCCCCTTAGTTGCAGATCAAGCATAATTTACTATAAATCAACATTAATCCTTGGTGCACATTCTCATGAATCCATCAAGAGAGATTTTAACATGGCTCAAACTGCCATATGCCTTCTCTACACAATACTTCATCAATTCCATCAACTAGATATATGATGTGCAGCCAATTAGTTTGTAGGTATAATGGATCGACAAGGAGTGCCACACCCTCTGGAAAATGTATGTATATCCAGGCAAGAAGGCCTTTATAGAGAGGATGAAGATGGACTTAATTGATATCAAGGTTAAGGATAGCTTGGTCGAGGAGAAAGTCCATAAATTATTCTATATGCTATGCCCTTGCCAGTACCCTAAAGACAAAGACCCTAAAGAGAGGCTCCCCTAGGCACCACAATCATAAAGGAGATGGATGGATACATTATCCATTTCAAGTGGGCAACAAGCCCAACAAAAATGACAAAGGATAGTGGAGGTGCAACCCTCCAGACCCACTACTTCTCACCCTTCCATGTCATTCTACCTCCACCTCACACTTCACTTTCACCACCTCATCCACCTCCATCCCCTCCTCATACTTCATCACCTCCTACCTCACCTTCCCCTATTCGTTTCACTCTATCTTACTCACTTACCCTAAATCCATTATATCCTCAGCCAACTCCCCCACCTTCTCCACCTCCATGACCACCTTCACCTCCACCATCTCCAAGGATTGCCATAGGATCAACCCCAAAACAACCTTTAAGGTGAGTGCCCCAATAGGATACCCCTTAGGTACAAATCCATAGTTTAGGATTAGACTCTGAAAAGATTCCATCCCTAGAATAGGAGGTCCATCCAGTGATCCCCAACATGATGTTGGATTGGGAGCTAGTGAGATGGCCATAAGAAGCCATCAAGAGGATGAGCTCCAGTAGGACCCAGACAAAGGGAAGGGGTCAGCCAAAGAAGAATAAGAACAAAGAGAGACATCTATTATGCATGAATGTTACCAATTTGGTGTAAAATATAAGGACCTCTATCTTTTGTCACACTTCCACCCTAAGGACACGACTCCAAAAAGAAGCAAGCATGTGCCCTTCCTTTTAGAGATGTAGAGTGAGGAGCCCCAGTTTCAAATTCCTCTATATTGTATTTTTTTTGGCCCAGATGCTCCAAGATAGCCAAACCTAATGAGAATTGATTCATAGAGGCTCACTTTAATAATGACAAGTGTCACATTTTTGAAACTCGACATGGAAATAACATGCTAGAACATTTTGTCAGATTTTGATGCATGCACGATAGAAAGAAAACATGCCAAAGTAGTTGATATGTAAAATAGAGTGATTGCAAAGAAGCAAACACTCATCAAGGAAGTGGCCTCCTTTAAGCAACAAATCCAAGAGGCCACCGAGGCTAAGGTAAGGGTTTTAAACCTTTACAAAATAATTTTGAAGAAGGATTTGGTGCTTGTAGATGGTGTACCACTAGACAAGGATGCCATTGGGAAATTAGAAACCCTGGTTAAAATTTTGCTCAATAAACACAAGGAGTGTCCTGCACCAAGAGATGGGGAGAGAAATGGTTTAATAGTTCACCATGGTAGTAGACATTTGCAAGCACGCCTTGTAGAGAGTTGGGGAAGTTATCCCCATTTTAGATAATATTTTTCTGTGGCTCACGTGCCCAAATGATGTCTTGGAGGCTCGACTCCGAGTTGAATAAATAAAGAGGCAATAAGTAGTTGATGTTTCCCTTTTAATAAAGATCATGATGAGCATGTGAAAGCATTCAAAGACATTGAAACGATGGAGGAATCCATTAATAACCATCGTCAAAAAATAAATGTGAGTTTTACCACACTCTGAGGATAGGTTGATAAGGAGGTCTATGCATTAGAAGACATTCAAAAGGATGCTAACGCAGCTCTAGATTAATAGGTAAAGAAGATCAAGACTTCAACCCAACTCGAGGAGCTGAAAGAATTAAAATAGGCAATAAAGGGAATAACTACATAGGTCCTCGAAGCATTGTCCTATTGGGACAATTTGTAAAACAAAATTGAACAAAAGGTGCCTAAATTTTTAGAAGATGTTAATCTTAATCCTCCTCCAATGCCTTTAGTAGCCATGCCTATGGAAAGAGGCATGGTAGAGGGTTGGTTTCCCAAGTGTGGGTCTATATTTCAGCCTTGAGGACCAAACCCACTAGGCATCCCAAGTTGTGCCATAGAATTCCCTTGTAGAGGGAAAGATAATATAAAATCGAAATGGTCATCTAATGGCCTAATTTTAGTCTCCCTTATCAGTTTAGTTTCTAACTCTATATTGTCTGTATCCCAATTTTGTATATGTACTATGTCCAACTCAAAGGCATGAGCATGCACTATGGAGGGGGAACCTAGTTGATTTAGACTTGGTTCCTCAATTCTTGAAGTCTAGCTCTATTCTCCTTGATAGGATAAAAGAGGCAAAGAATGCGGCTCAAAAGTGATGTGTCCCTTGTGCATATCTACCTCCCTACAGCTCTTCACAACACTCCTTGAGGTTTCTCGATCTCTTCTCATGCCACTAACTCCCATTATCCTTTATTGAGTTTCATCATAATTTCATTTTCGTAATGTTTTCTAACTTTCTACCATGTTGAACCCACAATCTTTAATCAACCTCTAGTCTCCCCTTCCAAATGTGTGGCTCATGCATCAAAAAATTTAGCCTTCCATGGGTAGAGTTTCCAACCCAAGGTCAACAATTAGTTTCTTAATTTCAAAGGCAAACAAAGATAAATAGCATTCTCTCGCCTTACATAGAAACTAAATTTTTGCTTCCTCAGGACATGAATAGATGGTCATGGCATACTCCAAATGTAGTTATTCTGAATGCCTCTCCACCAAAATTTAACTGCTTATGTCCAAGGAACTCCAAGTCATGCTAAACTCCTATGTTGTTCAAGTGTCCAAGGCTACCTTCCTCCAAGATTTTAGGATCGTCCATGAGCATATCTAAGATCCAAGCATGTAAGAGAACTGAGACCTCAAAAAAGAATCTTTCATATAGAGAACTATAGAGCTTTTGCTCTACCCACTATCTTACGTAGATTCTTGGTTCAAGATACAAAATTGTAAAGTTGTCTTTGACACTGGTAACCCATTCTTCAATATTCTTTAACGTAATGTGCTCAAACATTTTCCCATGATTGTGATCCAATTTCTTTAGGACTCGATAATTTTTTTTTGAATAAAAGGAGTAAAAACTTTATTAAAACTTAGAACAACTGAATACAATACAACAAGCTCAAACCAAAGACCACAGAAAAACTAATAACAATAGCATCACGCCTCAACTCCACTTAAATCTTCAGCAAGAATATGTTCCAGTACTTGACCTAATTCACAGGGCATATGCTCCCACTCCTCAGCCTTACGACCATCTCTACCTTCAAACGCCCATTTTGCCAAACAATCAGCCGCCCTATTCCATTCCATTAGAATATGAGCATAAGATACTGAATCCATTAAGGAACTAACCTATAATATCTACTGCACTATCATAGCCAATTGCCAGCTCACATCTAAAATTTTCCTCTCAAGGAGAAAATTAATCATGACTTGAGAGTCAGCTTCACAAATCACCCTCCTTCACCCTAAAGCATAAGCTCGCTTCAAAGCATATAAGATAGCCAAGCCTTCCATCCTATTAACAGTCTGAACTCCCTTGTTTGCTGAGAAAATAAAAACCACTGATCCAGAAGAATCCCTACCAATCCCCCCGATCCCTGTTGACCCTGGATTACCCCTAGAAGATCCATCTGTATTAATTTTTAAAAGACCAGCGGGTGGGGGCAGCGATTTCCCCAATCGTTGAACTTTCTGCTTCCCTCGTATACCTCTCTTGATGCATGCTGAGACCAAAGATATCCCCTGTATGCCAAACCTGTCCACCATCTCAGCATCCCCTTTCTCCAGCAGCAAAGTAACCTCACTCTTTGCTTTAATAGATTCCTAGATCATTCCTTTAATTCTAATCTAAACCTGTTGAATCCCCAATTTTTCATCTCAAAAAATCCTACGGTTCCTTTCCAGCCAGACTTGCCAAAGTAGAAAAATAGGTTCAGCATACCACGTGTCCTACAAGAAGGGGGTCGAAGAGGGGGGACAACCCAATCTCGACAAAAAATCTACCAGGGAAAATGCGTGAATGCATTGGCACCTCCACACGTCCCACCAGAAATGCCATAATTGTAGAGTGAAGGAGCAACGGAAGAATAGGTGCGAGGAGTCTTCCTCCTCACTATTGCAAAGAACACACCTCGAATGGCCAACAAAGCCCCTCTTCTGAATATTATGCCAAGTCAAGCATCTATTCTAGACTAAAGTCCAAATAAAGTAGTTACACTTCGGCCAAGAAAATTTGTTTGACTTTTTTCCACCAATGAACTTCCCCCCTCCCTTCATATTGCTGAGAAATCAACTCCTGATAACCATAAGACACAGTATACATCCCCTTGCGATTAGGGGACCAAGCTAACACATCGTTGTCCATAAGTGCATTGCAGTTGCGACAAGATAGAATATAATTCAGCTTCGTGCACTCAGCCTCCAAACCAAGAATCGGCCACTCCTCTGGGGACTTCCATCTAGCGTCTGCCACTTTCCCCTGAAGGGAAAGGGATTTATAGTCACACACCCTAGTCCACCTAGCTTCACAAAACCTCTGGGACAAAATACTCAGTTGAAGATACTGGATAACTATGGGAGAGTAGCCATCCCAAGAGTCATGCCAGAACTACGCCTCAACCCCACTCTTGCAAATCTAGAATAAGACCCTCTTAATCAGCACTACTCCTTTCTTGAGATTAGTCTAAATCACTGAGCCTTTGCCTGTCAAGCTATACTGTGGGATATCCTTCTGTGGGATCCCAAAAAAATACTTATGGGATAAGACTTTGGCCCACACCTAATTCTGTTCCACACACCATCGCCAGTACAGCTTGGTTGCCAGAGCAATACCAAATAGCACTGATTGCCGTAATCCAAGACCACCAAACCTCTTTGGGCTACAAACTGCCTCCCACTTAATAAGGCTCCACTTGGTTGATGATAAATTACCAGCCCATAAAAATTATCTTGTTAAGGAATCAAGGTCCCTAACAAAGCTCATTGGTGTCACCTGGATCATACACCTATAGAGAGGAAGAGCCTACACCACTAATTGAATTAGCTGTACCTAACTAACAAAGGATAACCAGCGATAGATCCAATGATTCACTTTGACTCGAAACTTGTCCAGAATCACCTGCCATGACTCCTTAGACTGTCGGCTAGTAGAGATAAGAATCCCAAGATATAGTAATGGAAGACTCCATATTTGAAACCTCAGAATATGAGCCACTCTTCATTGTATGGAGGGTGGAGTGTTGAAAAAAAAATTGAAGACTTACCCTCATTAATTACCTGTCTTGAGGTAGCAAGGTAAGCATCTAAGCCTTTGCGAATATTAGATGCCTCCCTATGGTATCCATGCCCCTCAAAGCTGTGTCGTCCACAAATTAAAGGTGAGATTGTACAGGAAGGCCCCCTCCCCATTGCCAGCCCTGAATAGCACCACCGTCCACCTTCTTTTTGATCAGCCGACCCAAGCCTTCCACCAACAGAAGAAACAAGTAGGGAGAGAGAGGGTCACCTTGCCACAGACCTCGAGAATCCCCAAAGAGATTAGATTGCTCGCCATTAATCAAAACTGAAAAGGAGGTCGAATTTACACAACTCATAACCCAGTAGATCCAATTCTCCTCAAAACCAAAGGTGCCCAAAACTTTTTGGAAGAAGGACCACCAAACTCTGTCATAGGCCTTGGACATGTCCAACTTGATAAACATCACCTTATCATTAAACTGGGTCATGGAATGGATAGTCTCTGTAGCCACCACCACCCCATCTAAAATTTGTCAGCCCTCCACAAAGCCACCTTGCTCCTCGAAAATAAGCACTGAAAGCCACTTTTTTAACCTTTTCGAAATCAACTTAGATATAATTTTGTAAGTTACATTGCAGAGGGAAATGGGCCGAAATTGACTCAGCCAATCAGCCCCCTCCCCCTTGGGAATGAGAGCCAGGAAGGTAGAGTTCAGGGCTCGGAGCATTCACTTGTTCCTCTAAGATTCTTGTACAACTGCCAACAGGTCTAATTTGATGATTTCCCAAAATTCTTGAAAGAACCCAATCGAGAAGCCATCTAAGCCAGGTGCCTTTCCTTTTTGCATCATGAAAACAATCCTCTCTAACTCCTCCAAGGATATATCCCTCATCATATGCGTTTTCATTTCCATAGACACTAAAGAAGGAATACATGAGAGGACCTGATTCTCTACAACTGAGTCCTCCTACGCTTCCTCCTTAAATAAAGATGCAAAATACTACATTGTTTCATTAAAGATACCCTGCGTAGAAGAGACAATTTCCCCATTGTCTGTCACCAAAGAAGCTATCACATTACCATGTTGTCTAGCTCTCACTGTATTGAAGAAGAAGGTGGTGTTTTTATCCCCCTCTTGAAGCCATTCAATCCGAGCCTTTTGTTTCCAAAAGATTTCTTCTCTTAGCTCCCATTGCTCTAATGTTTTTAAAGCCCTGGCTTCCTCCCTCAACATTAACGTAGTCATTCCCTCCTCCCTAATGAATCTGTTAATGTCATTCAACTCCATTTGAGCCTCATTTTTCCTCTGAAAGATGTTCCCAAAACTTTGTCAGTTCCACCTTTTGAGCTAGTACTTAACAAATTGGAGAAGCTTAGCAAAAATATACATTGTTGTACCAACAACAGGCCTGCTTACCCTCCACCATTCAGCAACTCATCCAAACAGGTCTGGGTCCCTGAACCACATGAGCTAAAACTTGAATGATGGCTTCTGAGGCATGTGGGCTAAAGAAATAACTAGCTTTATGGGCCAATGGTTTGAACCTCTCCAATCAAGTATCTCCAGGCTCGAGGACCATATTCCACCCACCCAATAACAGGAGGTCATGAAACGGTCTATACGCTCAACAATGCACCTGTCACCCACCCTTCTATAATTCCAAGTAAAGCATCCATTACTGGGCTTGATATCCACTAGATTGAGTGCCAAAATATTATCCAGAAGCAATATAGAAGATGGCTCCAACCTTGCATTACCTCCCCGTTTCTCCGTTAAATCAAGAATAACATTGAAGTCTCCAGCAATAATCCAAGGTAGGTAAGGAAATAATCTATGAACTAAGTGAATATTCCTCCAAATAAGAAGTTTACCTTGGAAATCTGTAGGAGCGTAGACATTAGAAAAAAGGACAGATTTACCTGACTCAATACACGAAGCAACCATGGATAAAGAGGACTTAAAGGAAATCCAAGACACTGGTTGGATCTTTCACGGATTCCAAAAACATGCCACACCCCTTGAACATCCTTGAGCTCCAATGCACTGACATAGACCATGCCTCCATAACTTAGGTGTGATACTCCTCATATCCTCCACAGAAACCTTAGTCTCCTGAAGAAAGAGAACATCAGGCGCATGACTTCTAACTAGTTCTCGAACAACCTTTTGTCTAGGGCCACTATTCAGGCCCCTTACATTCCATGAAATAATGATCATTTCAGAGGAGTTAAAAAGTGGGAGTCCAAGGTCTTAACAGAACTTGACTCTACTAAATTCTCTCTAATCATCTTAATTTTCTCCATGACCTTCTTTCGCCCCAATTTAACACTTTTCTCTAATGTCCCCTTCTTCCCCTCTTTTTGAAGAATGCCCAAGTGAGAAGAAGATTTACCTCGCTTATCCATTTCTGTAACTGCAATCTTTGCTAGAAGATCCACGTCCTCTACGCTCTGTCCCAGATCTCCATTTGTCTCCACAACCATTTGTTCTCCTATCTGCCCATCCGTGACCATGGGTAAGGCTGACTCCTCATGAAGAGCAAAATGAAGATTGGATGAGTTAATCTCTGGTCCAGATCCTCCCACAAGCTGCTCCACACTCATTAATCCCGGGTTCACTTCTTGCTAGCCCAATTCATCCAAGGCCTCAAACCTATTAAAAGAATCTTCATCCTGTCGCTCCATAAGGGTCCTCTTCTGGCCTCTATTTCATTTTTGAGCTTTCACCTAAACAAAACCTTTAGCATCCTTGCCCTCACCAACCCCAGACTTCTTCCCTTTATCAGCACTAGGAGTGATACTAGGGGGCGGCTGAGGTTGTTGTTCCACTAGCTTGGCCTTCAGGCATCTTCACGTCAGGTGGCCATATTCATGACATAGGCGACACTTGAAAGGAAGGGTTTGATAGTCCAGTTGTTGCACCCAAAAATATGACCCTGCACTCATCTCCACCGCATCTGGCAGTGGTTTACTCAAATCAATTTTTATGCAAATTTCTAGCAAAAGTCATAACTTTCTTACCTAAGGTTTGTGTTGAAGACTCCACCGGCCTTCTGAGCATTGAAGTTAGCATCTGAAGAACATCCTCTCGACAACATTCTATAGGAAATCTAGGTAACTGAACCCACATCAAAACCCGATTTGGTAATTTCTCAGAAGGATTAGATCCTGCATGCCAGGGTTTGATGAAAAGTCCAACCTAATTGTAAAAATAAGGCCCACCCTCAAAAACCCTATTTCGATTAGCCAAGCATAGAAACGTCACCATGAAATAATTTTTTGCCAGTAACGTGACCTCCATTTTGCCCTCTGGTTCCCGCACTCTCCTGACCCAACTCAGTTTGGGTCTCTCCTTGCACCGCTCTAGGCAATAGTTAATCTTCATGATTTGGGATCCCCCAAGCGAGCTCAAATCCATCGCACCTGTAGTCTAGGAAAAAAATGCATTTCCAAGTGTTCTTGCTTCCTGCCCCAGCATATGTAAGCCCACTGCTTTGCTAAAACTCCTACCAGGCACATTCTTAGAAGGTTTCCTCTGAGCCATAACCATGCCCTCCTTGGACCATTCTCAGCATAAGACTCCTCAGCTCTCCCCATGCTCTCAACCCCCCACACTTCTCCTATGCAATCACTGCCACGGCTAAGACAAGCTAGGGCACGACTGCCCTAGCTTGGCGTCGAGTTGCAGAACCAAAAATCCATATATCATGTGTCCATAGTTCCTTTAGGACCTAATAATGGAACCAAAATGTTTGGTTCTTTTAATTAGTTCCAACTTCAATGTTGAAGTTTCCCCCTAACAAGCTAGCACATTGACCCTATCGTACAAGAGTTAAGTCTCGTGCACTCACCCAAAGTGCATAACGAAAGACCGGTTCTTGAAGGCTTTGTAACATAATGAAGTAAGTTTGTCCATCTTTCATAATACAGTTGTTAAAAGATTATTTAACACCATAAATGTACTATTATTATCCTTATTATCCTAAATTTAACTAAAACTATAACTAGGATCACCATTATTATCTAAAAGCTGTGACTATTAGGTTCTCTATTTATGTCAGTGTTGAAGCCTCTTCCCAATAGGATAGCACGCTGGCCCTATCACATGAGGGATGAGTTTCACGTGCTCGCCCGAAGCATGCAAGGAAAGATCAGTTCCTGAAGTCTTTGAAACATGACATGTGTTTACTCATTTCCTATCAAACAAATATCATACTATTGTTTCTTAAGATAATCGATTATACTACCATCACAAGCTAAATACAATAAAGACTCATGAATTTATTCACTTAACACATTTCAAAATTAAAATAGTTATTAGTCCATTGCTCAAAGTACCATATCATAAACATTGAATCCTCATTAAGTTCTTACAGATTACAAGACATAATGTTTTTTATTCCTTCAAAGGTTCACACCCCCATTCCCTCACGAATGCTTACAATAGGGGTTTTTATACTTGTTTTTCCCAATCCAAGTGTCAAGTTCCCAACTCAAAATGAACACATGGCACATAGATGCTCAACAGGCTAAGAGTCATGGCTCTTACAATTAATTATTCCTATAAAATATAGGGCTCTATGCTCCTAGATTCTTGATCTATGTTATATATTCGTTTCCAAGTGTTTCATTCCTCATGGGTTATACAAGGCCTTTAATCGGTGGGGTCAAAGTGTCTTATTTGATTTATTCTTCAAATGACTCCCATATTCCTCATGATCCACTTCCCTTGTGTTCCCCCAGTCCTATACTACTTATTTTAGGTCCTCTATTCTCGAGTGCCTCATGCCACATTTTCTTTTGACTGGGTCCTCTCACATTGGGCCTTTTGCACTATTGTCCTTACACATCTTTCAACTCTCACATTGCTAGTCTCACGCCATGGTCCTGTTGGGATAATAACGGAAGCACACAATTGATTACCAAGCAACTTAACATGCAGAAATTAACCATAATCAACAAGTAACTAGAATTCAGAAATAACACATGATATGAGAGACAATACACAACTTGTATTAAAACTCTTTCAGAAGGAAATACAACAAAGAAGGCTGCCACAGTTCTTCTTCCTTACACACCTCTAGGGCTCCCACACCTCTAGGGCATAAACAGTAAATCTTCCCTCAAAGCTCTCTCCCTTAGGTCCCAACACCCAACTCAAACACAGAGTTGGTGTTCACCTTACACCTGTGCTCCATGCACTCCACAAGTGCTCCACGCACTCCACAAGTACACAAACGTACTTCAAGTAGATCTCCCCTGAACCTACAACAACCTACACCTCAACAGACCTTACTTATGGAAGGATCTTCCTTGCCTTCCTCTTTGCTCTCTATGAGTACCCACTGTACTCCAAGTAGATCCCACCTGATTCTGCTCCCTGTTGTGTTGTTGTCCTCTCTGATCTTGCACACCTACAAATCAATCTAGTTCTGCACACCTGTGAACCTTGACCTTGCACACACATACACCTACAAATCAATGATCTTACTTACCATGTAGATCTCTTAAAGTAGCCATGCTCACCTGATGACCAAGATCATACATAAATGAAGAACCCTGATGATTCTCCAATCCAGCACCCACACTTGGTACTGTGGCACTAGGAAGAACACACCATTGCTCTCTTCACACACAGAAGGAGCTTATATTATTGCTCTCTTACTCTCTAGCACAAGTTTACAATACAACCAATGAGTCTCTTAAATAGATCTCATGTAAACAATAATTAGACACCTAATTACAATAATTAGATCTGCAGCTTCTAGTCTAAATTTGGCTCTTGACATGCAAACACTTGGTTTGTTAGCTAACTACCCATAATACATGCAGCTCAAACCACACAGGTGACCGACATCGGTCCCTGTCTGCCTGGGGGTGTCGACGCCGACCGACTTCTGATCGACGTCGATTGCCTTCTGTCTCTTCCCTGTCGACGTCGGTTGGCATGACCGACGCCGACAATAGTAACACTCAGCAACCTTCTTGAAACCTCCTCTTCTGTTTGCATCAATGAAGCTTTTAGCTCCATAACCTAACAATCTCCCACTTGGAGATAAATAGCTACACTGTACCTGTACCTGTACCTCGTCTAATTTATTTCCTGGCTTGTATCCCTCTTCAAGCTCAATCCTAAAGACAACCCACCACACAACCTGTGGTGCACCTCCTGTCATCCGAGTACCCTGCCACATTTGAACCTACAATCCCATGTAGTGAAGTCTTGACCCTGCATGTATACCTGCTGCTGGTCCCTCTCAAATCCCTGAGAACCCACTTCTCTGAATTGGCTCCTAACTCTCTGACAGCTCCCACTGCTTGGGAAAACTCAGGTCTATACCAGACCTCATGTGATTTCAGACACTAAACTGTCCAGCCCTTGGTGTGCTCCGATTCTACATCCTAAACCTTGCCAACACCTGATTCACATCAGCTCCCACTGGAGACAAAATCAACCTATGATCTCCCATGTCTCCTATGCCAAAAAATTTTGCTGCTCCAAATTCTTCATAGCAAACCACTGAACTAATCTTACCCTTAGCTCAGCAAAACCCTGTATGTACAAACCTGATAGCAAACATACCATCCACATACAGTAACAGGATAATGTCATGACCATCATCTCCCTGGTAAGACAAACCACAGTAGTTACTCTGACATTGACTAAAGCCCTGCTTTGTCATCCACCTGTCAAAACCTGTACCACTATCTTGCAGCTTCCTCAAGACCATATGCCCTGGTCTTCCATCTCACGTGTCCGTTCACTCTATTCTTCAACTAAGGTATCCATTTGTCTCTATGCTTTCATACCCACTGGCAACCCTACCAAATCTCCGCTTGGTTCTGCATCATAATCCTGCCATGCTCCCACTGTTTCCTGGATCCTTCCTCCTCTGCAATCAGCAACTAGTATAAAGAAGAGGAACAACGAATTTGAGGCTTACCACCTTCAATCCTCCATATGGGCATTTGAGACTCCTTGACAGCTTGCTGTCCACCCAAAATTCGTTACAGTGACCGACCTCGGTCACCACATAGTCTGCATCCGACCAACGTCGGCTCCCATGCCCCTGTCCTCACTACCAACCCTGCCGACGTCGGTGTCTCCTGTCACCGACTCGGTCCTCCTGACCAACGTCAGTCTTACCTACTACCGACGTTAGTTTTCTTACCGACGCTGGTACCTGTGTTTTCCTGTGAGTGATGACTTTTTACCCGTGAGCTCCTTTGAATCAAAACCCATGTCCAAACTGCCTTGCTCAGAAGTATCCAGCCCCATCCACTATTCTCTGTTTGCCATCTCCTCCATAAACACCAAGGCTTTCCAGTTCTTAAGCCTATCAAATATATCAGTCTTCCTCTTAAGAACATGCATCTCCTTCTTGCTCATGTGACCAAGCCTACAAAGCCATGTCTCCACAACAGAAGAAGAATCAGTAATATAAACAAGTAGATAAAGAGTACCTATTTTCTTACCACCAGCTAATTCAAGTGCATCCGATGTGAGAGTTCTTATGCATCTCTCATCACCCAACTTTTCTGAAGAAATTAGCCACATCTCCAAACCTAGGACCTGCATGACCTCCTTCAACACCCATGTGTTGACCACCTGCAATTTCAGCTTCACTTCCCCTTTGCCAATTCTTGTACAAGGCTCACCAGCTCCTCTCCCTGGGGCTGCATTGAAAGAGGCAACATAATCTATTATCCAAGATTCAACTTTATCCAAGAAACCTCCCAAAGCATCTTGTGCAACAACACCTGCAACATCTGCATCTTCAATTCCTTCATGTTGATCTGCTACCAACCAACAATCTTCTTTTACCTGCTCTTTCTTTCCATAGGACCGTAAGTGACCATCTGTGCTTTTCAACTCCTCCATTCTTAGCTTACTTTGATCTGCCATTGCTCTACTCCCACTCAATCAAAAACCCCTGAGAGTGACCTATAACCAAACACAAAACCTGCTCCCTGCAACCTTCGCTCTGATACCACGTGTTGGGATAATAACGGAAGCACACAATTGATTACCAAGCAACTTAACATGCGGAAATTAACCAAAATCAACAAGTAACTAGAATTTAGAAATAACACATGATATGAGAGACAATACACAACTTGTATTAAAACTCTTTCAGAAGGAAATACAACAAAGAAGGCTGCCACAGTTCTTCTTCCTTACACACCTCTAGGGCTCCCACACCTCTAGGGCATAAACAGTAAATCTTCCCTCAAAGATCTCTCTCTTAGGTCCCAACACCTAACTCAAACATAGATTTGGTGTTCACCTTACACCTGTGCTCCACGCACTCCACAAGTGCTCCACGCACTCCACAAGTACACAAACATACTTCAAGTAGATCTCCCCTGAACCTGCAACAACCTGCACCTCAACAGACCTTACTTATGGAAGGATCTTCCTTGCCTTCCTCTTTGCTCTCTATGAGTACCCACTGTACTCCAAGTAGATCCCACCTGATTCTGCTCCCTATTGTGTTGTTGTCCTCTCTGATCTTGCACACCTGCAAATCAATCTGGTTCTGCACACCTGTGAACCTTGACCTTGCACACACATACACTTGCAAATCAATGATCTTACTTACCATGTAGATCTCCTAAAGTAGCCATGCTCACCTGATGACCAAGATCATACATACATGAAGAACCCTACTGATTCTCCAATCCAGCACCCACACTTGGTACTGTGGCACTAGGAGGAACACACCATTGCTCTCTTCACACACAAAAGGAGCTTATATTATTGCTCTCTTACTCTCTAGCACAAGTTTACAATACAACCAATGAGTCTCTTAAATAGATCTCATGCAAACAATAATTAGACACATAATTACAATAATCAGATCCACAGCTTCTAGTCTAAATTTAGCTCTTGACATGCAAACACTTGGTTTGTTAGCTAACTGCCTGTAATACACGCAGCTCGAAGCACACATGTGACCGATGTCGGTCCCTGTCTGCCTGGGGGGTGCCGATGCTGGCCGACTTCTGACCGACGTCGGTTGCCTTCTGTCTCTTCCCTACCGACGTCGGTTGGCCTGACCGACGCTGGCGACAGTAACACTCAACAACCTTCCTGAAACCTCCTCCTCTATTTGCATCAGTGAAGCTTTTAGCTCCACAACCTAACAGGTCCTCCCACATCATGGCTCTCCCACATCATGTTAGTACTTGCATAAAAATGGACAATGGTCCCTCCATGCTGTGCACCAAAATTGGAACAAATACTTGGTCAAAATTGAGGGGCCAACATCACCCCATACTAAGCTATTAGTCCATTTCGGACTAAATTGTACTGGTATCCTCAAGGAACTCAGGTCCTTTCTACTCAAGTTATTTCCTTGGTTCATCACAATGGGATAAGACATCAAGAACTTTAGCAGTTATTTTCTCAATGGCCTCCTTTTCTTATTTCAACTCCTCAAGTTGAATTGGGGTCTTGATCTTCTTCATCTGTTCCTCCAGGGCTACCCTAGCTTTCTTTTGGATGTTCTCCAATTTGGAGACCTCCTTGTCATCCTCTCCTCAGAGTGTGGCAAAACTGACATTTATTTGTTGACGATGGTTATTAATAGCATTTTCCATCATTTCCATGTCCTTGAATGCCTTCACACGCTTGGTGTGATCTTTTATTAATAGATTTACATCAGCTGCTTATTGCCTTAAGACCTCCTCATTACGCTGGGTCTCTATTATTTATTTCGGCATGCCATGCATGCAAAAATGCCATCCAAAATTGGAATAACCTCCCTAACTCATTCCAAAGTACTGCAATAGATATTTGTTGCAGTGGTGAACTGCTCCAAAAGTTCCTAGGACTCATATCTAGGCATAGAGTGCTCCTTATTCTTTTTGAGCAAAATCTCAACCAATGTCTCTAATTTTCCTAGGGCATCCCCATCCAATGGTACACCATCTGTTAGTGTTGGATCTTCCTTCAAAATTGTTTTGTAAAGGTTTAAAACCCTTACCTTAGCCTTAATGGTCTCTTGAAGTTGTTTCTTCAAAGAGGCCACTTCGTTGATTAGCGTCTACTTTTTTGTGTATACTTTATTATACATTTCCACCACCTTGCCATATTTTCTTTCGATCGTGCATGCGTCTGTTTCTAATAAAATATTTTGGTGCATCACTTCCATGGCAAGTTTTAAAAATGTGACACTTATCATTATCGAGGAGAGCCACTATGGATCAAACTTCATAAGGTCTGGGCCAAAGAAAATGTAATCCAATAAAACGCTGAGCTGAGGCTCCTCATTATACATCTCCAATAGGAAGGATAATTGCTTCTTTATTTCTTGGGTTATGTCATTGGGGTGGAAATGCTTCCAAAGATAGAGTTTTTTCTTGTCTACATTTAATTGGTATTATTCACACATATTAGATGACACTCCCTATTCTAGTTCCCCCTCAGTTGGCCCCTTCCCCTTTTCTAGGTCTCGCATAAGTTCTTGATGGCTTTTGGTAGCCATCCCATCTATTACTATCCCTCCAATATTAACTCGATCAACAGTCAAAACATCTCACACAAGGGATGGAGTCTTCTTTAAATCAAATTCTAAATTATGTATCTACTCATGGGAGGGGTCCTTTTGGGGTGCTTGTCTTGGAGGATGATGAGGCACTAACTCGATGGTAGTCCTTGGAGAAGGTGGAAGTGAAGGTGGTCATGGTGGTGGAGAAGGTGGGGGAGTTGGATGAGGAGATAGTCAAGGTGAAGAAGGTGGGGTAGGTGAGTGGGAAGGAGTATGATGAGGTGAAGGTGATGTAGGTAGTGATCTATGAGATGGAGATGATGATGGTGAAGACAAAGGATGAGGTGAAGGTGAAGTATGAGGTGGTGGTTGTGGTGATGAATGGTGATTTTGAAATAGCTTAGAGGGTTGTGCCTCTACTATCCTCTACCACTTTTGGGGGCCCTACTGCCCACTTGTGTTGGCACATGGCTTAGACAACCTCTTTTTTCAGTGATACCTAAGGGATCCTCTCCATGAGGTCACCATCTTGAGGGTGTTGGTTGGGGCATAACATATAGAATGATTTGTGTACATATTCCCCAACTAGGATATTTTTGGTCTTAATACTAGTTATGCTTGTTTTTCCCTCTTCGTATAGGTCTTTTGTTGGGATATACAAACATCTTCCAAAGGGTGTGATACTCTACATCGATCCATTCTACTTGTATACTGATCGGTTATGCATCATAGATTATGTTGATGAAATTGATGAAGTAGTGTGCAAAGAAGGCATATGGCAGCTTAAGCCACGCTGAGATCTCCCATGAAGGATTCATTTGAATACGTGCTAGGGAGAAGTGTTGCTTCACAATGAATTCTACTTAATCTTTTGTCAGGAAGGGCAGATCCTTGGGAATGCGCCATTCATTCTCGAATGCTACCTTCATTCCATCAAACTAGTATCTCATCTTTAATTTATATGTTACAGTGATGTGTCGAGGGAAGGTGAAAGCTTTATAGTGCTCGGCAGGGGACTTGTGAGTGGGGGGATAAACCCACTTTAAAAATCCTGAACTATAGTTAGGCACACCTTTTTCATCAAAAAGCAATAATAACAAGATTGCCCCCAAAGAAACCTAAACTTAGGCATTGTATGTGTCTTCTCTACATCTTCAACTATCTTTTGGGTAAAGTTCAGTGCCCAATTATACTATATTCCTTGCACTACTTGGTGCATGATGTGCAAGTGGGCCATATCCACCTCCTTCCATCAGTCAGTCCCTCTGACCTTGGTAGAAATGATCCATGCTATGACTCTCAGGGTGGGATCCTACAGGATTGTAATGTGTATTACATGTCCTTGTTTTTCATAAATAAACATGATGGCAGTCTATTGGATCTCCTCTGTATCTACCAAGTCATCTAAGACATTGACCCCTGAGTACTGGAGTCCTATGACTTTGCTTACCCTTTTTGCATTGAACTTCATGTTGCGCCCTGTGAAGTGGATGTAATCCTCATGAATGCATGAGAGGAGGAACCGAACTACCTTAGTAGGCTTTCAAAAATATGGTAGTTTGAAGAGTTGGAAGAGGCCAGGTTTGTCTAGTTGGTTCTTGATAGTCAAGTCATAAACCACTTGGTTTTGTGTGTTGGTGGTCTAGACCTGATAGTCATTTTATAATTGTACCTCATTTCCTAGTTGGTGGTGGTTGTAGTTAAATACAATCACAGTTGCCACCTTAGAGACCTAGTTTTTTGTGCATAACACTGACTCGAGGTATTGCATCTCTTCTATGTAAATGGTTTTTGAGGGAGATGGTGGAGTGGTCTGTGATGAGGAAGCCTACTCTTGCTTTTCCTTTTTCACCATCTTGGCTTCTTCCATGCTCTCGCTCTAAACTTCCACACATTACTCTTACTTTAGTGTCTCTTCTACATCTTCCAAAGGATCCTCTCTTATAAGGAACCATGCTTCTTCGCTCACCTCTCTCCTTTGGTATGGTTGATAGTTTTTCAAGGCTTTTTACCTTTTTCTTTGGTTACATTACCCTCCATGGTGCTTGAAGGTTAACCCTCAGTCATCCCATGTTCCAAATGAATACGTGGTGGTGATCAAACTTGTCTTGGCTGTCGATCTTCACACTTTGACAATGGTAGAACTTGTACCCTGTAATTTTTACAAAGAATGACAACGCACTTGTACACACATTTCCACTTAAGAACCTTCCTCTTTCTCTTGGAAATCCTCTTCACATATTTGTTTGTTTCTAAATCACTCTATTATGCAAGGAAATTGACTTCATCTCTGGTTCTCTAGTTTGTTAAGCACTTGAAGACTATAACAAGGTAAAGTGTAGAATGGTTTCGACTTGTTTATTTATAGGTCCTCTAGCTAATTTACCTCATTAATTTATTTCCTCTCCTCGTCATTTTTGGTCAGAAATGCATATCTTCTAATGATCTTCATACTTCAGATCTTGCATCAAGCCTTTAGTGTTCTAATAAACTTGTCCCGTCATTCCACTAACAAACTTGTTGTTATGGCTACCCTTGTCACATTTATAGTCCATTCCTTCCCATGCATTTTTTGGAAGTGGGTAACAATTGTCCCATTTTTCCACAGTAGTGAAAACCAGCTATCATGCAAATGGTAGGAATTTGCTGTATTAAATGACTCATACATCCTTAATCACTTGCACGCCATGCATGACTCTTGTGCCCTTCATCATTTGTGTGCTCACATGTTGTGTCTTTTATTCATATGCATAATATCTTACCCCACACTAAAAGGGTTCGTGGTCCTCCACGAAAACAACTAGACTATTTCAAAAGAGAGTCACGCACCTTGAGGGTAGCATTTTTTATTGAAAGAATAAAATACTAATCTAATGGCCTTAAGCCTTATTAAAAATAACATAGACTTAAACATAATCAAAATGCAACTGAAGTTGACTCCCATTATAGTGTCCTGGGAGGAATTGACCATCTATTTGCTTTAGCTGACAAGCTCCAGTAGGTCAACTACTATTAATTATGAATGGTCCATCCCAATGAATGCAGAGCTTCACAGGGTGGCATGCAAACTTAGAGTCATAAAGTAGAACTTTCATACCTAGGGTGAAGATTTTGTTCTTTAGATGGCAATCATGTAATGCTTTATGTTTCCATTTTTCAACATCTTGATTCCAGTGGGCAAGGAATCGAGCCTCATCTAGTTTCGTGAGTTCATCGAGCCAAGCTTTCAAAGAGGCATCATCATCAAGGTTTCCTATGCACGCTATCTAGAGGGATGGCACCAGGAACTCAACTTGCATGATTACTTCCTTTCCATAAACTAAGTCAAATGGTGTACATTTCTTGAGGCTTTTGTATGTGGTTTGGTATGCCCAAAGTAATGTAAATACCCTATCATCCCAATCAATTATACCAACATTAAAACTTTTTATCAAAATGGTAATGAGAATCTTGTTAAAGGCTTTAGCTGTTCTATTGGCTTGTGGGTGGTATGGTGTTGTCTTGTGATGCGTGATCATGAATTCAGTCAACAAGATTCAAATTGTCTCATTTAGGAGGTGGGTTCTGTTGGGTGAATATTTTGTCGACCAGCTAATTGGTGAGCAAAATAGGTCTCTTTAACCACATCATAGGGAGATTGGTCATCTAGGTGTGCAGGTTTACTACATCAACAGGGGACAAATCTCTCCTCTCATCAAGGGGAGGTTCCCTATAAGTATAAGGTGCTATATACTATATATAAGTAGAAAATAACACTCAGGGGTAGGATACACCATCCATCTCTCTTCTTTCAAAGATGATGTTCACAAACAGAGGAGAAAATCTTGGTGAAAACACTAAAGGCAGTTCTCTTCTTTCAAAAGTGTTCTTGCAGGAAACAACAAGAGTTCTTTCAGGTAGTGACAAATAACTGGTAACCAAGGGCGTAGTAACCAACAGACTGAGATGTAGCACAAAGTATCCACCTCGACTACCCAAGAGTGAGATACGAAGGACTATGAGGGCACAAAGTCATCCCAAGGTCCTTTACACAGAAATAGAATATGAAGGATAATGAGGGCATAAAGTCGTCTCAAGATCTTTTACACAAGAACATAAAGAAAACACTCTAAAGGCTATTGTGGGGGCACAAAGTCTCTCCATAGTTGGCTTCGGGACACCTTCTTGATTATTTTCACTAATTTTGCTTGCCAAATTAAATAAACAAGAACACATTCAGAAGACAGACATAAGAACAATCTCCTAAAATGATACAAGCTATGACAGCACAAAGTCTGCAAACAACTTGCTTTCTCATTCAGATAAAATGATATGAACAACAATCTGAGCTCAAAATCTCAGTATTCACCTTTTAATTTGGGCAGAGTTTTGCTTTTAGTAACGGGAAGATCTCCCTTAAAATGACCTAAGAGACTAAAATATATAGTAGCCAAGAAAGGCTTGGCGCTTTGTTCCATGGAACAGCCCATGCTGCACTTAATGCATTGAATGCATTTTTAGTTTTGTCAAAGGGGGCCATGCTAGAATAGGGCAACCGCCTTAATTGTGGTGTGTTGGTTCATCTTGGATGTCTTCTCCTAGGCCTGAGTCATCTGGTCTGTCACCTGATATCTGCACAATTGTCCACTTCACCTTTACTCCAAAGGAGACCAACAGGTTGTGCCTTCAATGTTTGCAGGCTCTAATATCTACTTGGTGGACTATTCCACCTTCTAGAAATAACTCTTGTAGATATTTTGGCCTTTCCCTCTTTTTGTTGTGATTTGAGCCCTCGAGTTATCTTTTCCCCTTTCTGGTTTTGTCTTTTCCTTCCATTTGAGCTCTCAGGGCTTTATCCTCGGCCTTGCTGGCTCTTTACGCTCTTCCATCAACAGTTCTTCCCTTTGGCATTAAGGCCTTTGAATGCATTCGGGTCTGCACTCAAGCCTTTAAAGATCAATAGCTAGTTTATTGCCTTGAATTTGATTACTGTAGGCCTGTCATCCTCTTTAGCAATTCCTTCATGTCTTTAAAACTTACTTTGGCCACTTTCTGCTGATCTTAACAAGTGACACGTGGCCCGTTTCACTGTGAAATAGGTGAGGACACGTGGCAGCATCCACTTAACTTATAGAGGCTTTGGATGCTTTTTGAGAGTCCCACAGAAGATGACACGTGGTAGCTTCCATTGAGCTGTAAAAACATTGGGACTCATTTGGACTCACATAGATTATGACACGTGGCACATTCTACTCAAGTTTAGCCACTCACCTGGGACCTAGCACAGTCCTTATGATGCAAAAGGAAGAAGCTACAGATGTTGACACTTGTTAGCCTTTGTCGAGCTTTGCAAGGGACACGTGGCACGTTCTGCTACTCTGAGAAATAGATTATAATGTGTCCCAGCATGTGACACATGACAGCTTCTGCTCTTTGGTCTTTTTCTTTTAGGCCCTCCTTTGAAGCCCTTTTTGTCTAAGTCTTTGAGGGTCCTTTTTTGCATCTTCATTCACCACCTTTGAAGCTTTTGGACCACTCTGAAGGGAAGGTGTCCCTTTGGGTCTTTGGAAAATGTCCTTTTCCCTATTGTCAAGTGCCCCCCACAAGGGTACCTACCCTTCGAGATCTTTCAGGTAGCCTTTGGGCTTTAATTATCTCGGCAGGCTTTTGCTCCTTTGATGGACTTTGGATTTTAGGCTTTCTCCTTAGGTGAATTTCTTCGGACAAAATGTTCGAAGGAATTCCTTCAGACATTTTGTCCAAAGGACTTGTGCCTTGTTTACTTTTCTGTGGGAACTTTTTTGAAAGAATTCCCTGCTCTTCACTTGGTCTTTGAAACGGTTCGCTTGCTCCCTGCCTGTCCTCTGCAAGGGTTGTTTGATCTCCAAGGTTGCCTTTCAGAAAAGTTGTAAGGGTCGATTTGGAAGCTAAGTGCCCTCTGCAAGGGTACTTGTCCTTTGAGCTCTTGGAAGACCCCTTTGAACTTCCTGATTGAAAAAATGGCTAAGTGTTGAACCTATTTCTTTTCTATAGAGTCTGTAGAAATGAGTTCATAGATCTAGGGGAGTTTGTAGATGTGAGAAACCAGACTGCAGAGTCCATAGTTTTGAGGCCTTGAGAGTTCGTATAAATCTAGCTTGCGGAGTCTATAGAAACCATCTGTGAAGTCCATAGATTTAAGCCTGAAGAATGGAGAATTCAAATGCACAGAATAATTTTTGAAAAGGGAAGAGAGGATTTTGGTCTGGTAGGACTAAAATAGTTCTTATGTTGTCCCAAAAATGAGTGACATTTTTTGGGGACAACAGTTGGCTCTAGTTGGGGAACTTCCTTCAGTTGAAAACTTGAAACAGCTGAGGGGAGTAGAAACCAGAATCTCTAGTGCCTTCAAGTATGCCATTGGGCTATGGAGTCATGCTACCCAAAAAATAAAGGTGCCAAAAATGAAAATGAAAAACATAAAATAGAACTAAAGACTATACAAATGTACATATAAATAGGTGAACTCATCTGATACTTCAAAAATTGAAGTAATTCAGACGTTGCCCATTATGAGACAATGAAGATGGCATTCTATCCTGATAAACCAGTAGGAAACCATTATGTCCCTAGAATCAATGATGGGCGAATGGAACTCTCCACCAGGAATCACATTTTCTGTGCACTCCTTTTGGCTCTCTCTTCTTGCTCCATGGCAAGACGTCGTCTTCAATTTGAAAACCATAACTCCTTGTTCTCTTGGTGAAGATTTCCTTTTAGTGACTTTAGAGTACAACAGTATGGTCCACTACCATAGCTTGTTATTTTATTGGTTCAGTCTAGCACATGTTTTGATTGACAGCATCAAACTCCTAAAAAACCATAAGCTCAGCATCTCGTTGGGCATGAAGGAGTTTGACATCTTCATCCTGAGCAACCTTCAACCTGAGTAACAGAGATTCATGCTCGGCAGTGTTGTTGAACTGTAACTCATGTGAAGAAGGAAATATATCTCCTTAAGGAGATATCAACACCATCCTAGCTCTAACACTGGTAGAAGAATTAATGCCATTGGATTCCAGGATCCAAACATCATAAAACACTGATCTTATATCATATTTCTCTTCACTAGAAGTGGAAGATGCTTTTTCATCTGTATTGCGTCCTACCAATTCTTCTGATGTCTTGTTTGAATCAATTTTCAAATTGCCACCTACAAGACTTTCATTTGAAAAAACATGAACACCCTCTGTGGTCAAGAAGTAATTACCCCTGCTTGAAGACTCAAACAGAATTTGAGCTGCAGGGGCCGACGTTTGGGTGACCACGTATTTTGCCTCCTTTTCAAGGAGCAATCTATTCATTACGTCTTTGATAGGGATCCTTGCCTCAGATAGGTCCATGCTTAGTTCTCCTCCCACATCTTTGCAAAAATTTCATCCAAGCAGAATGCCATAGGATGCTAGGACGTCAACCACCAAGACAGTCATCTTGATTCTTTTGTCTGGAAAGGCTGCAAATGCAAATTGGGCATCTTTGATTTGCCCCAGCAGTGGTACTTGCTTGTTCTCCATGGAGAAACATTTACCAAATGTCTTAGTCAATGTGAGACCAAGGGATTCTACCACCTTGGTGGGCATGACATTGTCTGAAGCTCCAGAATCAATGATGTAATTGCTCAGCTTGTGACCATTTATCAACAGGGAAACATAGAAAGGCTCTATTTTTCTAGGGGTAGCAAGAGGAGTAATGACAAGATTATTTGGGATGAGCATGTTCCTTGGGGGATCATGAGTCACCTTTCTAATCTCTTGTCTTGTAGGGACGACTTTATTCTTCACACACTCTACCAACCTGTCCAACTGCCAAGGATTGGCTTGTAGGAATTCAAATTCAATCATTTGGATTTTAGTTTTCTTGACATGGTCGACTATGTCAAATGACTGAAATGGACTAGGAAGAGAGGATGGGAGTTCATCCTTTTGGTTTTTGGGAGGGGGAGAACTGGTCTATGAAGTTGAAGTAGAAGGTGCAGAGATGTTTGATGTACTTACCTTTCTGGAAATCACTGGGTCCTTTGGCTAGAAAGGTAGAGTAGTTCCCCACTTAGTAATTAAAATTACTGGTTGAGGTCACTCCTCTACTTTTTCCCTATCAGCTAGTTGGACTGACTAATTCTTGGACCAGGTGAATACCATGTATGATCCCTCGACTGCTTCACCTTTACTTATGGGTTCATCCTGGTAATTTAGAAAACTATTGTGGGAGTTGCCAGCTAACTCTTCTTGATCCTCTGTGAAGAGATCAACATCATTTTCTTGATCAAACTCAGGTTGGAAAGAGAAATCATGTTCTATTTCCAAATATCTAATTGTTGAGTTGGTTGGAGGCGCTTTAAGGGCAAGGTTCCTCTATGGGGGAGGAAGATGATTTCACTGCCCTTGATTCCTAGCAGCATTGCCTTGATATGGCTGATTCTGAAATGTCCTCCTTGGCATATTTCGATTAGGAGGAGCAGACATACCTTGGGCCATTTGTCTTTTCAAGGCTAGCAGTTCATTTGCCAGCTTTTGCACCATTTGATATGTGGTTCTTGTAGATGAGTATTCAATAGAAGAAAAAGATTTACCTCTATTTAGATCCCTCCTTATGTTTCCTACCAAGATAAGGTCATCTTTTACCTCAGTAGCCAAGTCTTGAGCAGTAGCAAGGTCTATGTGTCTAGCCTGTCTCAGCAAAAAACTCACTTCAGGTAGCTGTGAGTTGATGAAGAAGCATTTGAGGTTTTCAGGTGTGGGTTGAGCAATAATAGGAATCCTATTTCTCAGCTTGTCAAACCTTGCTATGAAATCTCTCATAGGTTCATAAGGTTCATTCTTCATCTGTGTGAGATGGGCCAGCAAAGCATGTGCATATTCCACAGGCTTGAACCTAGCTTCAAATTTAGCTCTGAGTGTGTTCCAGTCAGTCACTGACCTAGCTTGCAGATGGTAGAACCAATCTGCAACAACACCTTGTAGTGTTTTCACAAAAATCTTGATTGCCACCTCCTCAAATTCCACGCCTATCACACCACAAGCTATGTTAAAAGCTTCAATATATTCATTAGGGTAAACTCTCCCATCACCAAAGAATTTGGGGAAGTTCTATCTTGAGCTATGTGGAAGTTCATGTAGGGGTGGAGTAAGATTTAGTGGGCCAAATGAGTTACCTCAGGGGCCTTGAACTGTCATGATGGGATTATGAAAAAAAGGGATAACAAATCTGGGCAGTGTGTGGATAGGCAAAGCTTTGCTAATAGCAGAAAAAATAGTTCTACCTTGGGCTCTCTGGCTTCTTATACAGTGTGGAGTTGCTAGATTGTAAAACAAAAATGGGAAAGAATTGGCCCTGCTTCAGCTTGAAGCTTGAGGCTTCAAAGTGTGTGTTCTTTCCCAGCTAACGTGGGGGTGGAGGAAGATGGTAAGGCTATAATGATAGTGGGTAAGACACAGAATGGAGTTGCCAGAGTCTATAATGGATAAGGGTAAGGACTGCTTCAATCTAAAACTTGAGGCTTCAGATTGCATGTTCATCCCTAGTGGAGTCACCAAAAACTGTTGCGCGAAGCTGGGAGGAAAATTAACAATGGGAAAGAACTAGAACTGCTCATTCTTCCCCAACAGAATAAATGGTTAAGGCTATAATTATAATGGGTAAGACATAGGTGATGTTTCAATCTGAAGCTTGAGGCTTTAAATTGCACAAAATTATTGTGTCCCCAGCGGAGTCACTAAAAACTGTTGGGTGAATATTTTGTCGACCAGCTAATTGGTGAGCAAAATAGGTTTCTTCAACCACATCATAGGGAGATTGATTGGCCAGATGTGCAGGTTTACGACATCAACAGGGGACAAATCTCTCCTCTCATCAAGGGGAGGTTCCCTATAAGTATAAGGCGTTATATGCTATATATATAAGTAGAAAATAACACTCAGGGGTAGGATACACCATCCATATCTCTTCTTTCAGAGATGATGTTCACAAACAAAGGAGAAAATCTTAGTGAAAACACTGAAGGCACTTCTCTTATTTCAAAAGTGTTCTTACAGGAAACAACAGGAGTTCTTTTAGGTAGTGACAAGTAACTGGTAACCAAGGGCGTAGTAACCAGCAGACTGAGATGTAGCACAAAGTCTCCACCTCGACTGCCCAAGAGTGAGATATGAAGGACTATGAGGTCACACACAGAAACATAATACGAAGGATAATGAGGGCACAAAGTCATCTCAAGATATTTTACACAAGAATAGAAAGAAAACACTCTAAAGGCAATTGTGGGGGCACAATGTCTCTCCATAGTTGGCTTTAGGACACCTTCCTAATTACTTTCACTAATTCTGCTTGCCAAATTAAATAAACAAGAACACATTCAGAAGACAGACATAAGAACAATCTCCTAAAATGATACAAGTTATGACAACACAAAGTCTACAAACAACTTGCTTTCTCATTCAGATAAAATGATATGAACAACAATCTGAGCTCAAAGTCTCAGTATTCACCTTTCAATTTGGGCAGAGTTTTGCTTCTGGTAACAGGAAGATCTCCTTTAAAATGACACAAGAGACTACAATATATAGCAGCCAAGAAAGGCTTGGCGCTTTGTTCCATGGAACAACCCATGCTGCACTTAATGCATTTTTAGTTTTGTCAAAGCGGGCCATGATAGAATAGGGCGACTGCCTTAACTGTGGCGTGTTAGTTCATCTCGGATGTCTTCTCCTGGGCCTGAGTCATCTAGTTTGTCACCTGATATCTGTGCAGCTGTCCACTTCACCTTTACTCTAAAAGAGATAAATAGGATGTGCCTTCAATGTTTGTAGGCTCTAATATCTACCTAGTGGACTGTTCCACCTACTGAAAATAACTCCTGCAGATATTTTGGCCTTTCCCTCTTTCTACTGTGATTTGAGCCCTCAGGCTATCTTTTCCTCTTTCTGGTTTTGTCTTTTCCTGGCATTTGAGCTCTAAGGGCTATATCCTTGGCCTTGCTGGCTCTTTACACTCTTCCATCAGCGGTTCTTCCCTTTGGCGTTAAGGCCTTTGAATGCATTCAGGTCTGCACTCAAGCCTTTAAAGATCAACAGTTAGTTTATTGCCTTGAATTTGACTACTACGGGCCCGTCATCCTCCTTAGCAATTCCTTTGTGTCTTTGCCACTTGTTTTGGCTGCTTTTTGCTAATCTTAACAAGTGACACATGGCACATTTTGATGTGAAACAGGCGAGGACACGTGGCAGCATCTGCTCAACTTATAGAGGCTTTAGATGCTTTTTGAGAGTCCCGTGGAAGATGACACGTGGCATCTTTCACTGCGCTTTAGAAACACTGTAGAAACATTGAGACTCATTTAGACTCATGTAGACAAGGACACATGGTGCATTCTACTCAGGTTTAGCCACTCACTCGAGACTCAGCATAGTCCTTACGACACAAAAGGAAGAAGTTGTGAATGTTGACACTTGTCAGCCTCTGACGATCTTTGTAAGGGACACGTGGCATGTTTCGTTGCTCTGAGAAATAGATTATAATGTGTCCCAACAGGTGACACATGGCAGCTTATGCTCTTTTGTCTTTTTCTTTTGGGCCCTCCTTTGAAGCCCTTTTTGTCTAAGTCTTTGAGGGTCCTTTTCTCCATCTTCATTCAGCCCCTTTGAAGCTTTTGGACCACTTCAAAGGGAAGGTGTCCCTTTGGGTCTTTAGAAAAGGTCCTTTTCTCTGTCGTCAAGTACCCCCCATAAGGGTACCTACCCTTCGAGATCTTTCAGGCGGCCTTCAAGATTTAATTCTCTCGATGGGCTTTTGCTCCTTCGACGGACTTTGGCTTTCAGGCTTTTTTTGTCGGGCTTTCTCCTCAGGTGAATTTCTTCAGACAAAATGTCTGAAGGAATTCCTTCAGACATTTTGTCTGAAGGACTTGTGCCTTGTTTACTTTTTCGTAGGAACTTTTTTGAAAGAATTCCCAGCTCTTCACTTGGTCTTTGAAACGATCCGCCTGCTCCCTGCTTGCCCTCTACAAGGGTTGTTTGATCTCCAAGGTTGCCTTTTGGAAAAGTTGCAAGGGTTGATTTGGCAGCTAAGTGCCCTCTGTAAGGGTACTTATCCTTTGGGCTCTTGGAATACCGCTTTGAACTTCCTAATTGATAAAATGGCTAACTGTCAAACCTGTTTCATTCCTGTAGAGTCCGTAGAAATGAGTTTGTAGATCTGGGGGAGTCCGTAGATGTGAGAAACTGCCCTGCAAAGTCCATAGTTTTGAGGCCTTGAGAGTCCATAGAAATCTAGCTTGTGGAGTCCATAGAAACCATTTGCGAAGTCCGTAGATTTAAGCCTGCAAAGTCCATAGATTTAAGCTTGAAGAATGGAGAATTAGAATGCACAGAACAATTTTTGAAAAGGGAAGAGAGGATTTTGGTCTGGCAGGACCAAAATAGTTCTTACGTTATCCCAAAAATGAGTGACATTTTTGGGGACAACAGGTTCCATGGTCATTCGTGAAGCTCAGCGGACATCTAAAGCATGTTATAATGTTTTCCTAGATGAACCGCATGACAATCACTGCAGTATTGTCTTTGGTTGGTGTTGCTTCAACCCAGCACGTTAAGTAGTTGGTTGTTGTAATTATGTACCATGAGCATGTGTGTCATCTTGCTAGAGTGATGGGCCCCACAAAGTCAATAACACATTTTTTGAATGGTTCTTAGGAATAATTTGATCACAAAGGCATGACATCTCTTCTATTGGGTCTTCCCACATGCTGGCAAATATCATTGCCTTGCATATGTGATTCAGAGTTTAGTTCCAAAAAAAATTTCCAAGTCATGATGAAACCAATTTCAAAATGTAGAGCTTGTCGATAGATTTTTGACGCTTTTCACATTTTGCAAAATAGACACCATATGCTCAAAATATAGCTTTCTAAAGTTTTCTTGCAACAAGGAAATAACGAGTGTCAAAAAGTGACGTGGCATTGTTCAAATACGCCAAGTGGGCCAATCACCCATTGACACATGGTAGTACATTTCTGTATGGTCATGCAAAAAATTTGGTTGGTGTTTGGTTTGGTTTCAGCCTCTGGGCTTTGACAGGGGGTCATATGGAGAATCGTGGGTCCCATTATTGGCTCGCTGGGGGGCCCTCGGTGAGGGTTGACACACTTGATTAAGGAGGGGTGCCTTGGCCTCCATCTCGCAATGCTATGTATTTGCATTTGCTTATAAACTATCATTTTGTGCCCACCAGATGCATGTGGGATAAATCAATTGTATATTGTTAAAGCTTTGTAATTTTCCTTGGTAAGACTTTGCAATTCAAACTTACCAAGCCCCATATGCCACATGGGAGAACCAACTTACCACGTCCATCCAACTACCTTGTTGAGTCAAGCTTGAGATATATGCCAGTTGGGAGACACCATGAGAAATGCCAACTCATGTTGCCAAGTCACAACTCGAGATTGAAGTAATGCCGAGCCATAGACCTCGAGATAGAATGCCACGCTTGGAAACTATGAAAAATGCATGCCACGTCCATCTAACTCGTGGAACATGAGAAGAGGATAGGGTGCTTAGCTTATATGCTAATATTGGTGCACTAAACCAATGTACAAGCTATGTTTGGTGCCTTGAGCCCACCAAAAGGGGCGTTAACATTGTTAAAGCTGGTCGCCTACCTTTTTAAAGTCATCAAGCTATTTCAAATTTCCCAATGTGGGACTAAAATATAAGTCAAGTGCCCAAATAGAAGGGAAGAGACTTGAACCGCGGACCTACCAAGTAAAAAAGGATAGACCTTAACCACTTGAGTTATGGGTTCACAAACAATATATAAGCTATGAACTTGTATTTGAATTTAAGCTTTTAGCCGACTGTGTATAGGAGAAGTATAGACTTGCTTACAGTATTTAGTCATTTTGGAGCCCTTTGAGGCCAAACCAGATCCCAGAGTAAACTACAAATTTTTTTATAATTCTGATACACTCTGTTATGTATATTCATTTTCCCATTTTGGAGAATTGGAGATGTAATTTTTAGCTATGGAAGTTTCCAATTTTGATTTGGAGAAGCCTTTGCGTGTGATTCAGGAAGGTGAAGGACGTGCTGAGTCAACCAAGGGATTTCGAAGGTCTGAAACAGTATTTTTACAGAGAGTAGATCTATTTTTTTGATTGTAACTATTATTTTGGCTTGAAAATTTAGCAACATTAATGGATCGGTTCAATAAGAACTCAGGGACGTAGGAATTCCAAACCCCGTAAACAATTTATGTGTTTTTTATCTTTGAATTCATTTTTGCATTTCAATTTCAATTAATTTGTAGATTATAATTTAGATTTTAATCATAATGCAAAATTTAATCATTTACGAGAAATTGAGTAAATCAAGAATTTGGAAAATCTGATGGTTTTAATGGATAACTGATGTGATCTTTCAATTCACCTTTATTTCAGTTTTTTATCATTCCAACATCTTATAAGTTGAGAAATTTTTGCTTCCAATTCAATTTAAATTTTGGAATTGAGAACTTAAGAGATCTTGGTAAACATTTTTAAAAAGTAGTGAAGTTCTTACTGGTGTTTACGGATCAATATGCATTTTCATCTTTAAATAAAGTCGATCACCAAAGTCTAGTGAGTAATACCTTATGAGCAGTAACCTCCCCAACATAATGTCCTCTAATAATACCTTCATGGACTTCTCATAATACCTCAATTTGTTCATGTTGCATTACACAATAGTGCAGTACCTTGTCATGATCCATCTTGTACATATCTCTTGTTATTACTTGATAAGGTGCAACGCAGACCACAAGTTATTTATTTTATTGTAAAGTGAGAGAATCAGGTGCATAACCAATATTGATGAATGATACAATATCCTCTAGTTATTCAAGTACCCTAATGACTTGGAAGAGATGTACGTCAGGAAGGTCATCTTCTATAACATGTGGAAGTTCTTTGTTTTCAATTCAAGATAAATTATTAGGTCCACAATTGGTTTTCCCAGGTTTTACTACTACAAAAAACTAGAATTCTTGAAAGAGAACAATCCAGTAGCAAATTATTGGAATTCTTGGATGAGATATTTTAGAGCTTCATGGTCGGTATAGAATGCAAATGGTGTGGCCAAAAGGTACTATTTGAATTTTTGTGGCACATAAACCATAGATAATGCTTTGTATTTGGTGGTGGTATAGTTCCTTTCAGCCAATGTGAGTTTTCTACTAGCAAAATAGTTTGGATGGTCCAAATTTACCTCTCTTGGTTATGCAAGTAATACACCAAATAATTTGCCATATGTATCAACATGGATATGAAAGGGTTTTTTCCGATTCGAGAATTGCAAGATATGAGCGGCAACTAGTTTTTCCTTTATAGTTTCAAAAGTTAATTTACATGAACTAGTCCATGTAAATTGTTTATTATGCTTTAATAGTTATTCTAGGAGCATTGTAATCTTAGCATAACCTGAATGAACTTCCTGTAGTAGCTCATGTGTCCTAAGAATGCATGCACCTTGTGTTGAGTTTTTAGCACTTGCAAACAAAGAATGATAGAGACCTTGGCTGGATCTATCAGGAGTCCCTATTTACAAATGATATGCCTAAAGAGTACACTAAAAGGTGTAAAAAATAGGCATTTATTTAAATTCAAGGAAATTTGTAACATTTGATAGCACTCAAGCACAAGCCTTAGATTGGCATAGTGGTCCTTAATCAGCCCGTATACCATCCAGTCATCTAAGTAGACTTGGAGAAACTTATGGATAAAATATTCGAAAGCCTCCACTGCTACCCATGAGAATATTGCCAAGGCATTTTTCAACCCAAAAGGCATGATATTATAGGCAAAAGAGCCCCATTTTATAGCAAATATGGTTTTGGAATGGTCTGCCTCAGCTATTTGAACTTGGTGATACCTCAAGAACCATCAATAAAGGAGTATATCTCACAACTCGTAACACCTAATATTTCCTTCATGAAAGGTGTTGGGAAAGGATCTGTGACATAGGATGCATTCAAGACTCGATAATCCATGTAGATATGAATAAACCCATCCTTCTTGATGTTGATTAACATAGGACTCACCCATTCAAATTCATCAATAGGAGTATTTACTCCAGCATGGATAATGTTATCAATCTCTTCTTTCACATGCGCTCAGAGGTTAGGGTTCATCCAGTATGGGCATTTATTCATGGGACTAGTGCCATCAATCAAACTTTATATGCATCTTTCTGAGAGAAGGGTGAACCCATTTCATTTCACTATAATTCCTTGGAAACACATCCTAATACTCTTTTAGCAACTAAAAGATTTGTAATTTTTTATTTTTGGTCCAATAATTTATAATGGTCACCACTTTAAGTTCTTACTACGTGCTAATGTTAAGTTGAATAGTTTGAATGGGTCCATGATAAGGGTTGTTTATGGGGGAGTTGGTGTCCCAAATAGTTCATGAGCTAGTACTCATAGGAACATGCAATTTGTTATTCAATTGATTGAATGGAGTGAACCCTTCTCCTTTGTCTACTTGAAAGATGAGCTTCTGCTTTCCTAGGTGGATTTCTTCATGATGTTCTTCACTAGAGACTATCGATAGTGTAAGAGTTAATTATCTAGGGGGCTCGATGTATAAACCCAAGGGTTCCTCTAGTTCTTGATGAATATGATGTAGGCAATCTTCCATGAGAATTAGATCTTTAATGATTACTTCACGTATGGTTTGAACAGTAAGGTACATGTCCATCCTTGGTGAAGAGTAAGAAATCATTGACATCATGTTTTCCTTTAGTAGCGTCCAAAACCTTATTCCCATGTGCCTTTATTCATGTATGTACCAAGCTCATGCCTAAGTGCATAAAGTTCCATAGAATGTATGGACCCATAGGTATTTTGGTAAAAATGTTTCTTCAGCTCATCATATTGTTTCACACACCTCAAGGTGAGGTTTAGGTTCTTCTATTCCACTATAACTAAGTGTGCCTTTGATCTTATTATTATGGTAGAATCTATGATGTAAAGCAGTTCGCACTTGATCCCAATACAAAAGGTGTTTTTTATGTGTACACCACCACTTGGCAGTAGTGCCATAAAAAATGTGGTCTAATGACCTCATTCATTCATTTTTGGTACATTATAAAGTTTCGAGGCAGTGGACAAAATCATGCACGTCCATTTGTCCTTAGAACCATGGAGCTTCATAAAGTCTCTCCAATGGTGGTCCCTCTAATGGTCCTCGCATCACTAAACCCAAGAAGCACATAAATTTATGATGCTTGAAAAATTGGCTCAGGAAATTTTTCTCTCTATTGATTGTGTTGCACAATCTTCCAGTGAGATCATAATCACCATAGGCCCAATAGTTACAAGCATTGCTTGTTGTATCTAAGATAGACTGGTTGTCCATTTAGCAAAGAATACCATCTAGCATTGGATCATGTTGTTCATGTTGATCAGTCACATTATATAGATTATTGATGTCTTCATTGATGCTCAGGGGCTTGATATAGGGTGGTCCTTGTGCTTGGTCTAAGGGTATTATCACATGCTGGTTGGTATTCTCAAAGCTAATGTATCCATTTTTAAAGCTTAAATCTGCATGATTTTCATAGCACTAGGGCCTTCCTAGTAAGGTTGGGTAGTCATCAGTCTCTGTCAACTCCAAAACCTCAATGTTTACTTTGAAGGGAACCCCAAGTATTTCAACAGTGGCATTTTTAAGGACTTTGATAAGATTTGCATGAGTCTTGTTTGCCATGAATAAAACATGAGGTGAAGGTTGCAAGGCTAGACTAGACATTTTTTGCCAGGCATATTTAGCGAGAACATTTACTTCATCACCAGTATCTACTAGAATATCTTAGATTACCCATATGTTGATAGTATCATTAACTAATATTTCTCCATCTTTCAGGAAGTAGAACTAGGACTTTTTTGACGTTGAGCATGGTTTAAATATCTATCTTCACTTTACTAAGTTGAGTTTGGGTTTAATTTGGTAGGTGAGCTTGATATTTAAGCCAGATCCTAAGCTAGGAAACGATGTCTTCATCAAGCATGTATTTGTATAGTTCCTAAAAACTATCTCACATTACTAGAGGTTCGGTTTCCCTTTGCACTACGGTGCATTGTGTGATATCCCTGTCCGTAAGGTATTGAATCTCACCTTGGAGCTCATGCACAAGTGTCATGGTATTTTGAAGGACATCCTTCTACTAAAGTGCATTAGGGTACTTCCTACACTGTGGTTCTTCTTATCGTACCTTTTCAAATGGGTTGGGTGTAGATTACATCTAGCCCCTATGTAAGTAGTAATATTTACTTGCTATACAATAAGGATGGTTGGTCAAACACACCACTATGGTTTTCCTATGTAGATCATACCAATCCCTTTTTCATTTCGATCCTTTGTGATGGTTGCATATAAATTGGGACACTCTTTTAGTCGGCGGTCCTTTTTGCAGTAAGCACAAGTTGGGTATTTTTGGCAATCCCTCTAATAGTGGTCTGGAGAGCCAAAGTTGTACAAGTCCTTGGTGGAAACCGACCACTGTCTTGTCCTCATCCTCTTCCATACCCATGATAGCCATCATTGTCTTGAGAATTGGTGACTGAGGCTTGGTACATGCCGCATGCTCAAGCTTCATGAATATCACTAATCAGATGGGAATCATTGGTGTCATGGGTATAAGCATCACAAATCTTATAATACGTAAATACTTTAGTGTTCATGGTCCATTACAAGAGTGAACAAGAATAGACATCATGGTCATCATGATAAATTTTACAAGTTTGCTTTAAGACTGTGTGGATGTTCTTGTGTGGCTAATTGTTTCTTGTGTGTCCTTCAGTTTTATAGTCAATACACCAAACACCATTATGTGTCTCATGTGCATTGGTTGCCAATAATTTTTCAAGATGAGAATCCATGGGCATGCTACTTGTGCCTCCATAAAGGGACTAATCCCAATATCCATATTTCTAACTGCTTTAGCATGTAGGACAACCTCTAGAGCCTCACACACATTGGTAAAAGTTCTTTGTGACAAGGTCCATAGAAAAGGTAAGAATAATCCTCCTATGAACCATTGTGCATGTTGAGAAGGATTGATTTCAAAGGAAAACTTAGAAATTAAGGTCTTGAACCGAGCATCATATTCTCGTAGGCATCTCTGTAAGTCCTTGTTTTATGTCTTTTAGCATCACCATACTCTATTGCTCAAACTCAAGAATATCAAATTCTTGTAGGAATGATGTTTTAAGCTACTCATATCAACCACTGCTTGCTAAGGGTTGAATTTGTGATACTATTTATGTGCATGCTCTAAAAGGATGGTTGTAAACTATATTGCCCTTTCGCTCAAAGGACGTGATGCGACGTGCCCTCCAAATTAGTTCACACTTGTGAACATGCTCGACTACATTTTCTACCCCTCAATACTCAGGTAGGTGCAATGTCATTTCATAATAAACCATAGGTGGTTGAACAAATGATTATTGAAAAGTTTTAACTCCTATTCCTAGAGGGGGTCCACTTCCTCCAGTACCTCCTCCTAATCCTCCTCTAGCGCCTCCAATAGTAGTGCCTAAGGAAAAAGGCATGGTGGAGGGTTGACTTCATATATTTGGGCTTGTATTTGGGCCTTGAGGGCTAGATCCTCCAGGCATTCCAAGTTATGTCATGGACTTCTCTTAAAATGAGAAGGATGTAGATTTTAAATTATTACCTGATGGCCTAGTCTTAGTTTCTCTTATTCATTCAATTTTTAAATATGTACTATCTATATCCCAATTCTTTATATGTACTCTATCCAACTCAAAGGCATGAGCACATACTATGGTGGGGGAGCTTGGTTGACTCGTACTTGGTTTATCTTCAGGAGCCCAACTTGTTTCTCCTTCGCAAGATAAAAGTGACAAAGGTTGTGGCCCATAAGTGATGGATTCCTCACGCAAGTTTGGCTCCCTATAACTCTTCACAATGCTCCTTGAGTGTTCCTAATCTCTTCCCATGCCATTAACTCCCATGATCCTCTATCGAGCTTCATCATACTTTCATTTTTGTAGTGCTCTCTAGCTTGTTACCATGTTGAACCCACAATCTTGAACCAACCAGTAGTTTCCCCTCCAAATGTGTGGCTCATGCATAAGAGATTTTAGCCTTCCATGGGTCGTGTTTATAACCCAAGATCAATAATTAGCTTTTTAATCTCAAATGGAAATAATGAAATATAACATCTCTTTGGTTCTCATAGAAAATGGAACTTTGCTTCCTTAGGACATGAATATGTGGTCACAACATATCCCAGGATGTAACTATTCTGAATGCCTTTCCACCAATAGTTAACCGATCACATCCAAGAAACTTTCAATTGTGCTAAGCTCCTCTATCGTTCTATATAGAATATCTTCATCTAAGGTTTTGGGATCATCCTTGAGCATATGCTAAGATCCAGGAATGCAAAAGAACAAGGACCTCAGAAAAGAAAGTCTCATACAATGAGTTGTAGAGGTTTTGTTCTACCCACTATCATGCAAAAACTCTTGGTTTAAGATATGAAACCGCAAAATTATCTTCAATACTAGTAATCCATTCTTCAATATTCTCTAATGTAATGTGCTTAAACATGTCCCATAATCGTGCTCCAATTATTTTGGGTCTCGATAATGAGACTAAAATTTTGAGTTCTCTATTTACATCAGCGCTAAAGCCTCTTCTAAACAGGCTAGCACATTGGCCCTATCACATGAGGGATGAGTCTAGCCCACTCAAAGCATGCAACAAAATACCAGTTCTCAAAGACTTTGAAACATGATATGTGTTTACTCATTTCCTATCAAACAAATATCCTACTATTATTTTTTAACATAATCGATTATACTTCCATCACTAGCTAAATATAAAAGGGACTCATGACTTTATTCACTTAACACATTTCAATATTAACATAGTTATTAGTCCATTTCTCAAAGTACCATATCATAAACATTGAATCCTCATTAAGTTCTTATAGATTACAAGACATAATCCTTTTTATTCCTTCAAAGGTTCACACCCCCATTCCCTCACAAATGCTTACAATAGGGGTTTTTATGCTTATTTTGCCCTATCCAAGTGTCAAGTTCCCAAATCAAAATGGACACATGGCACACAGACTCTCAATATTCTGAGAGTCATGGCTCTCATAATTAATTATTCCTATAGAATTGGGCCTCTACACCCCTAGATGTTTGCTCTATGTTATACATTTGTTTCCAAGTGTTCCATTCCTTGCAGGCTATACAAGGCCTTCGATCTGCGGGGTCAAAGTGTCATATTTGATTTAATCTTCAAACTGTTCTCACATTCCTCGTGCTCCACTTCCCTCACACTCACCAATTCTTCCACTTTTTGTTTTGGGTCCTCTATTCTCGGGTTCCTCATGCCATATTTTCTCTTGACTGGGTCCTCTCGCACTGGGCCTTCCATGCCATTGTCCTTCTGCATCCTTCAACTCTCACACTACTAGTCTCATGTCATGGTCCTCCCATGCCATGGTTCTCTTGCATCATGTCGGTACTTGCATAAAAATGGATAATGGTTCCTCCACGTTGCTTGCCAAAATTGGAACAAATACTTGGTCAAAATTGAGGGCCAATAGTGACAAAAGAAATAGATACCAATGACATAGAAGTAAATCCATCATCTAACACTTGGAATATTTCATTACTCATAACACAATATAGCAAAAACTAATCTCTCATTAGTTGCTTAATGAATTACAAGACAAAATGCTATTATATATTCTCTACAAGACCATCCTCGCAAGTGATCACAACAAGGGTATTTATACTTGTTTTGCCCTGACCAAGTGTCATTATTATAAATGTCATGAATAGATGGCACATAGACTCCTAACAAAACTGAGATTTGTGGCTCTTACAATGAGTTTTTCCTATAGACTTGGGTTCTTACGCCCCTAGATCCTCATTCTATGCCATATTCTAGTGGCCAAGTGTTCCATTCCTCATGGGCTGGTACAAAACCTCTGATCAATAGGGTTGAAGTGTCCCATTTGAATTATCCTTCTAACTACTCCCACATCCTTCTCACTCTGCTTCTTATTCGTTCCACTTCCTACATGCTCCCCTAGTCTTTTGCTTCTGTTTCAAGTCCTCGTTCTCAGGTCTCTCATGACTTGTTTTCTTTTGATAGGGTCCTCTCGCACTGAGTCCCCCCGTGTCATTGTCCTTTCATGCCCAATAAGTTCCATGCCATGATACTTTTGTGAATGTCAACTATGTGCCATGGTCCTTCTACATCGTGTTAGACTTGTGTAAAAAATGGACAATGATCCTTTCGTATTGAGTACTAAAAATGGGATAATACTTAATCAAAATTTAGGTGCCAACAATAATCTATTTTGGTGTGAGTTTCAAAGGTTGTATCGAACATTTAGATAGTTTTTTCTCCCAGGGAAGTTCTCATCACCCTAGGTACATAAAAGTTTCAAGTACCTACTATGGTTATCTAATAAACAATCCAGAGGAATGACTAACATTTTCATGACCACTATGACCTATTCTCCACAACCACACAAACATTTTCTACCTTTGGATTCACATGATAATTTGTGAACTCTCACTAAGGTATCCTTTTGAATAATTAGGTCAACAAAGATGGAGTTTAATTACATGAATTATGAACCTATGTCAGTGTTGGAAAACAACATTCCTAAAATTGATGATTTTCATATGGGACACATGGATTTGGAGGAATTCCATAAAAATATGAATGCAAAAGCACCAACCTCTATATCTACTCTCCTATTTATAATTAGTTTCAATGAAGTAGTTATTTTCCCCATCTTTGTGTAGTGTTCAAACCCGGTGTTCCCCTGTGCTTGACATTATGACCTTGATACGAGTGAGATAAAGGCAAAAGGAGGTTATTTTATGACTAAATTAGATAACACCATAATGGGTATAACCTTATGGATTCCCACAAGGTAAACCTGTGCAAGGACAAATGTAAAATTTGGACGTGATTTACGAGACAAAACCCATAGAAACACCTCAACACCATAAAAAATAGAGGGTTGAAACATAAGAGAAGAGTTCTCTCAAAGCTTCCAAAGAATTCCTTTAGATCAGACTTCAAGGAGGAGCTATTAGATATTATCACTCTCTACAATAGGGTGGTAGGCAATAAGATCACCATGAAATTTTACCAATGGATGTTCATGGCTATGAGCATCATCTATGGTGTAAATAAATACACGGACTTGGGGGAAATCATCAATGATGCCCTTCACCAACAACTGACCAAAAATTTCCAAATGATATCTTACTTGGTGTATTCACTAGCAGCTCAAAGAGTATATCAAGGGCTCACTCAATTAATAATGTGATCATAGCTACCAAAGTACATGAATTATACTCTCAATTGACCCTAGAATAAAGCAACAAACACTCTAAGCATGGTAATAGTGCTTTCACCATGAGATTCATACAGGCATTAGATGAGGACTGGGGAATGAGAATTTTAAATGAAGCAACCAATCTCATTCCATAAATTATCCTACATAAGAGGCGAGGTAATTGAGGGTTTCCCTTGAGGTTTCCAAGGTTGGAAAACAACAAGATATGTTTGATTGAGTTATTCAGATAATTAGCAAAAGTACACAAATGTTAAAGGAAAAAGTACATGGTGAGCATTATATTTCCTATTTCCTTGGGTCACTACATATGCAAGAATGCCATTGATGCTAAAAACATTTGATCTTCAATTGCTTAGTTTACAATGTACCCTAATGAAAGTAAATCTTCCTTCAATAGTAAAAGGTTTGTGAAAGCTTCCCTTAGAATTGGTCCCTCCTACGTGTACAAGCCACATTTGGAGGACCGTTGGGTTGATTTCTTATATTAATATGAGGTGTCAAGGTAAGATTTTGGCAGACTAAGTTTGATCTAGATTAAAGCTTTAGCTGATACATGGGTGCCAGATGAAATAACAGACAATGGAAGTGAATTGTTCAACCCATCTACATTAAGAAGGCCATGGCCATATCCCTGCCAATAATAAATTGGTTTGCCTGAGAATTGACAGATTTGTAGTTATGAACCAAGATAGTATTAAATAGATCAATGAATGGTTCAATGAGAAGCTCATAAAATTCACTGTAGCAATAAACTCAAAAAGATCAAGAACTTCGGCTCCACCAAAGCAAACTCTTATAACAACTCCCAAAACATGTATGTAATGAGTTTTTCTAGCAATAAAGTTTTGATTTCAAACTTTGTCCAGAGAATATAAAGAGATAAAGTGTTATTTTGGAATCAATTATGTAATAAAGTTATTTTTTGACGTTTTGAATCTCACTACTAGATCCATCTTTAGGGAATAAAATATTGAACTGAAGATGGATCCAGTAGTGAGATCCAAAACATTAGAAAACAAATTTATTACACAATTGATTATAGAAGAACATTATTTATTATTACATCGTGAAAAAAAAATCTAAAAAAAGAGAGATAGAGTTAGCCCAATATTGAATAGAACTCTATATCTCCCCAATATCTTAATTTCTAGAGATACATGTTTCAAATCATTGCAACTGTACCAATACATTCGGGTCCACGGATTGGACCATTGACCCTAGGAGCTCAAATTCATGAATTACCTAAGGGGTCAAAGAAAATCTTCCCCAAGTTCACCAATGATGGTAAACAACACTCTAATGAACATATACAAGCCTATCCATTAAAGGATATAAGTGTAGAGCAAGAAGATGTGTTGGTTAGACTATTCATTGAAACTCTTGACAAAAGGAGCAGCTGAATGGTTTCACCATTTTAAACTTGGCTGTATTACGAATTATAATATAATGATAACAAAATTTTAAGAAAGATTCAAACTAGGTGAAGATGAAAATTCACTTCTAAAATAACTAACACAAATAAAAAATGAGCCTCATGAACCTATGAGAGAATTCTTAGCCAAATTCAACACGTTGGTTCACAAGATTCTATGAAATTCCTTACTCACTTTAGAAAATAAGAAATGTTTCTTTGTTGATGCACAAACACCAGTGTTGATTTTCTTTCTTTGCTGAAATCAACCACCAAATTTGGAACAAGCTCAAAGCCAAGCCATCTAGATAGAAGATGACATGATAATGGTCAAAAAGCTAAAAAATTATGCATTTAAAGGTATAGGAAAGCCAACATCATATCTACCAGTTTAGAAGCTAGCAAATGATATGATAATTTTGAAGAAGCAAATTCCCCATTCTCATTTGACTACACCATATCAAGATGTACTGCGAAGAACCTTTGTTCTATATAAAATGTATGCCTCATCTTCCTGCTACAACTCCAAAAATTTATATTAAAGCTACCCATGCTGGAATCAATTTCTCATGCACCAGGCATGATATTAATGAACATGACAGTTCTAACTGCCTAGATAGTTTGAGATTTCTATAGTTATGAACCTTGGCTGAACCATCATATGAAGGTGTTGTGGGTACCTTTGATCTTCAAATATAGGAATTTGTTGGCAACTCCACTGTGGGTTATCTAGAATTTTAACCCCATGAAGATGAACACAATGATAGAGTGGAGGATATGAATACTATCTCATTCACCATGTTCACAATAGCTCAGAATGAGAAATTGAATGTTGCAATAAAAGGCAAAGAAACATATATAAAAAATGAGAAAGAGAAGGCACATGAAGAGCCAAAGGTAACTCTTCCAAATGCTATACTCAATATGGATATGCCTTTGCCTAAATTTAAAAAATACAAGTCAACCAAGAAAGTGGGGAATCCTCATATTACCTTAAATCATGAAAGTCCCAATTCAGGTTGCCCCCCTTCATTTGATATCATTGATCACATGAATAAAACCCAGATTTATATCATTTATTCCGAGTAGCTCAAGACTAATCCAGATCAACTAATTAGATTCATTTGAGGAGAAGGACCCGATTCTTAAACTGAAACATCTTCAAAAGAAACATTGGCTATCGATTCTACTTATCAAAATCATATGAATTCTTTTGTTCAAGGTGGCAAGAAACTAGATCCTTTTTATGTTTCACTTTTTATTGGAGGATTTCAAATAAATAATTTCATCATTTATTCTAGGGCTTTAGAGAATGTAATTCTGGCTAAGGTTGCACATGCCTTAGGTTTGACATTGAAAAAAAACTTTTGGTGGTTGTTATTTTATGGAAGATAAAAAAGTCCCTCTCATCAAGCAAATAAAAGATGCCCACATGGCTCTAACAACCTTCCCACATAAAAGGATCAAGATGAGAATTTTGGTGGCATACATTCCTCCAAGATATGGGATGTTGCTAAGTAGAATCTTTTACAAAGATCTTGGTGGTGAAAATTAAATGGACTAAACTCATGTTACTATTCCAATAAAAGGAATTAAATAGAAGCTCATGTTAGATCCTAAATCCAAACACCTAGTGCAAAAACCAAAGGATCATAAAGCGGATATATTATATGAAGAAACATGCCCTATGACATACGTGACGATATTAGAAAAAGATTTGGAGATACTTGAGCTCATCGAAGGAAATTAAAATTATATTATCAGAGTAGAACTCCAAACCTGGGTGGAGATAATGAATAATTATAACCGATTTCCATTGTAACAATTTTTTTAATCAAGACAAACAAAACATAAATAACATAAACTAATATAATTGGCAAAAAACTTTAGGAGCAATTGCATAATGTATTATTCCTTTATCTAAACTTATAAATACTTTTTAAAAATGTGATTTATATAAACTTTCATTGGAGTGATTTCATGTTAATTATTCTTAAAAATTATGAGCTTCTTTAAAAAACAAAAATAACTATCGAGCTGCGTTAACTGGTCAATGATCATTCACCACTTTAACTTTTCCCCTTGCTGTAAAGATTATTTATGATTGCATCTATTTCTAATACGGTAATTTTTCTTATAATAAATTAATTTTAAATTTGATTTTATGTAAAAATTATAGTGTGACGGGTAATATGTTACATAATTAAGTAGGTTGTATGTACCAATGAAACACCTACGTAAGTTTATGCACTAATAAAATTAGAATGCACAACTATTACTCCCACTTTCTTATATAAATGTCTGCAATTTCTTTATATAATGGCTCCCGCTAGTAAACTTATAGAAAACTTCCAGTTATCTTCTATTATTGAAATATCTTATATGTAATAACACACAACATGGAGATTGTAACTTAAATGAACGATAATTTAGAGAACTCAATTGCCCTCTATACCAAATTAATTCCATTTAAATACTAGTGACCTTTTCTCTCTTTTCATGTTTTTAAAACATAGGTGCTCATTTTATTTTGAGCTTTGTCTCCACTTTCACATAATATCTAAACACGTTAATTTACTTATTATTCTAACAACTATAAAGTTTAACATTTAAAAATATTGGAATATTCTTTAGGGTGTTATTTTGAAATATTTTATTTTCTTGCTAGCGATTATATTGAATTTTTATAAAATCTTACATTTATTGGATTACAATTTTTTTAAAAGAAATGTGACGTTAGTTTTCTATACCCAACAACAATTGACTTTTAGTTGAAAATTTGTTTACTTGCTCTTGCCACTAAAGAAAGGTCATCATTTTCCACTTCACTTGTCGATCAAATCTAGTAGTGCAACCACCAATTAAAAATCCAAATTCCCATCCAATTGTACACACTTTCCCCTCTTTATCGCACACTCTACCTAGATTTCAATGGCTTCAACAACGATGATGATAATTTGATGATGCAAATTGCCTCCCCACACCAACCTTGAGCAACTTTAAAAATGTGTCGACATCCTCATCATTGTCCACTTGCTTATTGATAGGGGGTGGGGTGGCGAGGGGGGTTAGAAGATGTAATAGTGTGTCTGCCTATGTTGCTTTGCCACCACTTCTCAACTTGATAGCATTTATACGTAGTGTCAGTGCCAATACCCGATAAGAGTTTTGAACCAACTTCTTCACCTCCATATACGATGTGGCATGCTCTTCTGCCATGTATGTGAGCAAGAACAAGATCAATGCAAGGGGAATGTGGGTAGATAAAGTGTTGTGCATGGCAAAGAAGAGTGTGGGCAATTTGAAGGAAGGCGATCTCATAGAAAAAAAGGTATTTGTGAGAGCAAATCTTAATGTGCCCCTTGATGACACCCAAAATATCATCGATGACATGCATATCACGATAACTATTACCAACATTAAGTACTTGATCGCTAATGGTGCCAAGGTCACTCTTTCCAACCCCTAGTCATTATACAAATCTCAAAATACTTATGCTATTTTGTCTCTTATGTCTAATGGTTCATTTGATTCACTATTACTAGGTCTGTAAATCAACCATTGTCTCTCTTTTTTCCATTAACGAGGATATGATGTTGTATTCATTTATGCAGGTCAATATCATACGAATATTGCAATTCATCTTTACTTACAAGTGAGACTCAATCACCAAGCACTCATTGAAATTGGTTTCAAACTGATCATCTATATTTAGTCAACATGGTTTGAAAATTTCTCAACCAATAGCATTATGGGCCATTTCATATACTATTATTAGATTCCACCTCAAACAATCACCTATCATATCATAGTCAACTATAATATGCCTTTCTTTTCAATGGGGAAATATATTATAGTTTGCTTAGAATCCAAATAATGTATAAGGGAAATCAATAATGTGTTGAGAATTGAATCAATAGGGGTGTTTTAAGGTATATAACACTTTCTTGACAAAATTTTAAAGTATTATAAGATAATATCGACGATCTATAACTCTGAGTTTATACTATATATGTTATTTTAATTAAAATTTCTATTTAAACAATGCATTGCCTTGATTTATTTTATTTTCTCCATGTTATTAATTTCGCTAAACAAATCACATCTCTATGTTCCAACTACTATATGAATTCAATTAGTATTTTATTCTCTTATACATTTCCTTTGTTATTGAAAAATTTTCAACTAATAAATTTCATAATCTGAGTTATAAATAACAAGTTAATGAGATACAAATATATTAATATGTAAATTTATTTAGCTATATCAATCATAGTATCTTATTAACTTTTTTTATTTCGTTTTCTCCATACTATTAATTTTATTAAACAAATCGCATATAATACAAAATATATTAATATGTAAATTTATTTAATTATATTAATCATTTGTCATAAAACTTCCCTTACTAATATACAATGCTTATTCTATTATTCTATAATTTAACTTCGAAAATACCTTAGCTTCCATATATGGTAGACATAGGGTAGGAATCATTTTATTGTCTTAATAATGAAATCCAAATTTTAAATATATGATTTTTTTGTTTTCGAATAAACTCTGAAAAACTTAACAAATTTGGACATTTAAACATTATAAATACGTTAATTTGAAAAAATAAAAATAAAATTATTTAGTTGGAAAGAATCTTTTAATCCGACTTTAAAATCAATTGAACTCCATGGAAATCCCTGCGGGACTAATAACAGTGCCTGCCGACTTAAAGTGTCGTCTGAAACTCCCCGCTGCCGTCTTGAATCCGTGTCTGCTCGAGACCACTGCTGTATCTGCTCGAAACTGTGCTGTTCTCTGCTCGAAACCGTCGCTGCTCGCTGTGTGCTAGAGGTCATAATCGAAACACGGACAAAACGCCTCTGGTTCTGCCAAGGCCATGGTTTAGAAAGAATCAGAACCTTCCGATTCAAAACACAACTTCACAAAGTAGCGGCAAAGTGAGTTGTGGAAATATTTAACATTTGGACTGTTACAAAACACAACTTCGCGCCAAGCAGACTGAAAAAATGGCGACAGTGAAAGCAGAACCCATGGAGTTAGACAAGGCCAAGACATCCGTTACTTCGAGCTATGTCGACAAAATAGTGGTGATTTGATCAAGCTGCATCACTTTTATTAAAATTTTTTCTTCGCATCATTCCATTCTACATGAATGATAAGTACTCAATTGACTTATCAGGGTCCTGGAGACATAGTTCTAGACCTAACAAAGCTCGGCAATCAGACCCTCAGGCTTGGAGGAGGCCTTCGTCAGGTAATTAATTCAGGCAACCGATTTCAATATTTTTCATTTTTTTTGTTGAGTCGAAATGATAGCAAACTCGAAGAATCTTTAAGGTTTTAGACAAGAGCTTTAAAGCATAATTTGGCTGGGCATTTGTAAATGATAACTTTTTCTGGAACTTGAATTCGAGGAATGGAAGATTGAATGACTGTGAAGAAACCCTTTATTCTACTTGGTAAAAAAACGTTGCAGGGTTTAGGGTTTTAGACCACAATACATTGCCCAAGGTCACAATATGACACAGCTGTCAATGAGGTGGCCTGTAACTCCAGCAGACATGTGAATCTCTGTGCTGTGGTCTAGGAGTAAGAAAGTGAGGCTTTCTAATAAGCTGGCCGCAGGTTAGAGTCTCTATTGCCATTGGTATTTGACTCCTCAGCACCCCGCCCTCCATTTACCTTAACAAAAAAAAAAAAAAAAACTGCAGCGGACACATGACTAGGTGATTAAATTTTTTGCTCGAAAGCCATCACTATCATATTAATAATTTACAAAAAGATTACAAATACATGATTGTGGTTTACGGTATACAGTGGTTCAAGCACATCAAAAATAATTATGCAGTTTTAAAGCTCCAGCAAAGCTTAAAGCCCAAGGGCAGTACCAGGATGATTATTGAAATATTAGTATATTACCAACATTTATAAACTAAGCAGAGGGTAATCGCTAGAATTCCACACCCAGGTTGTTGTATTGAATCGAGCATAAACCATGTTTACAAAACAAATGAAAAGAATGTGGTCCAAGCATAAGCACATCCCACACCACATTAAAGGTGGCCCATAATCTCATCCAAGTATCGCCAAGTTAGAAAACAATTACGGTGTGGCTGTGGTTAAAGATCTATTAGCAAAGTATTGTGGTAAAATCACCTTAGGGTTAAAAAAACTAAAAGATCTATAAATTTGAGTGAAATGGAATGCTAACCTTAAACGGACCCTAAACATTGGAACTGGCTTTCATACAAATAAAGTTTTATTTATGCATTGAGGTTTTGCTGCCAATGTACAGTTTGCTGCCGCATCATACTTCTAAAGAGAAATTGGAATATACAAAAGACAGTGAAATTATTTGTTCAAATTGTTGTGGAGTAAAGATTGAGCAAACACTCTTGGATTATGAAAAAAATTCAAGATCAATGTTTCATTCTATCTGCGAAAAATGTTAAAAACTTCATGGTATTTGATACCTGGTTAATGCATACCAATTGACAGAAAAATAGCTCGCACTTTTTAACTATGTTGCACCATGAACTGGAAACAAGTTTCCAAAAATTCCATAAAGCAAGTGTCAGAAGTGGGGACGGCTAGGTCAGGAATGACAAAACTTTGGGGAAGGCTTCCCAAGGAAATGGGAAATCAACAGAAAATAGGAAACGGTAGAAACCTCTGAAAACAGTATTAGAAGCTTTTGAAAACTCCTTTCAAATTGTATTGGAAACTTCACAAAACTTCTTGAAAGCTGATTTTATAATTGTTTGAAGTTACTTTGAACTTCCTTGACGATGGTTGGAATCTGCTAGAAATGTTTCTGAAAGTTCTGGGTTCCTTCTGTTAGTTTCCAGGATGCTGAGAGATTTTTATATTTTGGGAACACTTTCCAGAATTCGGACCTTTTTTATGCTTTTATACAAATCACCAAAAATATGAAAAAGAGGTTCAAATACTGAAATGCATTTTGCCCTGCAGTTTTGATTTTCAGCATATACGTTCAATTAATGTCTCTGTCTATGTATTTTCCATCACCTTACTTTTATATTGTAGTCTACATCTTAGGTAGTGAACTCCCATAACTCTGGATATTGAACTTCTTGTTGGGCCTTCTATTAATTGTTTACCTAATTGTAGTTATTGAAGCTGTACAACAGGTGGCAAAGGCCACACATAGGATTTACTATGGATACGACAAAACTACCTATAATGAATCTGACCTTCATCAGATCAATAGCTAAGAATTTCTTTAAGGTTATCTTTCATCTCTAGTGCATTTTTCGATGCATTGATCTGATGCACACAAGGCATATTAGGCAGTTATGCCCCCTGTTTATTTTTTGTTTCCTTATAAAATGCAATAAATAAAAGCAAGATCATGCATCTACACAATATAGGTCACGTGGCATTCTTTTCACCAGATTTGTAGATCATACTATTTGTAACTTGTTTCACACATCCAGGAACTTGTAGCAAGATTGTTTGCAATACATTCTTATTTTTCTGAGGCCATTAGGACGATCTTCAGTTGTTGCGCAAAGAAGATTTGTACATTGTATATATGTAACTTTTTTTGTTTGTATTTGCCCTCCTCTTCTGTTCTATTTTTCTGGATCTAGCTTCTTTTTAATCAAGAGTTAGATCCTTTTTGACTTAATCATCAAGGAAGCCTTAAGTTTAAAAGAGCTTTCAGCATTTATAAGTCTGCAAAATGATCTTTGCAAGGGGACTTACACTTGTGACCTCATTTATTTGCAAAACAAAGCCATTGGCTCATCTCGTGAAGGCAATTGGGTTTATTCTCCAGCATGTTATTACACAAATTTTATCGGGGGTTTATTTCTATGGTTTTACCTAGGTTGCCTAAAATGAATCATGACATTTTCTGTGGTAGATCATCCTACATTTCTTACCGTCTTTTTGTACTTGGTAATATAATATATGTATATCATTCAGCTGATGCAATCAAAGTGCATTTCTTTTTGACTATTTGTGTCTTTGCATATGGGGTTGCTTACATTATTCGATCCTACAAGGCATTCTCCTATATTTTGCTGCATCATGTGCAGATCACTGAAGACCTCAGAATGCATCAGCAGTTAGGACCCCACAGTTGACAATACCAAATGGCCAAGCCGCACTCATAAATCTAAAATTCCCCTATAATGCAGAGCTGCAAAATGTAAATTATGTGCAACTAATGATCCAGATTGGTGTGTTTGCAAGTTATAAAAGTTATGGTATTCGCTGCGGTAATAGGTTAAGTTTTGCATGCTTTGTTATACTTGTAGTCTAATTATGCAAATTCCTAAGATGTTCAATTTTTTTATAAACATCTTGTTGGAAACACTTCAACAATCCATAATTTATGCTCTGTAGCTTTGTTCTTTAGTAAATAAATCACTTTGGCATTACTGCTTCTTAATGCTCTGCTTATTCGTACAAGAACTGACTAGAAAGCCTTCTTTTCGAAAAGCAAGAGAGACACAACTTCTTTTCTTTTCTAAGGTGTGTAAACAATGTTACAAGCTTATAAATTCAATATCTTTTGTTTGGATAAACATAAGCTGTAGCTTGTTGATATTGTTCTTAAACATGCCTGGTAGATTCTCCACTGCACACTTACAATGTGACAGCAGGTGCAACAGACTGCAAGTAGACGGGAATTTCTTGAATTAAGCTTGAGTTAAATAGAGTAGTGAAAAGAAATGGCAAATTTCTTATGTTTCTTGTTGGAGGAGTTTTTCAGAAAGATATAAATGCATAGGGTTTGAGAATTATTTCATTCCTCTGGAAACTATACCTTCAGTAATTATCTTCTATTTATTATGATATTGGTTCACCATGCATATGGAGAAGCTAATTATTTATATGTAGAAAGGAATACCTGTACCCATTTTCGCTTTTAGTCCTTTACTTCTGGTCTCGTATCATTTTTCTGATTAGAATGATTTTGTGTGAATTTATTTGGTACTTGTTTTCCAGGACTCTGATTATGTCACTGTGACAAAAGCTGGGAGGCTTAGATACACAAAACCAAACAAATTTTGGGTTGAAGGATCACACAAAAGGGTGAGTCATTTAAAGTAATACAATTTAAATAGTTGATGCTTAAAAGGGAATATGAATAATGGCATTATTGCTATTGTCCAGACCTAATTTTCAACCAAAGTGGTTAAGTGAAACGCATAGGGTTAAACATGCATAAGTGGGGAGAAAGTTATTGCATACTCAAGATTGTAGTTTTCTAATTGTGCGACTCTTTCTTTCTATGCATTTTGCAGTATACACCATGTGTGGAAGACAAAATTATTGGCATTGTAGTTGAGTGCAGGTCTGATGTAAGTACATTTGACAAATCATAGTTGGAGCACATTTTTGCACATTTATTTGTCTTGCTTTGGCAGCTTTGTCAGTAATTTTAAGAATTGTTTTCCTCTTATCCTACTTCATATTCACAGGTTTATAATTTTAAAGAATCGCTCCTGCTGTTGGACCTAAGCAATAATCATTGGCTATCAATGGTTACCATATAGGGTTACCTCCCTGCCCTCACACCCCCTATATTGTATTTATATTTGCCTCTACATGTCTTATCTGTTGAATTATCTTATTCCATTTTATTATTTACTCAATAAGCAAATACATTTGCATTCTTCTGCATATACCTATTCTATATATAATTATATGAAGTGATGTTAGAGCTGTGGCAACATTTAGAAAGTGAATATGTAGCATACCTGCAAACTCGAGGCACCACTACACAAAAGATATGATCAATGGTTGCACACCCAAAATGTAGGTTTGCACCTGCAAATCCAAAAATATGGAGGAAATACTTCTCCAAAAGATGTGAAAATATCATGTATACTTTTATTATTGATATGAAAATAGATTGATTATAGAAAGGGAGAATAGATTTAAGATATAGAGAAACCTTAAACCTAATGGCTAAAACATAGTTATATCCCACCCATGGTACTACAAAATGAGTGGTATCCAACAATATCACTAATCAGAATATTCTAAGAGATAGCTTGTGGAGCATGCTACTCGCTAGAACCTAAAATTACATAAAAATATGAGCTTTGCATCAATATACTTCATTTATGTTATAAAAATATACTGAAAAAATGGGTTGTGTTTTGGCACACAACTTGCTCTCCCCCTTTTGGAAGCTTTGCCCCCAAAGCTTGAGGACCAAATCAAAGCTCTCCCACGCATCTTCTTCTTCCTCTCCTTTCTCCTTTACTTTGAGCTGATCCTAAACACCAATTAGATTACATAGAAGAGGTTAGAAGGATCCTTTTTAATGAACTGCATGAATCGGTGTACTTTGTAGATGCTTGAAGAGATCATATGGATCCAAGTAAGGACCAAACAAGAATTTTTCCATATTAAACATGTGATTAAAATTGCCATCCACAGAGATTTTTGATAATGGAGAGAACGCTTGCTAAAAATTATTAATACCAATGGAAGATCCAATAAATCATCATTATCTGCCGACATTTCCAAGGGAGAAGATTCTGCTGAACATTCTCCATAACTTGTTCATGACTAGCCACAATCATCTTTTCCTCCTTATATTTTCTTTCCATAAGTGGAATCTCATCTTTATATAATTATCAGGAAGTAGTGGAGACTCACCAAAGCGAAGTTCAAATATTTTTTCTACTTCTTGCACATCATGTTGTTTGTGAGACTCATGATAGAGAGGAGGAGAATCACCAAACATATGCTGAAAATGATTTTCTTCATCACTGATTGAAGATTCATGAAATAGAAGCCTCAATAAGTTATCAGCATCCATTTGGAAGAAATTTCCATATCATCTAATCTGTGCATCCTCCAAATCTAGCCCTGCAGTTGTTTTTCATATTCTCATGTCACATGTACATGAACAGTAAATGTATCAAATGCATTCAATTTTGTCTTAAGCTCCTTTCCTAACCTTGTTTGAATGTGACTTGCTCCTTTTCTTCAACATTATTTACTTCATGAACATTAGTGAAATACCACTTATATTAAAGCTTGATGGGTTTACTTTCTATTAAAAAACAGCACCTTAGTTGGACACCTGACTTAAAAGATATGTCGATGCAAAGTCACATTATGAGAATTGATAGCATTTTACAGACAAATCTACTACAGCAGATTGTGGCAGCAATATCTCACTCACTTCTGCTTCACTACTAGCAATGTGCTTGTTGGAAAAACCTCTAAGTCTGATTTTCCAATAGAAAGCTACGGTGTTTGCAATATACATTCCTTTTCCTGCCCTATAGGTCAGAAGCCATTCTGATAACTCTTGTGGTGTACCAGCAAACACAATAGGCATGACTTCACAAAGGATACAATCATTGGGGACACGTGTGCACCTAAAATGTAGGATTGCACCTGCAAATCTAAAAAGACGAAGGTGTGGTGTACCTGCAAACACAATAGGCATGACTTCACAAAGGATAAAATCATTGGGGACATGTGTGCACCAAAAATGTAGGATTGCACCTGCAAATCTAAAAAGATGAAGGAAATACTCCCCAAAAGATTGTGAAAAATCACATATATTGTATTGATTTGAAAATAGATTGATTACAAAAGGGAAAATAGATTCTATATATGGAGATACCCTAAATCTAAAACTACTGTAGCATTTTACACATGGTATTGCAGAGATTAGTACCTGTTGTCTCCAAATCTTGCACCTTAGAAGAGAGTGTTCAGTCCTCTCCCAGATTTGGGCAACGTTGGAACATTTTCAGCCTTGTGGGTATGCCTATGGAGGAAATGGACCTCTAGATTGAAAGGACTACCTCCCTGTATATGTCTCTGCAAGACAATCTCTGCTAAACCAACTTGTTTAAAGAGAAAAGAGTTAGAAATTTACAGAAAAAGAAATCCTATTCTAAGAGTGGTGATACACCAAAACTATTTTTCACATGAATGTTAGATTCTAGTGCACAATACAACAAAAGCACAAACCATTCCCAAACTCTAAAGATTCTAACGACAATATTTCAACACAGAGGTTAGATGTGTAAAAAATGACACAAGGTAAATGAGCTGAAAGGCAAACTTTACACATTCAAGACAGTAATACACATGCAAAAATTCAATACACTTGGATACACACTGTGTGACCAGTTAGACTAAGCACTCTTGTTCAGGTATGAAGGATAAAGTGGGCAAAAGGATGGAAAATCATCACATGCTGCCACTATACATCTCTTGCACACTCAGACAAAAAACCCAAAAAAAGCTTGAAGGAAAAAAATTTATGTTTAATGCTTAAAGCTAGAACTTGAATCATTCCAGCAGGGCTTTGCCATACACTGCGTGGTCTCCTTTTTCACTAGCCAAGGGGCTGTATATATAGCCAGAAGGAAGAGAGAGAGGAAAACTTTTGGCACCAAGGAGAGGAATCAATCCTGTTGGAAGTCTCCGTCTTCAGCTGCAATTGACTTTGCCAATGATGCTCATTAGGGCACCCTAATTGATCCATGTCAACCTCTTGAATGCCCTTGGCTTGCCCTCTTGAAGATGCTTCTCCAACGGTTGCTCAACCAAATCGAGATATTTGGAGATGGCGTTAAAATGGTTGCTGTCAAAGGAGCCACTTGTTAGAAATTTGTTTCGACGCCCAACTGCTTCTCTTTGGCTTGTCGATATGTGCAATGGCATGGAAAAGAGTCACTTTCATTCTGTTTTGCTTTGGAGAGGCATTGCTGGGAATCCATGTGCTCATTGATTGATCTTTCCATTGGCCGTCTAGAATGACCCAGATCATTGATTTGCACCATCAATCTGCGTGTCACGGATCAGCCGTTGGATCAAGCTTTATAAGTGAAGTAGTCTTGAAAACCCAATTTTGCATTGTTAAGACCTTTTCAGCTTTCTTGGCTACTTGACTTATAAAGTTTATAAGTAAAGTCTTTGGATAATACCGATTTGCACTGTGCAGACCCATTTGGGTTTTTTGACCTCTTCGACTTCGGACTTTCTCGGCTTGAAGACTTTGGACTTTCTGAGCTCCAAGTCTTCGAGGTTTTCAAACCTGATTACTACCAACGGCTAGTTCTTTGCTTTGAAGTTGACGTCTGCCTGCATGTCACTGGACATTTTTTCTGGAAGAATTATTTCGGGCTTTTGCCCTGAAAGAATTCTTTCGGACAATTTGTTCGAAGGAATTCCTTTGGACTTTCTGCTTATGGCTTGGGAATTGACCCTTCGGAACTTTCCGAAGGGCACTTGGAAGGGAAAGTGACCCTTCGGAAAAGTTTCGAAGGGCACTTTGGAAGAAAAGTGACCCTTCGAAACTTTCTGAAGGGCACTTTGGAAAGGAAAGTGACCCTTCAGAAAAGTTCCGAAGGGCACTTTGGACGGAAAAGTGACCCTTCGGAACTTTTTTGAAGGGCACTTTGGAGGAAAGAAAAGACCCTTCGGAGCTTTCCGAAGGGCAATCTGAAGAGAGATAGACCCTTCAGAAAAGTTCTGAAGAGCAAACCTTGAAGGGAAAAGACAAAGGAAGAGAAAGACCTTTCCAAAAGAGACTACACTTAGGCAAAAAGGGGGAAAAAACATTTGAACAAGGCTGAAACAAAGCTTCCGAAGAAGAGAAAACAACCGGTTTCTTCACGGGTCCTTCACAATTGAATTGAAAACAGACAAGAGATGCTGAACTTAGCCAAAGGAAATTGCAAAACTGGGTATGAAAATTGGCTAACAGTACCCACCTACTACCGCTAATTAGAACATTCGAAGAGGTAGCTACTAGATAGAATCTAACATGACATAAAAATATGAGTTTTATAGCAAAACATCTCATTTACATTATAAAAAAATATTGAAAAAATGGGTGTTTTGGCGCACAACAATTTTTTTTCTTCAGCTGGCTTGTGGCCAACAACATTTAGAAAGTGACTAGTTTACTTCAGCTGGAATGTGGCCAACAACATTTAGAAAGTGACAATTTTACTTCAGCTGGCTTGTGGCCAACAACATTTAGAAAGTGACTATTTTAATTCAGCTGGCTTGTGGCCAACAACATTTAGAAAGTGACTATTTTAATTCAGCTGGCTTGTGGCCAACAATGTTTACAAAGTGACTATTTTACTTGAGCTGGTTTGTGGCCTATCATACTGCTGGCCGATGCCGATTTTCTAAGGACTAAAAACAGTATTTTTGTTTCCTTCTTTAAAGAAAATTGATGTCTGAGACTAGAGTAAATTTAAATACTTTTAAGAGAAAATATATGCCAACTCTTAAAGGTTTATGCCCTTCAAAATATGAGTTTTATAGCAAAACATCTCATTTACATTATAAAAAAATATTGAAAAAATGGGTGTTTTGGCGCACAACAATTTTTTTTCTTCAGCTGGCTTGTGGCCAACAACATTTAGAAAGTGACTAGTTTACTTCAGCTGGAATGTGGCCAACAACATTTAGAAAGTGACAATTTTACTTCAGCTGGCTTGTGGCCAACAACATTTAGAAAGTGACTTTTTTAATTCAGCTGGCTTGTGGCCAACAATGTTTACAAAGTGACTATTTTACTTGAGCTGGTTTGTGGCCTATCATACTGCTGGCCGATGCCGATTTTCTAAGGACTAAAAACAGTATTTTTGTTTCCTTCTTTAAAGAAAATTGATGTCTGAGACTAGAGTAAATTTAAATACTTTTAAGAGAAAATATATGCCAACTCTTAAAGGTTTATGCCCTTCCAAACCATGCGACCTAAGTTCAGAAAAATAAAATGAAACAGCCACAACCTTAGTTCATTCTTGATGCAAATATACATAACAATATGTCATCTGATTTTTCTGGATTCAACTGCATAGTTTTGAGTCAATCTTCATGACCCATATTTCATGAGTAGTGGTTCATAAGGACACATCTCTCATGTGCACGAATGGTCTACTTGGCATTCATTGCATCCACGTGTGGCTGTTCGGTCCGAACATTTTTGCTTGGCCAATTTTTTTATTTTATGTTCACATTGTTTATTTAAATTAAAATTGAATTTTCATTGTTCATTGGTTCAACATGTAAAAAAACAGATTTATCGTTTCATTTGAGTTTTTTCCCCCAGATCGCATGTGTTGAAAATCATGCATGTTAATGTTTTGGTTTATTTTTCTCATTGTACCAATTTGTTTTGTAAGTTTTTAAGGGGTTGTTTTACAATAGCTATGACAAGATGACTTTTTAGCAGTGACAAGGAGGATGAAATAAGATAAATAAAGTGGAGGTGATGGAGAGGAAGGAGATGGTCGCACTCAAACTGAAAGTTCAGTTGGAAGTGCTCACCTCGCATGTTTGATTTCCCATCAAGGAGTGCGATTGCATGGGAAAATGGTGCAAGGCTTTTTAAGAAAACCAAGGAGAGAAATTTAGGTGGGAATCGGCATGGGAAATGCAAATTTTGTGAGGCTTATTGGAAGCACAACATTACTAGGGTTAACGCACTTTCCACATAAAAGGGTTGGTGTTTGTCTTACGCTTCCACATGAGTACAGAGCTGAAATACTAAAGTTGTATAATGGGGATATTTCTACTAGCATTACCCCTTCCTCTAGGATTTCCAGGCATGCTTGCAAGGATCCTTCTCTTGCTACTAGGGTTCCAACTTTTTAGGTGGATGCAGTGGAACCCAAGGGAAAAAGGAAGGCCACAGGGTTAGCTTCAATCGTGGTTATAGAAATGTTTGATGTGCATGCACTAGAGGAGGTAGTTGATTCCATTGGTGAATTCTTCTTTGCCAATGGTATCCCATTTCATGTTGCCCAGTCTCCTTGGTACAAGGAGGCTTTCACCACAAAATGCAAAGCAGATTTATTTTATAAGATTCCTAGTGAAACCAAATTGAGAACCAACATTTTGGACAAAAAACATTTATAAGTTAATTTGTTGATGGAGGAGATGAAGGTGACATCATGGTGTCTCTATTGTCATGGATAGGTGGATGACACTACTCCCTCATCAATGCTATGGTCACATGTGTCGATCACTGGGATTTCCTTAGGGCTGTTGATTGTTTTGAAAAGCATGAGAATGCTGAATTTTAGTTTAAAATTTTGAGCAAGGCTATTGAGGAGGTTGGCTTTGTGATTGTTGTGCACATAGTTATAAATGCAACATATACATGTAAGATAATATGGAAGTTGGTTACGGCTACCTATAGGCACATCTATTGGAACCCTTGTGCACATACAACGAACAATGTACTTAAGGACATTGGAAAAATTGAGTGGGTCAAACAGGGGGTGAATAGTGTTAGAGAGGTGCAAGTGTTCATATGCAACTACCACACCTCATTGGCATTGTTTTGGTCCTTTTCAAGGAAGGAATTTCTCAAATCAATTGATACCAAATTGGCATTCTATTTCAATTTGTTGGAGAGGATGCCTGAGTTGTAGAAGCCTTTGCAACTTATGACTATGACACATGAGTGGACTAGGTACGAGGAGTGCAAGAAAAAATCGGGGAAGAGCTTGAAGGATGCGGTGGCGAGAGATTTGTTTTGGGAAGATGTGAGATACATTGTGTCCATTGTATCCCATGTTTTTACTGCCATTAGATATGGGGGTTCTAACACTCATGACCTTGTAGAGCTCTATGAGTGCATTGATAGCATATTTGGCTAGAATGAGGGTTGCGTTTCGTGAAAGGGACACCACTCAGACATTCTATCGTGATCATATTCAACCCATTATTCAACGGATGCAGAAGAAATTGATTACCCCTTTACACATGGTCACATTTGTAGTGAATCCTAAATGGTTTGTGGCTAGGCCTCTAGGAAAGAATCCTATTTGTGACTAGGACGTGAAGAAGGGCTTCATGAAGGTCCATAGGAAATTGTTTTGTGACCAGGTGGTGAAGGGCTTCATGAAGGTCCATAGGAAACTATGTATAGTCTGAAGAACGCTGCGACAATTAGGATCAATGGACCACATTTGCTTCCCTTGATAGCAATAGGACCAGGCTGAGGACATGTAGACTCACTCTACTACAGAAGAACCTTAGAGGATGGTGGTGATTGGATGGGGATGTGACATTGCTACAATCACTTGCCATTCTTATTCTTTCACAGGTTGCTTGTTCCTCTGTTGTTGAGAGGAATTGATCATCATAGAGTTTTATCCACTTTAGTAAGAGGAACATGCACCTCTTGGAGAGTGGACAAGTTAGTTGTTGTTCATAGTGCCTTGTGCATCAATGATTACAAGGCACTTGAGTACAAGGAGATTCCTACAACATGGTGGGATGTGGAGCCAGAGGAGCTAGGGTAGGTCGATGAGGACTAGGATTGGTTGGAGTCCCATTGTAGGAGCTAGATGATGCAAAGCCCAACAATGCCACCGATGAGAAGATTTTTGGGCTTGGGGGCTATTCGTCTAATGATGACTCTAATTTTTGAGCTTGCTGCTCAATGCAGCTAAGTATACTCATTTTGATGTTTTGATTTTGTAACTTCAAACTTGTAGTTGTCATTCTGATTTCCATTGTTGTATTGATACGATGATATGAGATAATGAGATTATGGAACTCTAATGTTAATATCCAATGTTCAATGTCATGGATGGTATTTGAATTTCAATCTTCAGCCCTTTATAATGTCATGGAATGTTGGATGTTATTTCATTTCAGCTCTTTTGTTTAGAAGTTATGTATTTTTATATTTTTTTGTAATTTTTAAATTCATATATATTTTTATTAGTTGCTCCCCAGCTGTCCCCAAAATCTGGGATTTCTTTTTTCCATCCTGAAAACCTGCCCCCTTGCCCCAAAAACTCGGATAAACATAGATATTGATTAGGGAAAAGACGACGATGGTGAGTTTACCTAAGCATACACCATTTCAAGTGAAAACTTTAAATAGATTGAAGAACAAAATGAATAAAACTTCCAGACCGAAATGAGTAAATCCTTGAAGGAAAGGAACCTTGAAGTTGAAGTTCACAATTTATGTTGGCAATTGTAAAATATTTAGAACAATTTATCACAAAAAGAAGAGGTTCAATCACCGTAATCGAATTTAAGAGTCTTAAGGAAGAAAGGAAGGCATTACAATAAAAGGGATTTTCATTTGTCGATAAAGAAACTGTGACAAAAGCAACAAACTTTAATGTTAACAAAGAAGTTCAATTAAACAATATTTTATCAGCGTTTGAAGTTCAAATTGATGTTAAAATTGGTATCAGAAAAGAAATTCAATTAGACAAGTTGTTATATTTTATACTCTTAAACCAACTACAAAGGAGCGTTGTATTGAAAATACAAATCTTAGTGCCTTGCAAAATGTGACAAATGTTGATAGTATTGAAAAACTGAGAGTATTGATGAGCAGGAATTTGTGAAACCTTGCCGACGCCCTCATTGCTACAAGAGGTATTCAACTTTGTGAACGAACTTTTACAGATCTTACTAAAAAAACTTACAAGAGATACTCGTCGACTCCATGTTACTAATACTCAAGTCAATGAAGCTCAAGTGTTAGCTGAGGAAGACATTTAATACCTAGTAAAATTGATTCAGGATGGATTGATCCTGACTAGATGCATCATTATTATAAGAAGTTCTTGAGATCTTATTGTTTTTCTTCTACTTGTGCTTCAAGGATGAAGCCTTTCCAACACAGGTTGGAATGTAGTGAACCTAACTAATTTTCATTGATTAGCAAGGGTCTCCATGTAGGGATACTTCCCTACCTACAGACCTGTTGTATCTTATTTATTTTTCTCCCACTTTTCTTATCTATTGAATTATCTTATTCCATTTATATGTGAATACTTGTGTATTCTTTTATATATAAATATTTTGTCTATGTCAATCGTTTAGTCGTGTTATTTCTAACTTGAGTAATTGATGTAGTTATGGGAATTCTACTCATTCCCCAAGGATTATATGTATGCCATAATCCTTATGTGGGATTTTGTTCCATCACCATGCTTATTGTTAATGTTATTATTTTTATTTTGGGAAGTTATAAGCCATGATTTTTCCCTTGGGCATCTGTTTTTCCTTTAGACATAAAAAAATCTATATCAATACAGATGAGTGGTTTTGCTTAGAAAATTGTCACTAACGGTGGATGGAAGGCTTGATTCGTTGAACTTATTTGAACTATAATCACAGGCGATAATTTCTCAAGTTTCAGCTTGCTCAATTATGTCGAGAATTTGCATTTCAATCTTGAAATTATACCAGAACAGTAAAATTCTTATATTATATATCTAACTTGTAGTTGCCTAGATAAGAGTATAAAAGGATTGTTGTAGTGTTTATCTATTTTACGGTTGTAAAAAGGCTTGTTCAAATGCTGATTTGGATTGTATACACACTATTACTTTGAATGGCCTGATACCTTAATGTTTTAGGTAGTCAAGAATATTCTTGTAACAATGAATCTTATGTATCATCAATTGATATTGGAATAATTTTGTATGCTGTGGAACATTTGTTGTCTCTTGGTTTTGATAGTGGTTCTCCTTGATATAGACAAGGTGAATGCTATTACAATGACCTTTGAGAGTATGAAAAAGAAGCATTCCATGTCCTTGAACATTGGTTTGTACAAGCAACAATATCAGACTAATATGAATTTTTTCTTTTTTGAGAAATGGTGGTGGAAAAGAATAAAGACCTGAATCGTCCTTATTTGAGCTTGCATAAAGAATGTGATAATATTAAATTCCAGTGTCTTTGATGTAAAGAAATATGTTAGTGACACGATCCTTGGATTGAATTTTAAGGTTGAAATAAACATTACTTGAAGGCTTGGTATAGGGTGGACATTGTACATCCAAGGAAGCTTGTAAAAGACCCAAGATGAAGCCAAAAAAAAGTGAAAAGATGGATTCTTTAACAAAGCTTGTCCATAGAGTGTGAAGGCAACGAGGCTCAAAAGAACATAAAATGTGGAGCTATAAACTCTCAATGATGCTAGTGAACAGCTATGACCTACCAAATTTTTGTGGGAATGGAATGAGGTCCACGTGACATTGTAATGTGTGCGAGATAATTTGGATTTTGAATGAGTTTTAAGAAATTTGCGTAAGATGTTCATTACTAGATATTCCTTACTACTTTGCATTGTTTGATGATTGAGCTTAAATTTTATGATTGTATCCACTCAAAAAATATTAAGAGTAGCTTGGATCTCCAAGGTCAATTAAAGACAAATAAAACACAAAAGAAGAAAAAAAAGACAAAAGGAAGAGAAAAACAAATTAGCATACTAAATTCCGAAATTACTGTTCAGCTAGCAGAAATGAATAGAATGAGGTGTCTGTTCAGTTCCAATGCCGACCATCAAGGTGAAGGCATAAGATACGGTGTATGAGAGCTGAGAGGAGGCATTGGATTGATGTGTTAACCAAGGGAAGAACTGAAGTCTGTGGTAGAAGAGGCATGGATTTATAACATAGAGGAGATACATTTGTATCTTGCTCCATTGGAACCATGTCCGCTTTGTCATGGTATTGACTCTTGGTCTCAATACCAAGTGTAAGAGGTAGCCATTCTCATGCTGAAGTCTTCCCACATCAGGTTTCTCTAGAGTAAATCCTTGTGTCGTAACTATTCTTCATACATGTGTGTGCATTTGAACTTATTGTTTTCATGTTGTGGTAATTGAACATTGAATGAATGGACACTTGAATGGGAAACCATGTGGAGTAAGTTATGCTTGAAGTAGTGGTTGTTATGATTTTACGTATGAGTGGGGGGGAGATGTGTGAGCACTTTCACGTATTATAATTCTACATAAAAGATGTATGGTGTAGCTATTTGTTGTATCTCACATCAAAAATCATCTTTGTATGCCGAGTTCTAGTTGCATGTTCATTCAATCAACATGGCATATCTTGTGAATTTGTAACAAACATAGTCTTCACAGCTTTAAAGATCATTTCAGTATTAGTGCCAAGTCAATAAAAGATAGAAAGCACAAGAAAAAGGGGAAAAAAAGACAAAAGGAAGAAAAAACAAATCAGCGTTGCTTTGTTCAATTCATGAAAATTTGAGATTTTGTTTTACTTTTAGTGGGCAATGACTGAGTTGCTATAAAACATTTGATTTTGACAAAGCGTGCCTTCAAGAAGGATTTGAGAAGCACTGCAACATACAGGAGAACCTGTCATACATAGTTGGAGGGTAGCTATGGGGACAAGTTTGCCCGCTCATTTCGCTCTTGGCTATATAACTTATAGGACCTGTCAGATATAGTTGAAGGTTAGTTTTGTAGATAAGTTTACCTGGAAATTTGGCTCTTGGCCGCAACATATATGCGTGGTTAATTGGGGTCACGAGAGCTAACAAGTTTTCCTGGGCATTTGACTCTTGGCCATAACTTATATGCATGCTTCTCAATTTGGTATTTTTTGTTTTCAATTTGTAACTTTTTCTGTAGAAAAGTCAAATTTCAACTGATGGGTCCCGTGTCCAATCCACACATTTCCCCCAAAACACGTGAATTTACTGGAAAGATGTTGAAACAGCCGGGAATTTTCTAGAAATATTCCAGGAAACTTCTGGAAATGTTTGTGACGGAGTTTCTAATTTGGGAACCAACAGAAAAATTTCCTAACGTTCCAAATGCGTTTCCCTTTTTGAGGCTGGAAATGGCCACTTCCATGGGCTTCCCTTCAAACTAGTGATAAAATTTGTTCACTGCTTGTTAACGTTTTTATCTCTTCATGCCATGTAACAAATATGAATGCAACATGCATTTAGGGTCACTAAATTGTCTTGTATAAAATTGGGGGATTTGACCTGCAAATAATCTTCAATCAGCCGGCACTTGCAGTCAGACTTTTGGCTGGCATAGCACAATAATGTGGCCTTCTTTTGTTGCTTTTGTTGTTCAATATGATGTATAAGATTATAAGATTGGCAAGTATACATTTAGGAAATTGGCTTGAATGTGATTTATATTGGGTTTCGCATACTTTTAAAATCTCTCTATGAATCACAATGAGTCAAAAGTTCAGCTATTATAATGAGTGCATTTCCTCTGCAGTAAAGCTTGCCTGCACATTTGGATCTTGGCCATTACATATAGGAGAACCTGTCAAATATAGTCAAAGGTTAGCTGTCCCGATTAGTTTGCCTGCACATTTTGTTTTTGGCCATAACATATATGCATGTTTAATTATGTTCTTGAGAATTGTGTGCTTTTCAATTTAGTGTTTTCGTTTTCCATTTGTATGTGTTCCTTTAGAAAACTCAAATCTCTACTAAGGGGTCATGTGGACCCTAAAATGCATGAATTTTAGTAGAAAGAGGTTGAAACTGCCAGAAACATGCGGAAATGCCCCAGAAACAATCTCAAAACGTTTTCCACTGAGTTTCTAACTTGGGAATCATCAATAAAAAAATATCGGGGTGTTCCAAACACATTTCTGGTGTGTTTCCCTTTCGGTGGCTGTAAAGGACATCTCCCTCAGAGTTTCCTTGAAATTAGTTCCTAAATCAATTCCCAGCTTGTTAACATTTGATCTCTTCATAGCATGTAACAAATATGAAAGCAGCCTGTATTTATGATCACCGAATTGGGTTGTCTAAAACTGGGAGATTTGGCTTGCAAATAATCTTCAAATAGCCTGCACATGCAGTGAGACTTTTGGACGGCATATCATTATAATGTGGCCTGCTTTTGTTGTTCAGTATGATGTATAAGCTTATAAGATTGGCAAGTATACATTCAGGAATTTTGCTTCTTCAGATTGGCTTGCACATACTTGTAAACTCTGTATATGAATCGCAATGAGTCAACAATTCAGCTGTCATAATGATTCGATATCCTCCGCAGTCAAGTTTGCATGCCCATTTGACTCTTGGCCATGGCATATTAGAACCTGTCAAACCTAGTCAAAGGTTAGCTGTGTAGACAAGTTTTCCTGTACAATTTGCTCTTGCCATAACATATATGCATGCTTAATCATGATCACGAGAGCTATGTTTGCTTCTCAGTTTAGAAGTTTTTGTTTTCTGTTTGCAAATGTTCCTTTAGAGAAGTCAGATATCTAAAAGGTTCATGTGGGCACCATGTGAATCCACACAGCCCCCCAAAAACATATAAATTTTACTAGAAAAATGCTGAAACGGTTGGAAACTTGTTGGAAATGCTCTGGAAACATCTGGAAATGTTTGCCACAGGATTTCTAAATTGGGAATCACCAATGGAAAAATTCCGGGCATTCCAAACGCGTTTTCCTTTTTGAGGGCAGAAATGATTCCTCCCATATAGTTTCCTTCAAATTAGTCATAAAATCAATTTTCAGCTTTTTAATATTTGATCTCTTCATAGCATGCAACAAATATGTGATCACCAAATTATCCTGTAGAAATTTGGAGGTTTTGGCCTGCAAATAATCTACAATAAGTGTGCACATGCAATCATACTATTGGCCGGCATATCATTATAATGTGGCCTGCTTTTGTTGTTCAATATAAACTATAAGCTTATAAGATTGGAAAGTATACATTCAGGAAATTTTCCGGAATGTGCTTCTTCAAATTGGCTTTGCATATACCTGTGAAATTTGTCTATGAATCACGAGTCAAAATTTCAGCTGTGATAATGCCTCAATTTCCTCTGCAGTGAAGTCTGTCTTTACATTTGGTTCTTAGCTAACATATAGGAGAACTTGTTAAACACAGTCTAAGGTTAGTTGTGTAGACAAGTTTGCCTACACAATTGGCTCTTGGCCATAACATAAATGCATGTTGGGCCAATGATTCCCCTTTTTTGAAGATTATCGATGTTCAAATTGCTAAAGACATTCAAAGACTGCTCAACATATGTTCATTAGCCTCTAAAGTTTGGCATGCAATTGCTGATCTTTTTGGGATTAACAGACCCCAACTAAAATCTATTAAGTAGCTCCTTAAAAAATGAAGGTCTTGTCCCATGAAAATGCAAAGTACAAGCGACATCATTATAGCCAATATGCGAGCAACTGTAATGATTCATCACTCCAAAAACTTTGGAGCCTTTGACTCAAATGACATGATTGACTGTCAGATAGCTAAAGAATGGATTATGCCTTCTTATTGTAAAAATGAAATGGATAAAGGTTAACCCAAAGCAAAATGAGTGCCACCATCAAAGAATTTGCGCAAATTAAATTTTGATGGGGCCTCAAAAAAACAATCCAGGTCTGGCAGAGATTGGAGGACTAATCCAAGGTGAAAATGGAAATATTCTGATTCCTTTTAGCAAGGATATTTTTTAAACAAACAAACAATATGGCTGAGCTAATAGTCTGTTATGCTGGGGTCATTCTGGTGAAAAATTTGGAGATTAATAACTTGTGGATTGAAGTTGATTCCAAAATTATCTTTCATCCAATAAAAAAATCATATGAACAGAGCAAAAGCAATATCCTCAGTGAGGAGCTAGGGAAAAATTGGTGAATGTCAGGTATTCTCTGTTAAATCACAACTACTCTATCACACTTTAAAGGTGAGTTTCAATGTGATAGCATATATGCTTGCTAACAGAACGAGCAGTGATAAAAAAACAAAATAATTATAATTAAACACATAAGCTACAACTCTATTCCACTGCTGCCGATCTCCCTTCTTATATCAAAGACATGGTGGCCTTAGAAACGTTGCTCATCCCTAATCCTTACCCATTCCTATTCCTAACCATTACCCATCACAATAATACCCGCAGAGACCAAGTCTCAGACTCATCCATTCAATATATACTCCTGTGAGGTTTGGTGTTTTAAACATCTTTGTTTGTAATATCTCTTTTTTAGCTTTGAACATTATACTTTTTCTTTGCATGGTGACTGGCACTTAAAATTTTGATCCAAATATTGTGGGTGCCACCTTTTATCTAAGATTTAGATGTGCCATGTTGTACACTCATGTGAGCCCCTCTTTATGTCAAACTACTTCCCACTTTTCTATTTTTCCCTAAGTCCTATCCTAGGACACTTAATGATTTATTCCCTAAACCCCCTTTGTCCTTTATTACCTTCACTAACTACTTTTTCTTTTGGGCAAGTCTCATGCTTTCATCCCCCTTTTACTAAAGACCGTGGCAATCTCACTAATGTTACTATACACATCTGCATTAAAGCCTATTGCTCTTGCGCAAAGCACTCCGCAGTGGGGTTTGGTTCTCAAAGTTGAGTCTTGGTAATGGTAAAGGCAAGCATTGAAATCACCATAATCAAAAGTGTCTACACAAGCAATCAATCATTCCTCCCCAACTTCTCTCTAAACAAACACTACATGGAATGCCATCAAATGCCCTCTTTGACATGCACCAACACCGGTTTTAAATCCTCTCTTCATATTGTAACTCTTCAATTAGAAAGGTCTTCTATTCTGTGATTCAAATTGATTAGTTTTACAAAGCCACAAAGTAGTTGAGATAGCAGGGCATTGAATGAAGTAGGATTAGCAACCCACATGATGTCTCATTTTAATATGCAATGGATTAGGCTAGATGAAGAACTCGATGATTTATGTTTTGAGCGGTTGGTGAGAAAACTGACAGGAATCTTTGCCCAAGCCGCTTCTGGTTAAGCCTATTGCTATAAAATTCTCTTCCCAACTGGCTATTTCACCTGCTGACATTGATTTTCACATAAAAATACTTGTGGCAACCAATAACTCCAACTTGTCTGTCTCCACTGTGCGTGAAAGATTGTATAAGATTTGCAAGTCAAATCCTTAGCAGAAGCATTAAGTGGATATTGAATTTTTTGTGGATCTGAGGGTTAGGAGGAGTTGCTGAACCAGAGCTTCCCCTTTTTAATAGAAGGCCTAAGGGAACAAAAAGAAAAGCAAGTAAAAAGACTAGTGTTTATGTTTATAAAAGGAGACATTTTCAGAACAAAGCCTGCAAGTACTGCCACCCTTGAAAGTAAAAATCAAGCTCACAGCATGAAGATCTTAGATGGATAAGGGTGCTGAAGCTGATGCAAATAAGCCCATTATTATTGATGGTGATGAGCTGGCTGATGACATCAATGCCCTAGGGGATATTCACTTAGCTCCATCATCTCAGAATCTTCAACAAAAAGAGGAAAATCTCATTCACGTGATGACTTCCACGACTTCCACCCCTCTTGCTGTAACAATACTAGAAATCCTCTTCCAACTCTCTACCCCAAGCCTCATCAGGTGCAACAGGTTTTTTCTGCCTCTGAAATGTATCAAATCAATACCAGGAATAGGGCTTCATTGACACCCACCTACACTTGTTTTTCAATATTCCCCAAAGCTCCTATGGTGCCTCTCCCATCCTTGGTTTGTCTCCCAGCAGCCACTCTCCAACGCCTCAGATTTTGCATTCGACTTCAAATTCATTTCACGATGATTATGACTACATGCTGAATAAAGGTTTGCAGAATCCCCCCAACCTCACTTTTCCAAAGAGTATGGCGCAGCTCATGCTGACCATAGTCTGCTGAACACCATTTATGAAATAATCCATGCACTTTAAAAGTCCCAACAAGCAAATTGCTGTTCAAGATGCACACAATCCTTATCTTGAAACTGGTCTTGTTAGACATCTTCATGTGGTTTTAAAGAACCAGTAAAGAATTGCGGCTCTAAACAATGATAACCTTAATACTGTCATCCTTTAGCAACAGAAATGCATTTCAGGCATAGTTTCCAGGGCATGGGTATGGGTAACGGTACGCCATTTTCCTGAAAAATAAGAGACGGGTGCCGGGGGATGGCTATATATGTTAATAGTTTTTTATTATTATTATATATATATATATATATATATATATATATATATATATATATATATATACATATCATAAAAACTAAAAAAATAAATTTAAAAATAATTTATTAAAATATTTAATAAATATTAAAATGTAAATTTTCCATTTTAAATTTATATATTATATAATAAAATAATATAAATTGTAAACTTATAAATTATAATTTAAAATTTATTAAAAATAAAAATAAAATAATAATTAATAATTAAAATACTAAAAACTAATCAAAAATAATAAAATTAAGCAATATATATATCCATTGCATTAAACAATAAACAAACCTAAAATAAACATACAAATTTATTCAAAAGATCGTTTAGGGTTTCGAATTTTTTTTGTTGGGTACGCATTTTTTTTTGGGCAGGGAATGGCCAGGAGACTGGATAGTCTCCGGCAGACATCTTGGGGCATGGGAGATGTCTCCGCACCCGCGTCTCCCATGCCCCAGATGTGTCCCAGTACCCGAGATGCGTCCCAAGGGGTGGGGGACGCGTCTCCCTGCAACACTGATTTCAGGTTATTAACACTTTGTTACCTTCTTATGATCTCTAAAATTGTTCAAGAACAAGATGAGAAAGCTGCCTATTAAAAAAGGCAAGCCACCTGTGCTGAAAGCTCTATTTCTACCACTGTGTGGGCCTTTCATGGAATTGGCCTTCCTTTCTCCAGCCCAACGTGATTTTGGCTTAGACTTGGCTGACTTGTAAAGTGAATGGGGAAAATCACCCTCCTCATGGAGGTTCTTACAATACAAATTAGTTTTTTTTCTGTGATTTTCTGTCTTATCTCTGGTTTTTCAAATCTCTATGGACAAAAGCCAGGCCAAGGACCTCTCTAATGTGGATTTATATAGTTTTATGGATACTCATATGTCGATGCTTACCTTAGTGGCCTCCAATGCTGTTTTGATGTTTTGTTCATCCTAGAGTGCTTTCTTCTCATAGAAATTCTTGATGATGCAAGGATGGACTTGGGAAGTCTGTAGTTTCGTCTTTGGGGATTGGTTGGTGGACTTCAATGTAATATTCAGAGAGTATCAGCCCTCTCTGTTCATCTTTTGATGACTTGCACTAGTCTTTCAGTCAGTATCAATTTTTGTAATCTCTATATACTATTAATATGCATCTTTATTCTCTGGGAAAAAAAACATATCTGCATGTTTAATGATGGTCATGAGAGTTATGCATGATTTTCAATTTAGTATTTTTCGTTTTCCATTTGTAAGTGTTTCTGTAGAAAAATCAAAGTTCTTCTAAGGGGGTCGTGTGGACCTCATGTCCAATGCACACAACCACCTCAAAACACATGAAGTTTACTAGCAAGAGGTTGAAATGGCCCGAAGTTTGCTGGAAATGCCCTGGAAACAATTTGAAGATGTTTGCTAGAGTTTCTGAGATTGTAATTACCTACGGACAAATTTCTGGACATTCCAGATGCATTCCTGACTCGTTTCCATTTTCGAAGCTGGAAATGACCACCCCCTTCTCCTCCCCGCCCCGGTGTTTCATTCAAATTAGTCATAAAATCAATTCCCAGCTTGTTAAACATTTGATCTCTTCATAGCATGCAACAACTATGAAAGCAGCCTGCATTTATGAACACCAAATTGCCTGGTATAAAATTGGAGGGTTTGGCATGCAAATAATCTTCAATCACCCTGCACGTGCAGTCAGACTTTTGGCCAGCATTTTATTATAATGGTGGCCTGTGTTTGTTGTTGAATATGATGTATAAGCTTATAAGAGTGGCAAGTAAGCATTGAGGAATTTTGCATGAATGTTCTTTTTCAAATTGGCTTGTATATTCTTGTAAAATTTATCAGCGAATCACAATCAGTCAAATTTCAGCTGTTATGATGATTCCCTTTCCTCTACAGTGAATTGAACCTTTTTCTTTTCTGATTCTTCTTTTTTATTCAACTGTGCCTGCATATGCTTTAAAAATATATGGGGCCCTCCCCTCTTACAATAATAATTACCCTATGTAGCAAATTTTGTTCTTTGAAATAGCTTGGGTTCCTTCTCATTTATTAGGATTAAGTCTTCCCATGCATATATTATTCCTTTTGAGATAAGGTTCCTCAATTACCATTCTCGCTTAAAAATAAATATAGACTACAGTCAATACCGGTAAAGCATACATTTTTTTTTGCAACATAACACAGACACCTACAATGAATTCATGACAATTGTATTTCACGGTATACATCTTGGGACGGGAGATGGGGATTGATACAAAGATATCATTTGGAAAAAAACATGGCAGTTTGGCACTCGGAGACAGATACACACACACAAAAAAAAAAAAAAATCTATTAATTACATAAGGTTAAGTGTTAAATACATAATCTGTAATTTATTAACACAAATTACTACCATGTACCTCTCGTTCCCATTCAATCAATTTATAAAGTTTCTGTACACAGACATCTTAAGCCTTATAATTTGCTCTTCTTACTAATACCACTTTTGATTTTTTTAAGAAAAATTTCTACCACAGAAAAACTATCTTGATGTATGGGGACGTCTCTATATGCGTCTCAAAGAAGGAGGTGCATTTCCTTTATGAGAGACGAGTACCAGGGTTCAGGTTCTAAGCTTCTGAGTAACATTGGATATTTCTGTTTTTCCAAATCATCCAAAAGGAAGTTGTATCTATCCAAGTAAAAAGGAGCTTTTACAAAACCCAGTGCAGGGTATTTGGTGTTCATTACAATATAAGTGATAACCTAAGTTACTGGTTCGTTTTTGGGTTTGGTGCGGTTTCGAAGAACCCAGTTCGCTGGTACGGCGATTTGTTTTTCCTTGTGTTCGTTATTGGGTTCGTTTGTACAAAAAATATATAAAAAAATAAAAAATATAGAAATTCTAGCCTGATACATAGGAAATTAGTGCTATTGTCATTAACCACTAAACATATAAATGATAAGTATAACCATTAAACATAAATGATAAAATCATAAATATTAAAATATCAATAATTATCCTATGGCTGTAATTAATTACATGATACTTCAAACTTTAAAAGTCAATCTTCATAGTCATATTGCTCTTCATCGAGAGCATCAACATCATCATCATGTTGTGGTTCATTAGAAGTAGAACCACATGGACTAAACATAAATGATAAAATCATAAATATTAAAATATCAAATATCAAAATATCAATAATTATCCTGTGACTGTAATTAATTACATGATACATCAAACTTTAAAAGTCAATTTTCATAGTCATATTGCTCTTCATCGAGAGCATCAACATCATCATCATGTTGTGGTTCATTAGAAGTAGAACCACATGGACTATTAGCACTGCCACTCCCACTAACTAAGTTATGTGTCGTCGAAGCCGAAGGACTGCCAATGTCATCTAATGAGAAGCGGGTAATGCAAGCATCCAGATTCCAAGTCAACAACCTGTGGATCTATATCCCAATGCTTTGACATCCCCTCCTTGTACTCTGGGTTCTTGTGTGATAGAAGACGCAAATTGGAGTGTATGTAGACCAACTCCTCGGCCTTTTTAGCTACGAGCTTGTTGCGCTTTTGTGATTGGATGAAGTATTATGTGCTCCAATTCCACTCGCAAGAAGATGAACTTGCAACCTATATTCAAATTTAAATATAAATTTAATTTTTTTTTTTCAAAGAAAATAACTTAAAAATAACAAAAATACTCGTGACAAGGTCTTGATTGCAAGAGGTTGTAGGTTCGGTGATCCTTGGCCATGAAGGTACCACCACATAGGACTATCCTTGTATTTGTCCCGAAGAGCACCAAGACTATGACCTCGGGAGGTAATGAGAGCCCCAAACTCGCTCGTAACTATGTCATCTATTTTGAGATCAGGGAATATCCTAGACAATGTCAATTTGTACCCTTCAGCCACTTTGGCATCCCTATATGGTGGCACCCTCCTTGGCAAAGAAAGGATCTCCGTGCTATAGAAACTTGGAGGCAATGCAAAGGCAAGGAGATGTAGCGGGGTGGTCATTTTGTTCCACCGCTCAACAAGGATAGAATGCACTCGTTTGAAAAATTTCTCCTCAAGATCTTGCTCTTTTTCATTAATGATGAACTTTATCTTTTCAATCATTGAGTCTATGCCATCATATATTTCTCCCAAACATGGCTGATCTATGTTGGATCATATTCGTGATGGGCTCAGTGAAACTCAATAAATAATCTACACAGGCCCACCAATCATCATCTAGGATCAAGTTTTTCACTCTTTGGGCCCGCTCTTTCTTCGCCTCCCTCCATACACTCCACAAGTTGCTGATGACCATATTGCTAAGTGTTTTTTGCACTTTCACAAGTCATCTCAAGATGATTGTGTGAAAAGTGAATCTAGTTGGAGCAACCTATTACAAAATTAAAAACTTATAAAAATATTTAAATAACACTATTTTAATTTAAGTATAGTTATACAAGTACTAGATTCAAAAATAAAAAAGTTAAAATTTTAAAACAAAAATAAAAATACTAAAATAAAAATACCTTCAACAACTCCAATGTCGAGAAGGATTTGAAAATGGCTTGAGTGGATGGTTGGTGACAGATATTTGAATCTGCTCAGCTTCATCATACACTTGTTTGATCCAGTCAATTTCTTTCCCCATCTTTTGCAACATGAGGTTGACTGAGTGGACAACACAAGGTGTCCATACCTCGCCTCCACCAACATCCCCGCGGCCTTGCAATTTTTTGCATTATTCGTTACAACTTGGATAACATTTTCAAGGCCCACTACCTCAATGGATTCGATGATGATGTTGACAATGAACTCCACATCCTTCACACACCTCTCACAATCAATGGCCTTAAAAAACATTGCCCTTTTAGGGCACATTGCAACCACATTGATCAAAGGCCTGTTTCTTGCATCTTTCCATCCATCATAAATGATGGAGACCCCTGTTTTAGCCCATGAGTCTTTGATTGGCTTCAAAGATCTTCAACATATTTTCTCTCCTTCGTCAATAAAGTGGTGCGGATTTTTTCAAACCCTAGGCCTTTGTAATCTTGTGGGGCCTCGTTGATTGCTCTCACCATTTCTTGCCAATATGGTGATCGAACCACATTGAAAGACAATCCCTTTGCATATATGCATCATGCAATTTTTTGATCCGCAATCTCCCTGCTCTCATTTTGAAAAGACCTATCCAATGGTCCTCTTGTTTTGTTTAGAAGAGAAGCCTCTTCGTGCATTGAGGGTGCTCCCAAAAATGGATGTTTTCCAACGGACACAATTGGAGAACCCCCGGTAGGAATTGGGGAAACAGGTGGCTTCCTTGATCCCTTGCATTTCTTTGTTAGAGGGTGACTGAGTCTCATGGCATGTGCGGCATTTGCATCTTCTTGTTGATGAATTCAAGGATTTTTGAATGTGGCAATGGAGAGTTAGTCTTCCCTGTGCAAAATTTGATTCTGCATTTAGGAACGTGACATAAATTTGCTTTCACCCTAAAGTATGAGCTTGTGAACTGAGAATCACAAATATTGCATTTCCAAATATTTCCACAATGGTGAGTGTGTCAAGTCCATTTTGTGTTGCCTTTGGTTGGTGGAGGAAGAGCTATGAGACATTGTAGTAATAGTATATATAACTACAATTTAAAAAAAAAACACAAAAAAAAAATCAAAACAAACCCTAGGGCAGCAGCTAGCAACTTGTAAAAATTAAAAAAATGACAAAAACAAATAAATAAAACAATATAAACTCACCTTGACAGCAAATGGCTCCTCAGTCACCGTAGGCAAATGATTAGAATGATGCTTGATGAAGATTCAAAACTACAACAACAATGGAGTTGGAAGTATGCAATGAGTAAATTAGAAAAATAAAAGCCAAGTGTTTTTCCTTTTGTCACTTTGTTTATATCATGTGTTGAAGTATGCTTTTGTTTTTGGCTTTTAGCGTTTAGGAAGGTGTTTTTAATAGTTTAGTTGCATTGGTTTTGGTGAAAAAGGGAAAACAAATACATTTTTTGTTTTTTTTTGTGTCAACGATTGTGGGTTCGTTGCCCCAAACGCCCAAGGTTCGCCCCTGGGCACCCAGGTGCGTTGGGGGTTCTTCCCAGAAGAACCCCTAATGCACTTGGGTGCCCAGGGGCGAACCTTGGGCATTGGGGCAACGTACCGAACTACGAACCCAAACGGGGTTCGCACTTGGGTGCCCAATGCTTGGCAAGAACCCCCAACGCACCCGGGTGCCTAGGGGCAAACCCTGGGCATTGGAGCAATGTATCGAATTTTGAACCCGAATGGGGTTCGCACCCAAGTGCCCAACGCTTGTTAAAATTGGCGAACCGGTAACGTTGGTGATAACATCTACAAAGCAAATGTACAATTAATATGTTTGAGACTATCAACTTTAAGACTAAAGTAAGAATGTAAATCGTGTCATAATTATCATCTAATGATGATCTTCATGCTAGCAAATCAATCCACTGTTATGGCATTTGCCAATCCCCTTGTCAATTTTTTGCATCATATGTGGCACTGCTCATTTAAGGAAACTCAGTTTCAAATATACGTCTATGTAAACTTGTGAGGCTCATGGCATGTAATGTTCCCTTTTCTAAATTAGAAATACTTAATAATTTTTTTATTAAAATAAAATGTATTTTTAAATAACAAAGCAGAAAGAAGACCCTTAGCCTATTTTCATTATTTTTAGTCGGCTAAAGAGGAGGGAAAGGATATAAAAGGGAAAAACGAGGTTCATTTTAGGGATCATGTCATTTTATCAATCAAAGATTATGACTTTGAGCAGCTTGCTTGATTTGCTTCCATAGGAGACGAAAACCTTCATTGGAAATTGAAGTTGAGGTCAAAAACCCTTAACCTTCAGCTGGGTAACTCTACTTCAAGGGTTACGGTGGACAGAATTGTGCAGTTTGGGGTGTGTAAACACCATTGTTAGGTACAACACAACAGTATAGGGCATCAAGGAGGACTGGCGCAGCAGTATAGAAGGCAGTGACTGGGTTTGAAAGCCCTAGAATGGCAGTGAATTGATTTGTGTGGGCAGCGACGCCCCTTGGGGTTTGAAAATGCCATTTGTAAGGCACATCAAAGCCAAATTTGTTGTTTAAGGGCATGAACATTGAGCTGGCATTTTTGTTAAATTTTCCAGACATTCATTTGATCAAAAAATTCAGTTTTGAAGGTACTTTATTGGGTTGTAATATTTCTGAATTTTGGCAAGTATTTTTAATAATAAAATATGGAATTTGTGCCCTAGATTTGAATTTTCAGAAAATTGAAATTTTTATATGTTTAGGGTTTGAAAGGAAAAATCAGAAATTGCAAATGTTGTTAGGGTTTACTGTAATATCCTTTTTGTCAACAATTTGCCCTAAAGGGGATATTTCATGGCATAACACTTGTCATCACAAATCCCTTGTCTCTTTGGCAACTTCGTTCCTGCTAAATCTGCAAAAACAGTGCCAATTCAACAAAAAATATATTAGGATATATTTCATTTTGTATCTCTTTGTCACAGTACAATATCCGGTATGCAAACTGCAGCACATCAAATTTGGCAATTTCATTCGTACAAGTATGGAGCAAATCTGCACTATCGATGGTTAAGTTAGTAAGATAGCTATTTTACTCCCTTCGTCTTGTGGGAAAGTTTCCAATGGCTCACCTTATTTTTGCATGGGATAAAGACTACAAAATCATTTTTGATTAAGAAAATCAAAATTCTTTTTTTAATTGCAAAAAGGGAAACAAAAATGGCACCATGTCTACCCTCAGATCCACATGTTGATGTAGACATTTTAATTCTATAAGATTTTTGAATCAGTTGAATGGTAAAACGATCCAATTCCGAAGTTGTGGCTGAAAATTAATTTTTTGACATTCAAAACCTGTTCTCCTTTCCAAACAGCCCAAGAATTTCTTAAACATAGTTTTCATCCAAGGCATGTGTACAAATGTGCATTTCCTAAAAGCAC